>OZ005741.1:173932301-174532301 GCA_963930735.1 Dioctria linearis | reverse complement strand
CAACATATAAGATATAACATGAATAAACAGCACTTGGCGAACAGAAACTCAATGAACGCCGCAGGCGTCGCGGCGCTTTGACAGTTCAATAGAATATACGTGTTTAAGTTCGTGCTGGCCAAATGGCTGCCGCGCTTGCCGGATTCGACGCAAAAGTAAAGCAATGTTCTACTTTTAACGCGCGGCAAAGGCTTTGACAGTTCTTTTGATTAACCCCCGGGTTAAGTGCTCAAATCCTATACGCGTCTGCCGAGGAGAACTGTCAAAGCGACGCGACGCCTGCCGCGTTCATTGGGTTTTCACCATTAGTATTAAAGACCGTAACATATTAAAAGCAGAAAGCAGCGACAGAAGCATAATTTTTTTTTAACACATGCAACTGTTCGAGCACTAACAAATTTGAAAGCAGGGGCAGCGGCAGCAGCAGAAGCAGAACTTGAAAGTTGGTCAAATCTCAAAAATTCTGTTTCTGCTCAGTACTGCCAATATAAAGGGCGAATTACAATTACGACTTCGACATCGGCTTCGACTTAGCTCAAATGGTAAATACATGTCGCAAGATCCAATTGCAACTCCGACTTCGACTGCGACTTCGAATGAAATTAAACTTTGCTCAAAGTGAAAGTTGGTATTCGCTGCGGCCAACTTCAGTTCAATCGCAGAAGTCGGGACTTCTGGTTTGTTCAAGCAGTTGACGCTTCAATTTAATTACAAATTATACCTCAGCGTCGACTTCGACTTAAAATCAAGTCGCAGTCGACAGATCAGCCGCAATTGTATTTCAAGCTTAAAGAGAGCTAAAAATTTTATTTCATTGTTGGCGTCTTTTCTTTTAGAAGTGTTAAAGAGGTTTGATGCTAGAAAAGTAAATTTCTATAGAGGAAAAATTAATTAATTTTGTTATAAATTATAAATTAATTAACACTTAACATCAACGCTTTACAAATTATAACACCTGACAAACACTGTTTTCTGCTTCTGCTTTCAATGTGGTTGACAAAGGAGAAATGTCGCTATATTCTGCTCTTAATGTGTCATGGCCTTATCTGTATTGCCGGCCACTTATATGAACTGGCCAACATGCGGGTGAATTAGATATTTGTAATGTAGTTATAGTTGTTTTATGTTGTATGATGTTGCTTGGATTGTACTTCTATTTAGGCCCACGGAAAACAAGTATATTTCATGATAATGAAACTACCGTTAACCGACGCCACGCTCCATTCACTAGTTGAATTCAACTCAAGAGTAATCTTTGATTTTAATTTATATAAACGAGCTCAAAACACTTAGCACTACAATGTATCGGAGAGACTGCAAGCCCAATCCTGCATGGAAAGCAACACTTGGGAAAAAGGAGTCTCAAGGAAAAACCCTACTATTGTCCAATAGTCAGGCCTGAAACACAATTGGAGGTTTTCAGCCAGTTTGAGATTTGTTTGACAATGTAAAAGAACACAATTGGAGCTTTAACTTTTTTGCCAGCTTCAAGCTGGCTTGAGATTTGATCAAATGGCAAATTTCAAGCCCAATGACTGCCAACTTGAGGGAATTTTTGATGTTGCCAACTGTGCGAATGTCGAATATCAGATGAGAATTGCTTTGACACATTTAAGAAGTAAACAGCTACCAAAAATATTAAAATGGAAGAAAACTTATATAGTGAGTAAAAAATAAGCAGTCCTGTGGGACACAAAAAATACCTCATTATTATTTTTACATATAATTGGTACATCTCGAAATTATCCAAAGAAGCATGTATTTATCGTAATTTTGGCAAATCGGATGCATTAACTGTCGTTCCTTAATCAAAGTTCTCAGCAAAAACAAGTTAAAGTTGCAAATGTCAAAAACGCTAGTTGTGTTCAATTCGGCTTTTTCAGTCAGCTGGGCATAAAGCTGGCTGAAAAGCTGCAATTGTGTTTCAGGCTTCAAGCTCCATCAAGCTGGCCGGTCAACTTTTACATTTTTAATTTTTTTATTGCACATATCGATTGTTGGCTTAATTTATACATTTGTTGGATAATAGTTTTTTCGAAAATCTAAAAAGAAAAGTCACCATCAAGTCAGCCGGAATATTCTTATTTTTAATTTAATTTGATTTTTGACCAGCTCAATCAATGCGTAATCGTTTGTTGGACTCGTTTTTATTAATAAAATCATTTGTTGGTCTCTTAATTCTTCGCTAATTGAAAAAATAATTCAGCTAAGCTACACATGAAGTTGTCCCAAATCAGCCAAATTATAATTTGTGCAGCTGAAGTGCAGTCACACCACTGACATATACCATGTTTACATGCAGGGTTGAACCCTGGTTCAACTCGGGTTCAACTCCATGTATACGCGGCTCGAGTTGAATTTGGATCGACTCGACTCCTCGACTCGACCACGCTTGGCTGGCGTAGTCGAGTCGAAATGGTGTCCCATAAACGCGGATTGAGTAGTCGAGTTGGCAGCTTACAGTTGGTATTTATTTTTTTCATTCTTTACTCGGAAGTGTTGGTATGCTATGTATTTATTGTAAGTTTATTTTGTTTATTTAATCAAAATTTATAACTTTTATTTCTTCATCACAAAAAATTCCATAAATAATATTATGTTTGACTGTCACTTCAGCTATAGTTGGACCCGTTTTCAACACAATATCTCAACCCTGCGTGCTCAAAAACACGAGTCGAAAACTCAACTCAATCTCGATTCGATCTTTCAATTCCGCATGTAAACATGGTAATATGTATAAATGGACTGCTTCATCTCCTGTTTCATGTGGCACCAATATTTCAGAAAGTATGCTTTCACTGTCAATGCTACCAACTGTCGTAAACTGGCGTTATATTTAATTTTTTTGGGAATTTACGTATATGCATGTCTCAGTGGGATTTACCGAATTAACCACCAAAAGGGGACTATTTGTATCGTTACATTTTAATTATGAGTCGAAGGAAGTGTTTTTTACAAGGATTTTTACAAGCAATTTCTCGTTCCTAATCGTTACAGTTCAGTGGGAAAGTATGCTCTCACTGAAAGAGACAGGAATATGAAAGTGTGCCATTTGCTTTGATGCATTTTTGGTTTAACAAGTAGTCCATTTATATACATGTCAGTCATAACCCCCGGAATATAATACAAGCCATGAAGTTGCCGAAGTCACCGAACAATTTAATATGCCTTAATGTGCCGGGTACAGCATGCAGTAAGAGCTCACTCTCACTGCTTTTTGTATACTCGTCATGGAGGAAAAACTAAAATTTCAGCTTAAGGCCCAAAACTGTCGCTCCCACAGCAAAATGAAGTTAAAACAAATTGCAGCCAAATATGTTTACTTTCTAATAGTTTTCAAAAAATATAGCATGTAGAACAAATTTACGGAAATTATAGCGTTTGAACAAAATACAAGCAACTTTTATATGAAAAACTCCTTCAGTAAGACAAGGCAAGAAGACTGTGGATGTCGCCTGCTGACCGGCCCGCTGCTCTCTTTTTTCGACTTTGTTCATGGCTCGTATCTTGCGGGGGTTACGTGTCAGTGAGTCACACCAAAATGATAATGAAGTAAAGCCACAGGTATATAGAAAATAAAATATTCTCTGTACGAACCACGTTCCACCATTTTGTCTGGAATGAAAATTGTGGTGGTGTCACTCTGTGTCTAAATGTAATCTATAAATAGAAAATAAGAAAATCTTTGATATCTTAATAAATTTGGCAATAAATTACTAAAATTGTGCATAAAATGAAAGTTTTGAATATTTTAGATGTTTTTTTTATAGAGCTTTTACCACAATGAAGTTCAATAACGTACACTCTGCTGCGACATTGAGAGCACCACAAACAGCTCCAATCCATGACCCATCTTCTAGGAACAATCCGGTGTCCTCAAAGCAGCCATCAAACAACCGATCATTGAACAATGAACTGTTCAATTCTAGCGAAAGCGTTACTTCACTTGTTCCAGAGTCACCTACGAGCCAGCTGTCAGCTGTTTATGGCTCGTTCGATCTGACAACCCAAAACATAAAGTCTAAATTAAGTGAGCGGGTTTGTAACTCCACAGCTACTTCGTCATCCTATCTGCTGCCAGGCACTTTTGGCAGATTGGTCTCCCCGATTAACACCAGTTCGATTATTTATTATCCCAGCTGTGAGTACACTCCCAATGAACAATCACTAACTGGGGTAGGTAATGTTAACACCGACAACCTGACCAGCAGGAACATAAGTATCCACAAATCCAACGTCTGCCTCCCGCTAGATAATGAAAATACTCATGAAGTGAGCTACTCTCGGATACCTTCTGTCAGTCCTACTACGGCTAATTCAGCCTCTTCACACACCCCGCATAGAAGTGGACTAAAACAGGTTCCACTACAAACTGAATTGACGGATCAAACACCAGGAGAGGGGACTGTCAATAGTATTAGGGCACTGCTCCAACAGCTGACTGAAAGGGTTGATCAACCTCCCCCACTGTTGGTGGGCCCTCTGTTGATCTTGACGTACTCTCGCGCCTATATGTGAAAAATAGATCGCTTGTAATTAGCAATCTGCCTAGTGCACTAACTGGCAGTGGGATCAGGGACGTGCTGCTTCCAGCGCTGTGTAGAGGTATAGATCTGGAGAGCTCTTTCTGTAACAATGTTGAGCTCATTGCACCGTTCCAACCGAAGCTAGGTACACCTGCCCCTATCCTTCCTAAGGTGTGCCTAAGATTCTATAAGGAGGGGGATTGTTCTACTTTCTTCCGAGCCTATCTAGCGAAACTTAAAACAAAACCGCTCACCCTGAATGTGATCTATCCTCAAGGAGCAAACACCAGAATATACATCAACGAAGATCTGTTGCCGCAGGACCTATACCTCTTGCACACGGCTATTCGCCGCAGAAAATTGAACCTAGTGGAAGGGGTATACACCAGAAACCGGAGAATATACATTCTGCATAGGTCGGCTGAGTGTGCACCTAATCGAGTTGCAGCTCGATTTACTATTGAACTTGCGCAACGTCTCTCAAAATCCTGAGCTTTTCCTACGAAATCTACCCCTCCCCCCTGCAATGTCCAATATAACTAACATCTCGCATCATAGTCTATTAACTCGGGCTGATCTGTCCAATGTTCTACAGCCGAATAATTTTAATATACTTCCATTTAACGCAAGATCCACTTCCAAAAACATAACAAACATCAGGCATCTGGCTGAGCTTGGAGATGTCGGGGCTCTTCTGGTATGCGAGACGTGGGCTAAAAGACACCACACTTCCAGAATGCTTGACATTCCAGCATATAGACTGCATAGGCTCGACAGACTCGCCAAAAAAGGCGGGGGTGTCGCGGTCTATGTGGTCGACACGATGAGGTCAAGGGTCTGTTTTCGTTTCATCGACAACAGCTGGGAGATCTTGGCTGTTCAGGTGGAGGGCTGTGATGATGATGTGGAGCCTGTGACTTTAGTGGTCATATACAGATGCGCAGCAACGTACACGGACAATGATAAGTCGGTCTTGTCCAATGCTCTCGAGCAAATTACGAGTCGCACGTCACGTGTCCTGATTGGCGGTGATTTTAATGTGGATGTTGGAAGCTTGTCTACTTTGTCTCGCTCACTGAAAGACCAATTGAGCGAAAGAGGACTTGTAATCATCAACAATCTACCCACGCATCATGGGCTCGGCTCTGCAACAACCCTTAACCTGCTCATCTCGTTCTCGCATTTACAGCCGGTTTTCTCTGGTCAGTGCCCCAGCATCTCTGATCATGAGTTGCTCTTTACCTCGTTCAACTTTCGTTGTCTTCCTTCTAACCTATGGAGAACCTTCAGAAATTTTTCAGCAATATAAACAGACCCTCTTCAAGCGGACCTTTCTAGGACTGACTGGTCACCCATTTTTAACCATTCCGACCCCGGCTTAGCTGCACAACATTTTTCAGACTCGTTCATGAGGCAAGTGCCACTGAAAACCATCAAAGTGTGCACAGTTAAAAAAATTATTTTTAAGCGTCCTGAGATCTTGCTCAAATGTCAACTTCGCGGCGATCTTGCCTATAGGCAGTGGAAACATGACAAAACAACGCAAAATCTGGTGGAATTTCGTCGCTTGCGTAGTCAGGCTGACTACTTAGTCAGAGCAAAGGTGAGAGAAGACACATTGAAAGGCATTAGAGAGGGCAGTGTCATAAATTGGAATAAGGTCAACGATCTTGGCTTGGGTTCGAAAGCTAGAGCTCAATCGACTGTTGACCCTGAAGAATATGCTGACTTTCTTCGTCCCAGCCCCTCACTGCTGCCAAACGTTACAAGTGACAGATTAGATAATGTTCGACATATTCCCAGTCATCGACGCTCTACTGTTGCTGATGATGCCTTCAGCTTTTCAAATGTGTCTGAGGTTGAGGTTGTGAACGCCTTCCGCAAACTTAAATCAAATGCTACTGGATACAATTACGTGCCTCTCAAGTTTTACAAAATAGTTCTTCCCTTCATCCTACCTATCATCACGCATCTGCTTAACAGATTAATTTCATCCTCACACTTTCCTGATCACTGGAAAATGGGTCTAATCACTCCCATCCCCAAAGTAAACTCCCCATCCCATATTTCTGAATGGAGACCAATCTCCATATTGCCGACGATCTCCAATGTCCTGGAGATTATCATTTCTGATCACATCACAGAACATGTAGGCTCTCACAATCTACTGTCAAGATTCCAATCAGGCTTCAGGAGGCAACACTCAACGGGTACAGCTCTTCTCGAGGTGACGGCGGGCATTCGTGACCTGTGCGACAGGGGCAAATGCGTAATTCATGTGTTACTAGACTTCAGCAAGGCCTTTGACTCGGTCCCACACTCTATGCTGATTGCTAGGCTGCGTTCCTGTTTTGGGTTCTCCGCCACTGCATGTAGACTGATTGACCACTACCTAAATAACCGATATTTTATGGTAAATAGCAATGGCACATACTCGTCCATGAGGCCAGTGGTGGAAGGAGTCCCTCAGGGGGCTGTTTTGGCGCCGCTCCTGTTCACACTCTTCATGGATGACATCACCACCGTGCTGAGCGATGTACACTTCCACATCTATGCAGGCGATCTTCAAATTTACTGTGGTGCTCCTACAGACAACCTCAGTGAGGCAGCAATGGTCATTAACAGGACTCTGGCAGGGATAGCTGAATGGTCAGCTAATAACAGGCTATCTCTTAATCCCACTAAAACACAAGCCATTATTTACTCCATTCGTCCATCGAATATATCTAACTCTTCAGACTTTCCAGCATTGAATTTATTAGGACACAATATCGAGTTGTCTGCGAAGGCGGTGCTCAACCTGGGCTTGCTCATGGATCCTGGTCTGACTTGGGAACCACAGATTAATAAAATCTGTGCTAGAGTGTATTACGGTTTGCGCTCACTTTATGCTGCGTCACAACACCTAGATGGGGCAACACGTATTAGACTCTTCTCTGCTCTGATCTTACCACATTTCTTCTATGCAGATGTGGTACTGTTTCCTATCTCCTGCGGCAACCTCGATATGCTGGGCCGTGCTTTCATGGCTTGCGCCAGATATGTGTTCGGCTTTAAGCGTGGTTCACGTGTGCCAGCTTGTCTGCTTGAAATGCTTATCCCATGTCAACTTGCCAAGATGTACGAGCTCAATGTCTTGAAGTTGATTTTCAATGCTAGACATGGTCTATTGCCCGGCTACCTGATGCGTCGGATCAAGTGGAGCACTTTGAACCGGTCGAGAGTTGTCCTCCCAAGAGTACTGTCGCAGTATTGTGGAAGAAACATTTTCCTGCGTGGGGCGACCATCTGGAATCAGATGACTGATGAAGCCACGAGCAGCGACTCACTAAACTCATTTAGGTCAGCAGCGATCGACTTTCTGAATACAGGGTAGCATTTGCTAACTTCTATAATACCGTCTAAAACACCATCTTCCTCACGTCACTCATCAACTAATCTCCCCCTCTAGTATTAATTCTGCATGATGCAGCTGGATCGCTTAGAACCAAACTGCTCTGAGGGGCCACCCTCCACATCGTTTATTTTCTCTGTCCGATATGTTTAACTCCATAACCAAGCTAAGTCAAATCAAATCAAATCAGGTCAGGTCAGTCTTGCTACCAATGTAGAAACAGTAAAAGCCGTGGGGATGGTTCATTTTGTTTTATATATATGTATAATGTATGTACATAGTTCAGTTGAATTAGAAATTCAAGCCGATTGTCACCTCTACTAAGGGACGATTCATGTCATTTGGTGTATATAGTTAATTTTACTTTAAGTTTAACCTTAAGTAGTCATTAGTTACCTGTAATATAGGTATCGCCTAGTTGCTGGTGTCCTCTGATTCTACTTTAAGCTAAAAGTTCAATGTTTTGCCTTTGGTAAGGGATGATTCATGTCATTCATGTCATTTTGGTGTATATGGTTAAGTTAACCTTAAGTAGTCATTAGTTACCTGTAATATAGGTATTGCTTAGTTGCTAAAATCCTCCTCTACTCGACGCTGGTCTATTCACGTTTATCAATCTTTCTATTTTGTTGTTAGCATGTTGTATCACACTGTAAATCACGCTATAAGTTTTATATTTTATATTTTGTTGTAATCTTTAATATTGTTTGCTCTTAATGAACAGTCTACTATGGACGCTCTAAGCCTCCACTGCTCTTACTTGTTTATGTTTCGTTTTGCTATAATATGTATCTACTATGTAACTCGCTATGATGTGCCCAACCGTAACCCCCGCAAGATACAAGCCATGAACAACGTCGAAAAAAGAGAGCAGCAGGCCGGTCAGCAGGCGACATCCACAGTCTTCTTGCCTTGTGTTACTGAAGGAATTTTTCATATAAAAGTGGCTTGTATTTTGTTCAAACGCTATAATTTCCCTAAATTTGTTCTACATACTATATATTTTTTTAAACTATTAGAAATAAAACATATTTGGCTGCAATTTGTTTTAACTTCATTTTGCTGTGAGAGCGACAGATTTCGGCTTTAGGACAGTTTGAAGATGAAATTTTAGTTTTTCCTCCATGACGAGTATACAAAAAGCCGTGAGAGTGAGCTCCTACTGCATGCTGTACCAAGTCAAGTCAAGTCAAGTGTGTTTTGCGCCGAATTTTTATTTGGTTTGTCGTCATTTCCCTCGATGTTCTCGTTATTTTCTTCTTTTGATCCTTGGGGCTCATCTTTAGCCCTCAGTCCGATTTGATGTCGTCTCTTGTCCTCATGTTGACAGTTGTGCTTAGTGATTTTTGAAACTTTTCGTTTCGCTGTCTTTTTTTTTCTCCACGGATGATGCGCTATATCAGCCGTGCTATGTGTCATTCTCTCTTAGGAGTTAGTTGTTAGTGGGATGGCGGGAATAGGAGAAAAGGAGGGATAGAAGGTGGAGAGTTTATAGAATTTATGATTCGATGGTTCCTAAAGAATTGTTGTGCTTCAGAGACACTCTCTGATTAAACGTGGCACGAAGTGACTACCCGCGGTACTAATCACCTTTGTGGTCGTAGAAACTTAATCTACCATCATGTAGATGGTAGATACTTCTAGCCTCGGGCACTGTTAAGAGCAGGGGTGAAAGGTATTTAAATGTTGCTGGAGCGAGAAGGTCTGGCAGGTTATTTATAACTGGGTTCGGTTGGTTAGGAACTTTGTCGACTTGTTTGTATGCAAGTTCGAAGAGATACTCCTTTATTGGGGTGATGTTGGCTGCTTTGTAGATTACCCTGTTTGGGAAGCGTTTACCGTCGGTTCTTCTATGGAGCCCTGTGCATGCTCTTAAGATTTTCCTTTCGAGTATGCTTTCCATGTAGGTAGGAGAGATGGTGTGCCATATGGGGAAACAATAGGTGATAATTGGCCTGATAAGTTGCTTATAGAGCAACAGTTTTGTGTTTGTTGAGAGTCCGTCCCTGACGTATATTATAGGGCTGAGTAGGCTGTAGGCGTAGTTGGCTTTTCTAATGACTGCTTTGGCATGGCGATTGAATCGCAGCAGTGTGTTGAAGTTAACACCCAAATACTTGGCATTATCTGTGGGCTTGATTATTCCCCCATTATAGGTGGCTTATATTAGTTTCGATTTTTTGGGTTGCAAGTTTCGACCCGTATAGGGTCTCCGAATGCAGATCAATTCAGATTTCTGAACGTTTATTTTGATCCCCCATTTTTTGTGGTAGGCATCGAGTTTTTGGAGTTGTTGGTTGACTTTTTTCATAGCCAGAATCGGGCAACGAGATTGAGCGTACGTGAGAGAGTCATCTGCATAAAGAAGTGACGTGCCATTTTCATTGGGGGGTTGGTCAGCAGTGTAAAGGTTGAAGAGAATTGGACCTAATATGGAGCCTTGGGGGACGCCGGCTTCTACTACCTTGAGTGGCGATTTGTGATTTTCAACCTCCACGTAAAATTTTCTTGAACTAAGAAAACTGTGGATTAATCTGATTAGGTGAGTGGGAAATCCGAATTGATTTAATTTGTAGGTAAGCCCTGCTGTCCATACTGAGTCGAAAGCCTTCTCAACATCAAGGAAGCAGCCTACAATGCACTCATTTTTGTTCAGAGCGTTGGTGGCATCTGTGTGGAATTTAAGTAATGGGTGGAATGTAGAGTGTTTTGGCTTGAAGCCGAATTGAGTTTCCTGGTGGATGTTTTTCTCTTCACAAGTGTTGAGGACTTGTTGTTTTATGACCTTTTCAAAGAGCTTACCCAAGTTTGAGATCAGTGAGATTGATCTGAATTCTTTTATGTCCTTAGACGAAGTTTTCTTTGGGATGGGAAAGACACGTGAAATTTTCCAATTTTCTGGGAAGTAGCTGTTATTTATGCAGTTATTGAATACCATTGATAGGAAGTCCAGAGCTATGGGGGGTAGTTTTTTTATAACTGAATTAGAAATTTTGTCTGGACCACTAGATTTCTTGCCGTTTATTGTCTTTGTTAAGACGAAGAGTTCGAGAGGGTTGGTAAAGATGCCTTATTGTTCGGGGTAAATTGCTGGATTGTCCATGCTGAAGAATGTTAGTGGTAGGGTCTCGTGTGTTAGGAAGGTGTTCACATTTCTGTCGACCTCTGAAGAAAAGGTAGGGTTACTAAGGTCTGAGTTGTCCTTGAAGGTATTCTGGAAGTATGAAGCAAACGCATCACACTTTTCCTGAGGTAGAACTATTTTATCTTGGCTTTTTGTGATAACTTTGGGGAGTTTTGGCTTCCTTGAACAGACTTTGTTTATGTTTTCAAAAGTCTGTGGGCCTGGCTTAATCTTCTCAAGTTTTTTCCTAAATTGTTCATCACAGAACATTTTAGTTTGCTCATCAATGATTGGGATAGCCCCGATACGCCCCGTTTTGGAAATTGAGCGTTCTGTGGTAGATGCGGTTCATGATTTTCCGCAATTTCTGCCTGTACTTGTACAGGCTTTGAAGGCTAGCCGTGAGATTTTTGAAGGTGTAGTTTTTTGTGAGAACTGGTTTCGAAAAGTATTCTATGTTGCTTTGCAAGCAATTCGTGAATAGCTCAATTTGTGAGTCGATTTCGGAGTTCGCGAGGTTTCTGTTATTGGCAGGAAGGTTGCCTTGATACAGAGTGGTCAACCTGTTCTGGAAATCGTTCCAATTGACATCTGTTAGAGTGGTGGAGGTGGGTAGGGCCATGGTCAGTATTCTCACTGGCGTGTTTGGTTTGATGGTTAGCTCTATGGCAAGGTGATCGGATGGCGCATGGTGCGTCGTGCAATTGAAATTTGTTATTTGTGGAAGTAGGCTTATCATGCTTGAAGAAACAGATAGAAATCGATGTATGAGCCAGAACGCGGAAAGGTTGGGGTGCTTGGGGAGACCACAATGAGTCATGATTTGCTTGGTTTCGATCTAGCCAGTTAGCTATGACCCTTCCAGCTGCTGTTTCCACTGGGTCATTCCACTTTTGGTGTCTGGCGTTAAAATCTCCTCCAATAACCGTGTAGGTATAACCTTTGGAGACGTTATTTAATGAGTTGAGGTTTCTCTTTATTTGTGCTGCCCGAGCACCACATCTATTATAAATGGAGATGAGAAGGAGGGTTGCCTGTGAAGCTAGTGAGACTTTTACCGCCGTGCACTCCATGTTGCAGAGCGGTCTGAGCCTTATCTCTTCATATTTGAGCCCATCCCTAATTAGTATTGCAGTACCAAGGGATGACTCAGTCTTATCAGAGCGTATGGTGGAGAATTTCTCGAAATCAAGTTTGTGCCGAGGGTTGAGATGTGTCTCTGAGAGGAGCACGAAGTTGGGTTTGTGTTCCGCTAGGAACGAATTCAGGGCTATTCTTTTATTGTGACTCACAAGTGAATTGCAGTTTACTGCAATTATCTTCAATTTGCTTATTTCCCTAGACATAGACCGAAAGCAAATTGGAGATAAGGGCTTTGGCGTTCCGCGATGGAAGAAAGTTTCCTATATTGAGGAATGAAATTGTTTATTTTGCCCATGAGAGTGAACAGATCACATCCGAAGAGGGCTTTCGCTTCTTGCGTGCAGAAATTATTTGCCTCATTTTGTGAGATTCTTGGGGACTGGGATATCCTAGGGGCGCGTGGAGCTGGTTTAGGTACCACCTATATTTGTTGGGGTTTTTTGTGTTAGTGTTAGTGTTAGAGTTAGTAATTTGAGCAAATGACAAACCTGGCTTTATATAATTCCTCACTGATTCCCTGGCGAATATTTCCTTCTGCTTCTGTTGCTCTCTCCGCCTGTTTTTCACTGTCTTCACTTCCTTGTATTTCGGGCATCCCCTGTAATTGGCTGGATGTCCCTCCTTCTCAAAATTCACGCAGTATGGCTTCGAGTTATTGTCATTCTTGATCCTTGCGCATTCTCCTGGTCCATGTTTGTCGTTGCACTTTACGCATCTGTAGATCTGTGCGCAATTGCTGGCGACGTGTCCAAAGCGTTGACATCTTTTGCACTGTGACACTATTTTGGTGGTGTGCTTCTCCCAGTGGACAATCTGGTGTAAGAGCCTATTCACTTTAATTATTTCGCTCACTTCGTATTGGGCGTCGAACGTTATGATGAATCCATCCAGCTTCTTTCCTGCTGCCTTGCTGCGTCCCGTTTCCAACTTTGACACATTCTTGATGGTGTAACCTTGCAGCTGTTCCTCCAGTGCGTCTTTTACTTCTGCTTCCTCAAAAGTATGCTGGAATCCCATCAGCACCAATGTCGTTTTCCTCTCTCCTTTAGGGGTGAAGGTGTAGGACTCCACCTTGACCTCATTTAGCAATTTGAATAGTATTTGCCTGTCTTCCTCAGTCATCGGCTTGAAGGTGCACTTGTTGCCAGCACCTGTCTTCACGAAGAATTTTGGCCTTGATTCCAGTGTATTCAGAGCCTTGTTGAATTCCTTGTAATTAAGGCCATGTGCAATTATCAGCGGTGGTTTGCTGAGCTTCTCCTCTGGCTTTACCTGACTCTGCTTGGGGGGAATCGTGAAAGGGTTTCCTACTGTCTCTAGCGCCTGGTAGTAATTGTTGTTCTTTCGTGGGTCTCCTGACTTAGACTTTTTAAACTCCTCTAGTTTTGGGGGGTCCTTTTTCAGTCTACGTTTTCCTCCTACCACATGGTAGTCGCTCTCATCAGTTGTCGTGGTGTCTTCAGATGTTGTGGTCTCTTCATCCTCTGACATGTTTTCTATTTCAGTTTCCTTAGATTTTTTTTGAACTCCGCTTCCCGACGGAACTTGGTATTTCCCTTGTAGCATTCGTTTTGCCAGGGATTCTATTATGCTGTCTGGGATATCTGTAATGTTACTTGATGTGAATACATCAAGCACGTTGGCTTTCACTGCGTTTAAAATGCTCTTTTCACTAGCCATTATTATTCACTTCTTTTATTATTTTTATTTAAAAACACTAATTTCACTAGAGTCTTTTTCTCACTTTTGGTTATATTTTACGTGTCTATTTCACTTATTTTTATGGAACACCGAAAATGCCGTCGGCGAATTGTCTTTCCTTCCTTGTTATTTATAAACATTAACACAAAATTGTCATTTATTAAAAACAAAATGTCCACTTTCCTACTAACAGACGCGCATGTTAAGCGGAATGCCGTCGGTGAAAATGCACTTTGTGATTTTTTTGTTTTCCTTTGTTTTGGTCTATTTACTCTCTGAGGTGGTGTTGCTGCCTTGCTTGTTCAGCATCCAAAGATGAATAGAATGCATGCTGTACCCGGCACGTTAAGGCCTTTTATTGTGTCGGTGCCTTCGGAGACTTCATGGCTTGTATTATATTCCGGGGGTTACGGCCCAACGCTCGGCGTGCCTTTGGCAGGGGTGCTCAAATAAATGGATGTTTATGTTTATGTTTAGATGTACTTTCAAGTACAAGTGAAAATGTAAACAGAAACAAAAATAATTTTTATGTCATAAATGTATTAACATAATAATGATTTTGTAACAGTAAAATATTTAATTAATACATAATTAATCTTTTTGTGTTTTTTTCCTTTTTTTCCTGCATTTAAATTAGTTTTCATGCTATAAAGTAAAATTCAGTAGGAATAATCACAACGTATACCTATGTGATAAGAATGGCCAAATAGTTGGGAAAATATCGATACATTGTTATTGCCAATTTTTTTTTTCAAAATATCGATACACCAATATATTGGCTCTATATATATCAATATCCTTAGTATCGTCGATACGATATTTGTTATTATATATATATATATATATATAGTATAAATATAGTACTATACAATGCAATGTTGTTAGGTCTTGCCGAGTACTATCGAGGTGTACTCTTTTCCTGATTCAGAAAACTTTCTCAGGACGTTTTTGTCGTCGGAAAACCTACTTTCGTGCACTTGGGTAACATACACCCCACTTACTACATTTCTCATATATTTTTTCCGTTCTATCTTTCAGGGACATTAGTGCTCTATTGTAAACATTTTTCTCATAGCAAGTCATTTTTCACGACGAGAGGAAAAAAGTCGCTCTAAAAAAAACATCCGATCGCCATCGCCAAACATTTCCCCGCTTAATAGAAAAAAAATGTTGTTAATAAAATATGCTCAGAGTATCATAATCCGTCGCTTAAGACATCTTTCATGTCTGTTCATGTCGGGCCTAAAATTATAAGAAAAGCGGGTATTCGGACAGACATTTTTTTAGCGATACAGCTATTGAAATATCGATACAACAATATCGATACGAATTACAGGGGATAAATATCGATATATCGAATATCGTATCGGTATCGGCCATGATATAACTATTAACAAGTATGGCCGACTTTGCTGTCAATTGCGTGCTTACGTCATGTAGAGACTATTGCCATTCAGTCATTTACCATGTTTACATGCAGAATTGAAAGATCGAGTCGAGATAGAGTTGAGTTTTCGACTCGTGTTTTTGAGCACGCTATTGAGTTGAAAACGGGTCCAACTACAGTTGGAGTGACAGTCAAACATAATATTATTTAAGGTATTTTTTGTGATGAAGATATAAAAGTTATAAATTTTGTTTAAATAAACAAAATAAACTCACAATAAATACACAGCATACCAACACTTTTGAGTAAAGAATGAATAAAATAAATACCAACTGTAAGCGGCCAACTCGACTACTCAATCCGCGTTTATGGGACACCATTTCGACTCGACGACGTCAGCCAAGCGTGGTCGAGTCGATCCAATTTCAACTCGAGCCGCGTATACATGGAGTTGAACCAGGGTTCAACCCTGCATGTAAACATGGTAATTGTGTCAAGTTTATGTATTAATTGTAATGTCGTAGTCTAATCCCGTAAAATGGCCAACAATCGGACAACTTCTTAATTTTTAATTGACACTGGCACAATGTCTTGATTTGTTGGAGAATTTTGAGGGCAAGGGCAGCAACTTTAATTGAAATAAATGTAATGACAGTGAACGATACAAAACTGGGCTCAACGTTTTTAAAGAATAACTTGCATAATGCATAATGAAGAAGATACCAAGCTGAAATTTTTTACTCGGAAAAGTTTTTCTTATATTTCAAGTATTAATTGGTCAATTTGTTCAGAAATTGGTTCAACTTCTTTTTTGGGCCTTGTTGTGTATATAGTACATGAATTTTTCGCTCATAGCATCGAGAAAGTGTTATTTAAAACTCTTTTCATCTGTACTAAAGGTGGGCACGAAGCCGGTGTTGCGCGCCATTCTCTATTGTTTTTCTGAAGTAATCAAAGAGTGAATAATTTTTATATGGAAGGCTGCGCTCTCATTAATTACTTCTGGCTTACAATTAGCTCTCCTTTCGGTTATCTGACTGTGGACAGTCCTAAGAGATCAAATTGGTCGAATGTACATATATCTGCAAGTCTGTGTCTTAATCCAAGGCTCTAGAAGCGCACACAATTAGTGCCAGGGCTACGCCGACTATCGAACAGCTCAAGTCCAGTGAAGATAATATTGACCACCTAGCATCCACCAGTCAGCAATCAGGTGGCTTAAACATCGTGATCAGGAAGATTTCAAAGCTAACCATTGGATACACAGATACTCCCAGATCGTGCAAAGACTGGGCGGCTCAGTATCATTCCGGAACACTACATCATCATGAGGGGCTAATCCACAGAGTTATTCAATACGCTGCGACATTTAATCAAGTTCGTATAAACACACACAAAGCCATTCTTATGCTGACCATGTGCCTAATTAAAATAGAGTAAACGTGTTGATCTGACACTTGGTTCAATCTTATAGCGGTAGAAACTCAGTAATCTTATCTTTTTAACTATTATCATATATATAATTAACGTCGTCTGTTTTATAATACTATAGACAATATAATCATATCCTCTTTCTATATTATACCATGCGAGTCAGCCCTATTTGGTCAGTTGATTTGCAGAAATGTTGTAGCATTTATGTAATTGATTATTCCAATGTAGCAAAGTGAAACTTATTTAGGACGTTTGCCAAACGGGCTAAATGCTGGCTAAATTCCAGTTTGCATTGGAAATTTAGCCAGCTAATTCCAGGGCTGTGCCAAACCAAAGTGGAATTTAGCCAATTGCTCAGCTGTCACTTTTATTTCAAAAGCAAAGCAATTGTGTGGCATTTAAGATTGATTTGCAGGAAATAAACAAGGAAGTTATGGCCGTAATATTATTTTCTTGTATTTGTTCATTTTACAAATAAATACTTCTAAAAATCTTTCAAATAAACCGCACTTGTCAAATAATTAGACGAATGTGAAGAAGAAGAATTAGCAAGCTCGAAAATTTACTAAATGGAAAAGTAATAGATTTAGCCAGCATTTAGCCCGTTTGGCAAACGTCCTTAGTCTAGACAGACTGTGTCCATAATGACTTAATTTGAAATTAAGTCATTTTAAGGAAATGAAGTGGTGACACACTGCCGACGAAAATTAGATCATCTGAAATGTTATTGACATTTATATACCACTTGACAGTTCCTCACTGTGAGTAACGATCATGGCAGAGTTGAATAATTTAATTAAATGCTATCAAGCCGAAGCAGCACTTACTGGGAAACTGAGGTTCCAATCCATACAAAAAATAATTTTAAGGAAGACTTTCGGGTTAATGAAAAAACATTTCACTATCTAGTACAAAATTTGAGTTGTCTGGAACGTGAAAATACTCAATGTATTAATTAAATCAATACATACAATTACAAATAAACTAAAATTACAATTTCGTCTTGAGTTTCAATTTCGGGAAAACTCTCCACGCATAGCTCTATATTGTTGTATCTGAAAGCACCCAATATCTTATGTATTTTGATATATAGTGGCCAGTTAGATGGGCTTCCACCAGAAGGGTCTGTTATTTTCCGCTACTGTCTATGAAAATTAGAAATAAAATTCTTTCAAGTTTAAATTAATGTAAAATATATTTATATTACCTATATATTTCTGAGTCAAGTTGCTAATTTTTACTTGAATGTCTTTGCCGTCCAAAGCCACTTGATATTTTTTCTTGATCTCTGCTGTGATTTCTTTGTAAATATGGCCATTCTTTCTTTGGGTTCTCTTATATTTTCAGCCCACAGTTCTAACAAAAGTATTTCTGCCGCTTTGGGCCAAACTATTCGCTCCTTCCCAATACTTTGTTATTCTTTGAAAAAGTCAAATATTAATCAGCTGATTCTTGTCATTGCTGACTTTATTGGAAAAACTTTCCAGTTTCCAATAAATGTAGCTAATTTTAATGACGGTAGGTGGCACTTTTAACTGCAATTTCACTAAATGGAGTAAATTTTGGCCAATTTGAAAATGAAGTGAAATGTTCCAACGGGTCCATGATGGATTTCATTTGAGTGACACACTGCACATTTGACACCATTTAATCAACAATTAAGTCACTATGGACACAGTCTGTCTAGGGTCTTATATTATTAACTATTAGTAGAAACATAATTAACGCTATAGTCCGTTTTTATATAACTATAAATAATAGAATCATTTCTTTCTTATATTTTTATATTTAGCGAGACAATCTTTTTTTGGTCAGTTAACTTTCGTAAATTTTGTAGCACTTAACTATAGATAATAAAATCCTATTTTTCCTATCTTCTTATAATTAGTGAGACAGTCTTATTTGATCACTTGACTTTCGTAAAGCTTGTAGTGGTGAACTTGATGATTACAAGGAAACTGAACTTTAGTTTATGAACTAATAGCATAAACATAACTGACCTTATGGTATGTTTTATTAAGCTGTTGATGATGGTGTCTTATTTTCTAGCTCTCAGAGCGGTTTCGGGCCTAGTGACGCTGCTGTTGCTATTTGTTGCTCTTATCTGTGTTCTCTTTACCTTCACTCATATAGCTTCTTATCGGTTAGTTTAGTGAATTTAATGTATTCTTTATCTTTATTATTATCCATATTTAGGTTGGTGTTAGTCTGTATTTCAACGGAGCTCTGTCATCCAGTGGTGTTTTAACCGTTGATGGTATCCTGACTCGGAGTTGTGTAGGTGCAGTTATCTTAAGTTTAGGGGTGATTCAAACTCATATTTTGCATTACGTCTCATATTCTGACTCTCGGGTGATTATATCTCAGGGCTTGTCTACAGCAAATAAATCGATTTTTTCTCCACATGTAACTGGGAAATTGAAGTTGACTCTGGCTGTTGGATTGGCTGCACCAAAGAAATCGAAGTCTTCTCCACCTGCAACAAGGAGTTCGAAGTCGTCTCCACCTAGTGGAATCGTACCTGGCTCTAAGGTCTGCGTAAAGTGTGTGTCATTAGATCCACCACCCTCTGTACCGACCCTTGGATCCGGAGTGGTCGATAGGTCTTTGATCAACTGGATTAATTGCTCCGCATGCTCCGCTTTGTATCATTGCTCGTGTGACAGTATTAGTGATGTGGATCATTTGTCACACTACTCTGATAAGAAAATCAAATGGTTCTGTGATAGTTGCTTCTGCTGTCTTAAATCGCATCTAGATGGTTCTGTTAAGACCAAAAAAGGCAGAGTCGGTGTCAAACACAAGTCTGCTAGTCCTGTTTCTATATCACATCCAATTTCTGATTCTAGTCTTACTGACCTCATTGTGAAGATAGAAGCGCTTTCCAAGCTCCTGCAATCCAACTCATCTTTGACGGATCTAGACAAGAAAATTGCAGCCCTTGGTGATGAAATTAATCAAGTTCGGCAAGACATCTTCCTGTTAGGTAAAGATCTGAATATCATTAAGGCCCGTGCTTTAAGCTCTGAGAAGAAAAGATCCCTGATTCTTGCTGACATTCCTGGAGCTGCATTCTTACAGGGTGAACAATTTTTAGAAGCCCTCTGTACGGCAGTGGGCCTTGATTTTTCCTTCGTTGCAAATATTGAAACAGTGGTTCCATTCACGAATAATAGTGCTGATTCGACTAACACGATTGTGAGGTCCAGCCTTAGACCTAAAGGACTTATTAGATTTCACACTAAGGTTAAGTGTAACGAGCTTTTTAAAGCCTACTTTGAAAAGATTAGAGGAAAAGTTCCGCTAACACTAGACCAGCTAATTCCTGACGGTCCACAGGGTCGTGTCTATATTAACGAAGACCTTGACAAAGTGGAATTAATTCAACTGGGCAAGGCTCTCCGGTTTAAACGGAAGAAAGTAATCTCCCAGGTTCTTACCGGAGATAGAAAAGTGTTTGTGGTACGCAGGGATCCCAACAACGCTACTAATTCTCTATTTGAGCGTCTCTCTGACTCTTTGGTTGTACAATTGACTAATTTTGTTAGGACCCCTGAGATCACTCATGTGGCACAACCATCACTGTCTCCCGAATTGGGAGCTTCTTCCGAATCTTCTCCCCAATAAGAAGCTTAACATATTCTGACTTACCGCCCGCTCCATGAAACACCTCGAAGATATCAGGCATCTTGCTCGGCACTGCAATGCTAGTGCTATGCTTATTTGCGAAGCCTGGGCTAAGCCTCACCACACTGAAAAAATGTTTGAAATTCCTGGTTACCATTTACATAGGCTGGACTGTATTTCTCGGAGGGGCGGTTTATGTCGTTAACACTCTTCAATCTAAGATAATTTTTCATTCTCTTGACAATAGTTGGGAGATTCTGGTAGTTATGACTTGGGACGACAGTGTCAATAGCGATCCGATTATACTCATGTCGGTGTATCGCTGCGACCACACCTTTTCTGACTACAGTCTGGTCCTTTGTAATTCCTGTTTGGATAATCGAGTCAATCAATACTCGAAGGTTTTTATAGGTGGCGACTTCAATGCTGATATTTGTGGCAATTTGGGTCTTAGTGTATCTCTCCGAGATCTATTCTCTGAACGTGGCCTGCTGCTGCTTAACAGCTTCCCAACTCGTCATGGCCCTACTTCAGCGACTGCCCTGGACCTTATGATCTCATACTCCAACTTTCATCCCATCAGGTCTGGGCAGGCTCCTGGAGTTTCTGACCACAAGGCTGTGTTTGCTTCCTTTGATCACCCTTGTGCTCAACCATCCCGTTGGTACACTTACAGAAATTTTGCAGCAATTCAGCCTGATGCTCTTAAAACCGACATACTGCTGACTGACTGGACCACAATGCTCAATTCTCCTGATACGGAGGAGTCAGCACAGTTGTTTACTAGGGCTATACAGACTCTTTTCACCACACATGTACCACTCAAATCGATTCGATCCAGACTTTTGATGTGCAAAATCCTCCTACTACCAGAAGTACGGCTCAGTTGTCAGATGCGTGATATCACGTATGGAGCCTGGAAAAGGCTGAAAACTGACGAAACTTACAGAGACTTCAAGCAACTTCGAAATTCGGCAAGTCATCTCATTAGGGCTAAGTCCAGAGAGTTCACACTGCACTGCTTCGAGGGTCCGATTAACTGGAAGAAAATTGTACACTATCTAAGTTTCTTGAGTTCAGAACTGTCCGTTTTATTTTTCGTGCCAAACATGGTTTGATGCCTCCTTACATTGGCGAAAAGTTTGATTGGAGTACTAGGGATAGATCGAGGATCATTCTCCATCGAACGCGAACTCAGTGGGCGGAAGAACGGTCTTTTCTATGGGTGCAGTCATCTGGAACTCTCTCCCTAGGGAGATTAGGGAATCTGCTTCCATGAGCTCATTCAGCGAAAGGCTTCTTGAAAATTTGAGTGAGACTGGGTTGCGTTAGAGTATTGAGCTCCTTCCCTTCCTCTTGGTCTTACTTATGCTGAGGTGTGCTACCATGATTCTTTTAGGGGTGGTCTTACTGTTATGGTGTTTCCACAGTATTAAAAACTTTCTTAGTGTTTTTATGGGTGCAAAGTTCGAGGTTTTGTGGCGTTATCGGCTGTGATTATTCGAACGTCCTCATTCGATCCTGTGAATATCAAGGCTGCTTTACTAATAATTGTACTGTTGCCTGACTTTATTGAGAGTTAAGTGTTCAATATGGATGGTGTTGTAGTTTTAATATCTCTTATGACTGGATAGGATAGTTTGATTTCTTTTTGACTTACGGTGAAATACTTTGAATAATATTAAGGTACCTGATTGAGTTACCTGATTTAACTTGTAGGTTTAAGTTTTCGTATTGTGAAAAAAAGCAAACAAAAAAAACAAAAAAGTGCTGTTCTTACTTCTTTAGTACCTGTGCTCAGTCACTTTAAGTGTTACACTATTTACTTTATTTTTATTGTTTGCTAGAGTTTATGCTTATATTTAATATAAAAAACTACTGTAGAGCTATGTACCCACCGTTTTAAGGACATGGCCTCGGCCAGGGTCTTTCAATATAATATTTTTGTATTGTATTGTATTACGGCTTCAATACAGATTCCTAGGAATAATTACGTGTACAGGTAAGATGTAATTAATTTAACAATAAACAATAATCCTGTTCAACTTGCCGGCAATCTACGAGATGAGAAAGAACACCGATCCTACAGCGGAGCCTGTTTTCTGGATATCCAAATGGGTTGATTATAGTGGCAAGTACGGCTTTGCATAACAACTGTGTGACGAAGGAATGGCTGCCATGTTCAATGATACTGCAAAATTATTTATGCTGCTAAGTGGCATAAATGTTCACTTTATTGATAAAAATGGAAAGGTAATGTACATGACAAACTATGAATACACTTCAGTATTGGAAAAGAAAATGAGAATGCAGATGAATAAAATATATTCTCTCACGTCTTTTTCTCGAATTATCATTCAAACTGCATTAGACATAGGTTTTTTGCTGCCTGTTGCATGATCAGCTGACAAAATTCTTGTCTGTACGACATCTAGCGATGTTGTTATTTCAGCTGATATGCCTCAAGTACATGCTCCACAAATAGCTACACTGAAAGGATAACTTCAGTTCCAATAAATACCAAACCAAAAGGGAATTTCCTGAAATAGCTTCTATATATACTCTATAAACTCTGTTTCGTATTCCTTCAGTTTGATACGCTGTCCACAATATTTCTATTGAAGAAACACCCTTTTCGATACAAGATTACAAGAGTTTGTCTTCTTTGCTTGGAAATTTGACAATTTGAAAATTACTCTTATAATTGGCGATGACATTTGTGTCCACATGACATAGTAATGCAAAAAGTTCCTTTCGAATCGGCCATATCTTTGTATCATGGGTATCGGCCAATCCATACTGTTGCGAGCGTGGCCTTTGGTTCGGTATTTAAAACACAATATTAAATATTTAATGTACAATTTCTTTATTTCACTTCTAATCTTATACAATTCATAAACCTTCAATGAATCATTATTCTAGTTACTACGGAATACGGTCCCTCCCACTGTTGTTGTGATTTTAGAGAACGCCCGTTACGACGGTTCGGGTTGTATAGCCAAACAAGATCCCCTTTATTGAATCCTGCTGAATTCGCACGTAAGTCATAGCGGGTGATTGGTACTTACTGCTAATTTTGTCCTCGTGGCCCCCTGTACATCAGCTCTCCGTTTCAATTGGGCTCTGACATTACACTTATACATTTCCTATCTGCTGCTACGTGGCGGCCCTTTGTAAGAAGCACACACAGCGCATCTGCGATACCACTTTTCTACATCCTCCCGCATATGTAGCTCATAAAACTTTTCTCGTAGTTTAGAAATTGTTTTATTCACTCCCAAATATTCTCCAGATGTTCCACATGCATTTTAACTAGAACATCGTTGATGCCGGCACGACTATTTGCATTCGGAACGATTTACCGTTAGGTGCTTCCCACATGAAGAGATTTCCATTGAGCCCAGTAGTTTTTCAGCTTTTCACTCATCCTCGAAATATCCTTCCATTCTGGTTTTTCTATGTCTGTTTTCCAAGCAAGAATAGGCGATATGTCCGGATCTTCTCGTTGCGCTGTACGCAAACTCTCGATGTACCAACCTGTTGATAGTTCCACAGTTACCAACTGTATAGTAGCTGTTTTCTCATTTTCTTTCTCCCAGCCGTAATGCTGGTTCAGGTTCACATGGACGTTGTACCAAGGCTTCTGCATTTCCATTGATACGTCCTTTCCCGTGTTGGCTCTCAAAACCATAAGGTTGGATTCTAGTCTCGCTAAGAAGAGCTTGCTCTCTAGCTCGCCAACTTGGACGTTCTTCTCTCCCTTTCTTTTCTGTTGATTCCCTTTGACGGCGCTTCCTGCAGTCGCTTTGAAGGTGTCCCAATTTATTACAATCCCAACATCGAAAAACACTACGTGAAGGGGTGCTCAGTGATAACTGCAATCTGCTGCAAGTCTAATGCTCAGCTCGATATCCTTGCAATTCCACTTTCCTCTCTTCATCTAGAGATTCCACTCGTCGGCGTTTTCTGCAGTCTCTTTGTAGGTGTCCTGGTCTATTACAATTCCAGCATCGAAGGAGACCACGCAAAGGTGAGCTCTGGGATGACTGCATTCTATTACAAGTACATTCGTCCACCGAAATGTCTCTCATTCGTACTGCACTCCGCGAAGCTTATCTGGCAGATTCATACACTAATGCATAGGCTAGTGCTTCTGCTGTTGATTTCTTTCCTGCTAGCCTTAGCGCTTTCTGTAAAATTTGATCTGCAATAGCGTTCACAAATGCTTCCGTCGCCACTTCGTTGAGAAAATCCGCATTTACACTGGAGTATGAAAGATGCGCTAATCTTTCTACATCTGCCTGCAGTTGTTGTAGTGATTCGCCATGTTTTTGAACCCTGTTGCGCAACTGTAGGTGATATACTTGCTGCATGGGTTCATCTCCGTAACGTAATTCAATCGTCTGTACTAATGAAGTGTAATCACGTTGCTTTTCAATCGGTACAGTTTGTAAGAGCTCTGACGCTGGACCTCGAATTGCTAACACAAGAGCTATAGCTTTGTCTTCCTCATTCCATCCGTTTACCTCTAAAGCTGCCTCGAATTGTCTCTTGAAGATATGCCACGAATTTTGT
The DNA here is from genome assembly GCA_963930735.1 of Dioctria linearis. Classification (NCBI taxonomy): domain Eukaryota; kingdom Metazoa; phylum Arthropoda; class Insecta; order Diptera; family Asilidae; genus Dioctria; species Dioctria linearis. The sequence goes on along the minus strand of OZ005741.1, from coordinate 174,507,390 downwards.
CCATCAAATATTGGGGTGTTATGGTCATAGCATACTGCAGGCAGCAATATGCTACCCGACGGCTAGCAGCAGCACCTAGCGTGAGCACACGACGAACGTGCGGTTGTCGAGACTCGACCACACGTTTCAAGTCTGACGGGGACGAGTGCCGACAGAGAAAATTTGAAAAAAATAAGAAGAAGAACGGCTGAAAGGACTGTAAGAAAAGAAAAAAAGTTTTTTTGGCTGCTGGGAGTTAGAACGACGTCCGATTTTTTTGGGGTGTCGAAAAGAAATCGAGCGAGAATTGACAAATCGGTACTACAAGTGGATTAATTGAAAGAAACAACGTCAGCAGATAATCTATACAATACATAATAGAACAAATTTTCGTCAGGCATATAATTTTTGTTGGGATAATTAAATCGCGAAAAGTGCGAGCTCCATTACCATAAGGACGGCATGTCCGGGTTTTCCTGGATGTCAAAAGGAAGCAATATCGCCAAAGCAGAAGAATTTACTTCCAGACCAAATTAAACCGAAATTTCTTCAAGCTATTTGGCTTACATTTTTTAGTTCTCAGGGCGTAACGGCGACGATCCTGTGTTCAATACTGCTGATACAGAGCATTAGTAGTTCTTGAGATGTATACAGCTGCTTTCTGTAGAAATCCTGACATTAGAGAGACAATGAAGGAATCACGTAAAAGTACTATTGATATTGGTGTGAAAACAAAAATAAATGGACGTAACTTCTTCAGCAATATTCAATCATTAGCCTATCGCGATCTAGGTATCATACAGTTGTACTCATATACGGCTGCAGTGACGATGAAATACACTATGAGTGGAATATCCTCAAGGATTTTTTTGTCAAACTGGTTCTACACATTGGATATGAATCACATGGAAAATTAGCTGTAGGTGCAAAATAGTGTAATTCAGACTAGGTTCACTAGAAATTATAGGTTCCAAGAAAAACAAACAACAAAAAATAAAATATAAAATGTCTTTTTTAATATTAAAGTAATAGTAGCATTGCGGAATACCTCGGAGGCGCTTCTGCGTGGGATCCACATCAACATGATCTATGTAAGTTGTTTTTTTTCCTTCTGATTGTTTGATTTGCTAAAATATTTTTATTGATCGGTTGACTTGCTAAAATAACATTTTATTGATTTTTTTGAAAATAACTTTAGGATCGAAGTACTAATGTACACAATCACTTTGTACTGTCCGTTAGTAGAACGTGCACGCAAATTTGAACTTAGTGAAACTGAAATGGATGCACTGGTAAATTTGGATCAAGGTCAATGATCGAATCTCTTATCAAAACAAACACTGTTCACTACGTTTTAACTTCCAATAAATTTTCACACTTATTTCTTAAGATTGCTCATTAATTATATTAAGATCAGATTGTGTAATGAGGTAATGAGGTCAGAGATGCACACACTACAAAACACTTACTACCGCAAACTTAGAATATACGATTATCAAGAAAAGTTGTATTGAGATAAATCTCAATATGTGAGTTTTGGGTCAGAGAATTTTGTATCACTCTGAAAACACGTATTATTAGAATAATTGCAATATAAAATCGTCAAGAGCGTAATACATATATATATATGTCAAATTAATACAGAATGAAGATAAATTATAATATTTGATAAATATGCACAAAAAATGTATAATATGTAAATATATATATGATTAAATATTGTAAAATAGATGTATGAATAAATAGTAATTTGTTACTAGTGACTGGTGCTCTCCGATCTACAACTTGACGCTTGAGGGTTGGCTTTAAGCTAATGTTAAGACCCTTTGTTCTAACCATTGGTTAGAATAATTCTTTATTCCCGTCGAGACCAGAAATAAAGTGTTAATGTTAGTAAGATATTATCTCAGTCGAGACCCGAGATAATATTCTTTAAGTCAGTCGAGACCCGGCTTAAAGTGTTATCTTATCTTCAGTCGAGACTCGAAATAAGATGCGTTTATTTCCGTCGAGACCAGAAATGATTGTTAGTAAAAGATTATCTCAGTCGAGACCCGAGATAATATTCTTTAAGTCAGTCGAGACCCGGCTTAAAGTGTTATCTTATCTTCAGTCGAGACCCGAAATAAGATGCGTTTATTTCCGTCGAGACCAGAAATGATTGTTAGTAAAAGATTATCTCAGGCGGGACCCGAGATAATATTCTTTAAGTCAGTCGAGACTCGGCTTAAATTGTTATCTTATCTTCAGTCGAGACCCGAAATAAGATGCGTTTATTCCCGTCGAAACCAGAAATAGTTGTTAGTAAATATCTTAACTTCAGTCGAGACCCGAATTAAGATGTGTTTATTCCGTCGAGACCAGAAATAATTATTAGTAAATATCTTAACTTCAGTTGAGACCCGAATTAAGATGTCTTTATTCCCGTCGATACTAGAAATAATTATTAGTAAATATCTTAACTTCAGTCGAGACCCGAATTAAGATGTGTTTATTCCCGTCGATACCAGAAATAATTGTTAGTTGTTAAAGTGATATATTAGTCGATACCCGATATAAATGTTAGTCCGTACACAGCCAACTTACCCCAAGCGATTGCAAGTACAAAAAGAGATCGAGATCAGTCAGCTTGTCGTTTATATAGCCCTTGCTTGCACACGACACCACTGATGGAGTAGCAGAGGCGCATGATTACAAGAATTGGCAGTGCAGCTGTGATCTTACGATACTAGCGATAATATTTGCATAGAAACGAACAAAAATGCATAGCAACAAGAAAATTATAGCAACCCATGCTGTTGTGTTAAATTGAATTATATTTGCAACAAATATTTTCTCTATCACGTAGCAAAGAAATTCCCGTTGGATAGTACTTGCAAATGATGATAATGATAGAGTTACAAATTGGTCAGCTTGATCTGGTTATATTTGTGCCATGCATTTTATGCTACATGACAATGCTTTTGTTAGAAGTTATACCTATTTTTGGGAAAAATTGTAATTAGATTGAATTTATTTACTTTTCAGAACCCAATTTCAGCATGGTATTGTTGTAATAAGTTCCCTTTTCAGGAATTGTTTTTTGACAATAATTTTAATTTAATTTGCTCAATGGGGCTATACTTTTATGTTGTATTTGTGCAGTATGCTATGAAGATGAAAAATGCATGGCTATGTGGGGTTGTGTACATGTTTTTTGCTTAAGAGAAATCAAATTAGATTTAATTTTACTAAGAATTTTGATGCTTTGTTTTCAGGATATTTTCTTTTCAGAAGTTATCGGTTAAAATATATATTCGAAGCAATTTGGTTCGAACATACTGCCCCCCGTTGAAAGGCTAGAAATGTCTTTCAAGTAATTAATTTTAAAACTGACTTGTAAAGCAATGAGAGAAAATTTTGAGCCAATTTATTGAGGGAGAAAGTTGTAGCCGTATTACTAAGATTCACAATTTTAACTTTCTTGTATCGGTAGGATACATATCTTGGATATTGGCCGTTTTACAAGACCATTTTTCGTTTTTATGCTTACTACACGGATATATTTGTCAGCACCTGCATAAACTTGAATTATTCGTCCTAATAACCAACGGCAAGCTACCAAATTCGGTTCTTTGATAATAACTAAATCTCCTACTTGAGGATTTGATATTGGAGTCTGCCATTTAATTCTATTTTGTAGGGAGTTCAAGTAGTCGCTAGACCATTTGTGCCAGAACTGTTGTTGCAACAGTTGGATTAGTTTCCATCTGGTGAGTGATGAAACCTTATTTTCCAGCACAGGTTCTGGTGGAAGTAATAAGGAAGTGCCAATTAAAAAATGTCCCGGAGTTAGAACATTGAGATCGTCTGGATCTTCTGTGATAGGACATAGAGGCCTGGAATATAGACAGGCTTCAATTTGTGTCAAAACAGTTGCGAATTCTTCAAATGTAAATGGAGAGTTCCCTAAAATTCGCTTTAAATAGCATTTTATGGATTTAACTCCGGCTTCCCACAATCCTCCAAAATGAGGTGCGAATATATCCCGTCTTGGGCTAGTGTTTCTGCCATCTGCTTGTTAGCTTGCACTATGGCTGTTTTGAATTCTTTTTGTAGGACTGTCAGCTCCAACGAAATTAGAGCCACAATCTGAAAAGACATCTGTGCTGAGTCCCCTTCGGCTGGAGAAACGTCGAAAATTTTCTATGAAGGCTGCTGTGAATAAATCTTACACAGCTTCTATATGAATGGCTTTGGTGGCCATGCAAATGAAAATGCATATATACCCTTTATATACACGATTATTTCGAAATTTAGATACTTTTAAATTGAACGGTCCAGCATAGTCTAGCCCAGTTTGTTGAAACGGTCTAGTCACATTAATCCGTGGTGAAGGTAGATTTCCCATAATCTGATTTTTGATAATTGCGGATTGCGTAAAGCAAGTTATACATTAATGTAACACTTGTTTTATGGTTTTACGTCCTTGTGGAATCCAAAATTCGTTTCGAATGATGGATAATACCAGCTGTGGGCCTCCATGCAGCGTTTTTGTATGGAAGTGTTCAATGATTAAAATGGTTAGTTTGCTGTCCTTTGGCAGGAGTTCTGGGTGTTTTCGATTATAAGAAATGTTAGCATTTCTCAATCGACCACCTACCCGAATTAATCCATGGTTATCTAAGAAGGGGTTGAGTGATAAGATCTTGCTTCTAACTGGAAGCGGATTTTGTTCTTGTAAACATTTAATTTCAGTACCGAAAGCGGCATTCTGTGCTGCTTTAATGAGCCGAATTTTTGCTTGAGCGATTTCTATTGGATGAAATATCTTTGGGTCCATTGGTTGTTCTTGGATGGATTTCACCGATGGCCTTTTGCATTTATTTATGAACCTAATGCAATAGGCAATTATGCGTTCTAATTTTGAAAAGCTGGAGAATTTTCCAAACAAATCATTGATGTTTGAATGAGCTATTGTGAAATGAGTTACTTGTCTTTGTTCAGTTTCATGCTCATTACTTGGTATGGTTTTAGATTTCGGCCAATTATTTTCACTGTCCTGCAACCAATGAGGTCCATGCCACCATAACATATGATCAATCAATAATGAAGACTTAATTCCTCTAGAATTGCAGTCGGCTGGATTGTCAGCAGATTTTACATGATGCCATGCCTTAATGTCGATCAAGTTCTGAATTTCCGCCACACTATTAGCTACATATGTCTTATACTTATTAAGGTGACTACGAATCCAAGCTAATGCAATAGATGAGTCTGTCCAAGCAAACGTAGGAACTTGATCAAATTTTAAATCGATTTTAACACGATTTATGAGTTGTGCTACCAATACCGCTCCGCACAATTCAAGACGTGGAAGAGATACAACAACTCTAATATAAACAGCGGCAGAATACGCTTGATTAGAAGCATCTGAAAATCCATGTACTTGACAGGTGGATAGGTAACTTGTAGTATGTAACCAACGTGGTATGTTGATACTACTAATATGATGTAATTGTAAAATGTAATTCTGCTTTAAATTCGCGCCACTGCTTATCAATGGATGCCGGTGTTGGTTCATCCCATGAACAACCTGCAAGCCATAAAGCTTGCATCAATATTATGGCAGTGATTACAATTGGAGATATCCAGCCAAGTGGATCGAAAAGCGTTGCAATTTTTGAAAGAATAGAACGCTTTGTAGAGAGGCAATCTGATTTCCTTTTGTATTGTACCGTGAAGCAATCAGATCCTGGAAACCAATGAATGCCCAAAGTTTTTACGGACTCATCGCTTGCGAATCGCAAAGGAAGTTCAACTTCTCTGTATGGTTCGGGGATCCTAGATAGTAAATCTGAAGAATTGCTAACCCATTTCCTCAAATTAAATCCGCCGGAAGATAACAGATTGATAAGTTGTTCTTGTATTTGAAAGGCTTCTTCCTTTGTATCTGAGCCTGTAAGAAGGTCATCAACATAGAAGTCACGAGATACTATCTCCGCAGCTTCGGGGAATTTGTCAGCTTCATCAATGGCTAGTTGATTGAGCGTTTTTATTGCGAGATAGGGGGCTGGCGTGGTGCCAAAGGTTACAGTGGTTAATTTGTAATCTTTAATAGGTTCATTTTGATTATTCCTCCAAACTATTTTTTGGTAGGTTTGATCTGAAGGTTGTACTTTTATCATTCTGTACATTTTCTCTATGTCAGCAGACATAGCGAATTTGTACTTTCGCCATCTGAATATGATTGAGAAGAGTTCAGTACTGGACCGGTATGCAGCTGTTCGTTTAGACTTTTTCCATTAGTCGTTTTGGCTGAAGCATCAAAGACGACGCGAACCTTTGTAGTGGTGCTATCTTTGATGACAGCATGATGAGGAAGATATTAACTTTGTTCGTTGCTTACTATCTTGTTAGCCACAGTCATGTGACCTAATGTCTAGTATTCATTAATACAGGTTTTATATTCCTGATAGAGTTCAGGATTTCGTTCTAATTGCCGTTCTAGGCTGTAGGCCATACCACGAGAGTCACCTAGGCTAGGACTTTCTGCGATGAAAGGCAGACGAACTTTGTAACGACCATGTGCGTTACGAACATGAGTTTTTTGATAAAACTCTTCACATTCTTGATCTGCTTTAGACAGCTTTCTTCCTGGATTAACTTCTTCAGTTTCCCAAAACTGACGTAAAAGTTTATCCAGTGAAGTGTCGTCGTCGTAATGAGCTTTTGCTGTTAATGCAGATGCTGTTTAGAATGTGGATGTATTTTTTAGTTTTCCGAAAAGTATTCATCCGAGGGTACTGTTTTGGGCAGTTGGTGGTCCTGGAGGACCTTTCCGTAAACCTTCCAAGAGAATTTCGCTGTACCCATCTGCTCCTAAAAGCAGGTCAATTTTTCCTGGCTTAAAGAAAAACGGATCGGCAAGTGGTAGCTGATGTATATGACTCCATTCTTTGTTTGGAATGGTTGAAGGGGGCAAAATGTCCGTAATTGTATCCACTATAATGGCAGTAACCGTGGTTGCCTTAGTTGTGGTTGAATAAGGATAAATGTTCAATACAGTTTGTTTTTGAACATTTGTAGTTTCAGTTTTTCCCAGGCCAGTGATTTGAACTTCCACGTTTGTAGTGGATGATTGCAGCTTACGTGCAGCGGCTTGGGTTACAAATGAAACTTAAGAGCCTGAATCTATCAAAGCTCTTAATACCAACATGTTACCTTTTTTTTGTAGAAACGTTTAACAGTGCTGTTGCAAGCAGTGCTAGTTTGGTACGTTGGTTTTTTGCGTGAAGCGTGTGAAGAGAATTGTTGGATGTGGAAGGTGAGTTGCAAGGTTGAGCTTCTGATTGCTGCTCTCTTGACTTGGATTGGGTCGAGGCCCTTGGAATGGCATTATTCATGTGAAGTAAAGAATGATGCCTCCTTCCACATCGCTGACATGAAAACTTACTTGTACAAGTTTTTGTGTTGTGGCCCTTTGATAGGCAATTATTACACAATTGATTTGATGTGACAATTTTGAATTTATTGTCTTCATCAAGTTTTATGAACTTAGGACATTTAAATAGACGGTGCTGCTCTTTGCACAAGGTATATGTTTGGGTATATGACGTAAAATGGGTAGATGCTTTCGGGACTTGAGCATTTTTGTTGGTTAGGGACGGTTTGGTATCGACTATGGCTTCTAAAATTCTAAATCTAGATTGTAAAAATATTTTTAAGGATTCGAAAGTGGGAAGTCCTTCTGCAGTATTGACCTCTCGTTCTCATGCACGGTGCGTTTCTGCTGGTAAACATTGTACCACCATATAGATGAGAATTGCATCCCATTGCTTAGTGAAACTTGTAATGCCTCGAGTTCAAAGATACATTCGCAAGACTTATCTAGCAAGGTCTTGATAGCCTTGGCTGATTCGTGGGCTGCTTTAGGTAGATTAAAGAGTGCTTTCAATTGGGCATTTACCAAGACTCGTTTATTATCATACATTTCAAGCAATATCTTCCATGCACTGTCGTAACTCGAGTTGGTCATAGGAAATTGACGCAATAAGTGCTCTGCTTCTCCAGATACACTTGACTTCAAATAATGAAATTTCTGCACCGGAGATAACGCAGAATTTGAATGCACCAGGGAATTGAATAGATCGTGAAAAGGCCTCCATGAATCGTAAGAACCTGAGAATTTTGGGATTGTGATGCTAGGTAATCTCAGAGACGATGAAGTTTCATGTTCTGATTTTGGACTTGATTCAACCTTTGTTTCGAATGCATCTAATGCATCTCTAAGAATACCTCGGAAAGTAAAGTATTTATTTTCCACCTTTGAAAATTGATCATTTGCGAAATAATCGTACTTTTGAAGTTCACTATCTTCCAAAGCCTGCGTGGCTTGAATAATTGTATAGTGATCTTTCTTGTAATCTGACCAAATTTCACTTAGAGCGCGTAATCGCTCAGAAATAAGACCTTTCGTTCGTTTTTCTACATCAGTTTTGTTGTAGTTATTGAACGAATTTTCAAAGATTATTGCGGAAGCGGCTTGGTTGCCCAAAAGTTTTTGGAGTCCACACATACTTAAAAGATTGAGAAAATAAAACACAAGACCTTAGATCCGGCTCGAAGGACCATAAAATGTACTGTCCGTTAGTAGAACGTACACGCAAATTTGAACTTAGTGAAACTGAAATGGATGCACTGGTAAATTTGGATTAAGGTTCACTACGTTTTAACTTCCAATAAATTTTCACACTTATTTCTTAAGATTGCTCACTAATTATATTAAGATCAGATTGTGTAATGAGGTAATGAGGTCCGAGATGAACACACACTAGAAAACACTTACTACTACAAACTTAGAATATACGATTATCAAGAAAAGTTGTATTGGGATAAATCTCAATATGTGAGTTTTGGGTCAGAGAATTTTGTATCACACTGAAAACACGTATTATTAGAATAATTGCAATATAAAATCGTCAAGAGCGTAATACATATAAATATATATATATATGTCAAATTAATACAGAATGAAGATAAATTATAATATTTGATAAATATGCACAAAAAATGTATAATATGTAAATATATATATGATTAAATATTGTAAAATAGATGTATGAATAAGTATTAATTTGTTACAAGTGACTGGTGCTCACCGATCTACAACTTGACGCTTGAGGGTTGGCTTTAAGCTAATGTTAAGACCCTTTGTTCTAACCATTGGTTAGAATAATTCTTTATTCCCGTCGGGACCAGAAATAAAGTGTTAATGTTAGTAAGATATTATCTCAGTCGAGACCCGAGATAATATTCTTAAAATCAGTCGAGACCCGGCTTAAAGTGCTATCTTATCTTCAGTCGAGACCCGAAATAAGATGCGTTTATTTCCGTCGAGACCAGAAATGATTGTTAGTAAAAGATTATCTCAGTCGAGACCCGAGATAATATTCTTTAAGTCAGTCGAATCCCGGCTTAAAGTGTTATCTTATCTTCAGTCGAGACCCTAAATAAGATGCGTTTATTTCCGTCGAGACCAGAAATGATTGTTAGTAAATATCTTAACTTCAGTCGAGACCCGAATTAAGATGTGTTTATTCCGTCGAGACCAGAAATAATTATTAGTAAATATCTTAACTTCAGTCGAGACCCGAATTAAGATGTCTTTATTCCCGTCGATACTAGAAATAATTATTAGTAAATATCTTAACTTCAGTCGAGACCCGAATTAAGATGTGTTTATTCCCGTCGATACCAGAAATAATTGTTAGTTGTTAAAGTGATATATCAGTCGATACCCGATATAAATGTTAGTCCCTACACAGCCAACTTACCCCAAGCGATTCCAAGTACAAAAAGAGATCGAGATCAGTCAGCTTGTCGTTTATATAGCCCTTGCTTGCACACGACACCACTGATGGAGTAGCAGAGGCGCATGATTACAAGAATTGGCAGTGCAGCTGTGATCTTACGATACTAGCGATAAGATTTGCATAGAAACGAACAAAAATGCATAGCAACAAGAAAATTATAGCAACCCATGCTGTTGTGTTAAATTGAATTATATTTGCAACAAATATTTTCTCTATCACGTAGCAAAGAAATTCCCGTTGGATAGTACTTGCAAATGATGATAATGATAGAGTTACAAATTGGTCAGCTTGATCTGGTTATATTTGTGCCATGCATTTTATGCTACATGACAATGCTTTTGTTAGAAGTTATACCTATTTTTGGGAAAAATTGTAATTAGATTGAATTTATTTACTTTTCAGAACCCAATTTCAGCACGGTATTGTTGTAATAAGTTCCCTTTTCAGGAATTGTTTTTTGATAATAATTTTAATTTAATTTGCTCAATGGGGCTATACTTTTATGTTGTATTTGTGCAATATGCTATGAAGATGAAAAATACATGGCTATGTTGGGTTGTGTACATGTTTTTTGCTTAAGAGAAATCAAATTAGATTTAATTTTACTAAGAATTTTGATGCTTTGTTTTCAGGATATTTTCTTTTCAGAAGTTATCGGTTAAAATATATATTCGAAGCAATTTGGTTCGAACACACTTTGAAATTCATATTAAGTATTAATTGTAGGTCGCAAATTTGTTGAAAAGGGGAGCTCATGCTTATTGAATTATTGTTAAAGATCTGAGATTAAGTACACAAGCACTTTGAAATTCATATTAAGTATTAATTGTAGGTCGCAAATTTGTTGTAGAAAAGGGGGGCTCGTGTTTATTGAATTATTGTTAAAGATCTGAGATTAAGTACACAAGCATTTTGAAATTCTTATCAAGTATTAATGGTAGGTCGCAAGTTTGTTGTTGAAAAGGGGAGCTCATGTTTATTAATTATTGATAGAGATCTGAGATTAACTTTAGGATTGTAGGCTTATTTCGAATAACTACTTGAAACTGGTTTTACTGCTTATATTCCCTAAGCTTATTTCTTTATAAGAAGAACCTGTAGGATTGAAGAATATTATATATATTTTTTTATAACGTAATTACGCTGTAAAGGCTTTTATTCTCCCTTTACTCTCCCTTGGAGCCCTCTCTTGGCGTGATGGTCGAATAAGGTCCGCTCCTCCGCTATTTTCAGGTTCGTCTAAAAGGGACTCTGTAAATATCTGCTCTCAGAGTCAGTTGGGTGCTTGGGGCATGCAGGAAGGCAGACCATCTGCGCCTTCAATGCGGATGTAGGTAAGTGACATAAAGGTCCCTTCAGGACTGAATGTATGCCGGCGTTTTGGGTTAAAGGCACGAGATTTTTTTTGTATATGGCAGGCGGCAGCGGCAGGCTTTTTCGTGGAACCTCCCGACACTCTCCGCCAATAGCCGAGACGAGCTAGCATGCCGCCCTGCAGTCAGCGCTGTCCGCCGAGTGATTTGTCAGCTCATGCTGGCAGTCTGGACTTCACGTCCAAGCCAATGACTCTACATAGCTCCATAACAGGGGGTTTCATTCTACCTGCGCCGGACATTTCAGCCACTATGTTTCGAGGCTGACGATGCTTTATTCTTTCCAGGTCTGCTTTAAAGTTATCAAGCTATTCCGTGACATTTTGTTGTACTCTCGGCACTTGTTGTCGAGCTTCCAAAACTTCCTGCTGGATTTCTTCAATTTTTACATTTTGTTCGCCTAATGAACCTTTCAGAAAAGTCTTCCGTTCCTCCAAACGAGTTTCTAGAGATTTCTCCAGAGATATCTTTTGTTCGTCCAAACGGGTTTCCAGAGTTTTCTTTTGTTCCTCAAAAGCATTCTTTTGTTCCTCAAAATTATTCTTTTGTTCGTCCAGATGGGTTTCCACAGATTTCTTCTGCTCATCTAACCGGGATTCCAAAGAATTCTTTTGTTCCTCAAAGGCATTCTTTTGTTCGTCTATAGATTTATTCTGCTTATCTAAACGGGATTCCAGAGAATTCTTTTGTTCCCCAAAAGCATTCTTTTGTTCGTCCATAGATTTATTCTGGTCATCTAAACGGGATTCCAGAGAAATCTTTTGTTCATCGAGAGAACTCTTTTGTTCCTCAAGGGAATTCTTTTCTTCATCAAAACGGGCTTCCATTTTGCTCATTAAAGTACTCAAAAGCTGTTCCATTTTCATCGCAGGCTCTTCTTCAGTTTCGGTTTCTTCCAAGTTCTTTTCGAAAACAAACGTCTCAGGATTCTTTCCTTCCTCTATCAAAGCTTGTCTAACTCGCTCGACTAGAACTTTCTTTGCACCTGTCGTTTGTAATGCCCGGTTCCCTAGCTCCACTTTCAAATCCTGTATTCGAAACACCTCGACTTTGCGCCCCATTACTTTAGTAATTCACTTACTGTTTAATATAAATTATCTTCCGGAACACAATTTCACAAAATTGATCACACTTTGAATTTTTAAGTCAATTGCCACCACTTTATTTCGCGAATTTATTTCACGTCTGACACCAATTGTTGCGAGCGTGGCCTTTGGTTCGTTATTTAAAACAGAATATTAAATATTTAATATACAAGTTCTTTATTTTACTCTAATCGTATAAAATTCACAAACATTCATTTAATCAACTCAACTTTAATTATTACTTTCAATTATCGCAATCCAATTACAACACTTCCGTCTGTTTATTACTTTCGCTTGTTAACACTGCAATGTCTAAGACAAGACTCTTTTCCTGGCGGTGACAACTTTTATATTTATACCCTAGAAACTCTCCAGATTATTCTGGAGTGTTCTCCCTTTAAGCAAGGCGAAACAAAAACGTAACGAAATGTAAACATGCTTGCATAGAAGTGTACGCAAAAGAAACGTTTTGGTGTTGTGAATGCGTAACAGAAACAAATCATCAGGCCAAAGAGAAATGAAACTGAAAAGCGTAGACTGTCAGTGTAGTGGTAGTTGACATTATATTTCGCACAGTGTACTCTAAAGTGTTACGTTTTTGGAATGAAAATTACGTTTAGTTTACGAAACGTTTTGCATGTGGACTCAATAGCTTTTGAAGAAAACAACATATTTTTCTATTTTAATTTATTTGATAAAAATAGCATTACAAACCTTAATAAGAATAGAACAAAAAAAGTTTATTAAGGAACCTTAGCTTACACTACGTTACAATGTTATTAGGTTCATCGAGTAGGGTACCGATAATTGGAATTATCGATAGACTACAAAATAGCTTAGTAAACTGACAAAAGTTCAATAATAATAATATAAGTATACCTATTCAAATTTGTTGACACTCCAAAGATTTAATAAAATAAAAATTAACGCGGTGTTTTGTTATTCACAAACAAATTAACATGCACAACACAGCTGTCTGCTGTCAGATTCTATGACACAGGTCAATAAATCCAGAAGTACGTTTTCAATACGTTTTCGTTTCACTTTTAGTGTACACTCTCAAATGCTTAGAGGGAGGTACGTTTTCAGTACGTTTTTGTTACGCTGTGATTATAGTGTTCATGTACTATAGAGCCGTGGGTGTATTAGTAAAACGCGGTTTGTAAAGTCCAAGTTTTCCTTTCACTTTAGGTGTATACTCTCAAATGTTTAGAGGGCTATTCCAGAAGCTTCTTGACTATTCTATTCATTCTATTCCTGAACCTTCCTTTAGATTCCATAATCAATTCTCCGAACCTGAAGTCGTTTACTCTCCATTGCCAATAGATGTCACCAGTTGTCTCTTTCTATTGCACGTAACAATATAGAGAGCATATTAGACACAGTGACGCCACCACAATTTTCATTCCAGGCAAAATGGTGGAACGTTGTTCGTACCGAGAATACTTTATTTTCTATATACCTTGTGGCTTTACTTCATGTTGGTGTGACTGCAGTTCAGCTGCACAATTATAATTTGGCTAATTTGGGTATTATCAGCGACAACTTCATGTGTAGCTTAGATGAATTATTTTGATTATTGATTGAGCTGGTCATAAATCAAATTAAATTAAATATAAAAATTTTCCGGCTAAAGGCCTAACCACAATGTGCATATGCTAGCATATGCAAAGACACGAGCAATTGCTTTTCATAATAACAACCCACAATAGAAATAAGAAGCCGTTCGTAAGTTTTAATTCCTTTCATCAACTTCTGTCTGTACGCTCATGGTCGTACTTTGCATAAGCAAATTTGACAGTTTGTGTAAATACTATACAAATGTTAGTGATGCATAAGGAAGCATTCGTGATATTTTCAAGGCTTGCATATGCAAGCTTATGGACATTAAGGTTAGGCCTTTCCTTGATGGCGAATTTTCTTTTTAGATTTTCGAAAAAACTGTTACCCAACAAATGTTTAAATTAAGTAAACAATCACCAACAATCGACCAGCAATCGATATGTGCAATAAAAAAATTTAAATAGTAAAAGTTTGTAACGAAGACACAAATTTGAAACCGAATTAAAACTTGAACTAAAGTTCAAGTAACCACGCCACTGGGGCATACCAACAAGCTGCCATAGTCACAGGCTGCATGATCAGCACGCCAGCACATGTACTAGTCAAGTACAAGAAAAGCTTTTCAAAAGAGCTTGCAAGCTCTTTTATACTTACGCCAGTAGAAGCATCAGGCACTCAGCCACTGAGAAGCTCTGAACCCCGGCTATATAAAGCGCGCCATTCGCCCACAGAAATCAGTCTGGTCAGCGAGCTCGACGAGTTAGGTGATCAGACATTTTAATGGGTGACTAGTGGTGCCCGAAATTCCCTCACTAGTGAACCCTTGCACGCCGTGTGAATAGTCCCCGTGCATTTTCTTAACATTTCCTTGGTACGTCGTGTGACTTTTCCCCGTACCATCCTTCCTCAACCGTTGTGTTAAGGTTAGCGTGAACCATCCCGCCTTAACATTTCCTTGGTACGTCGTGTGATTTTTCCCCGTACCATCTGTCCTCATCCGTTGTGTTAAGGTTAGCGTGAACCATCCCGCCTTAACATTTCCTTGGTACGCGTTGTGATTATTCCCTGTACCATCTGTCCTCATCAAATATTCTCTTGATACGTCACCGTCTCCCTCTCCCTCTCAGGTTATTATAGTGTTGAATTCAGAATTATTAGCATAGTGGTAAGCCGTGTGAAGTTCCCCTTACCAGTACCTAGTTTTCAGTATAGGATACATAGATCTAGCATATATATTGAATTTGTAAGAACTAGTCTCTTTAGTATTAAGTTCAGAATTATTAACATAGTGGTAAGCCGTGTGAAGTTCCCCTTACCACTACCATAGTCTCTAGTATAGGTGATAAATAGAACTAGATTTAAGTTAGCTGTGTAACTGGTAGGCTATTTTGTTAAATAAAGAATTATTTTTATTTATATTGTAACTGAAGGAGTTTCATTTTGAAGAAACCCTGGTCCGACGAGCTATCCGCAGCCATCCCACCTAAACTCCGTTACAAGTTGACATATTAAAAATTACAAAAGTAAAAGTTGACCGGCCAACTTGATGGACTACAGTTGGTTGTCATTGCATGAAATAGGTATATGGCTTTACTTCATTATCTTGTTGGTGTTACTTCAGCTTCAGCTACAAAATTAGAATTTGGCTAATATCAGCTGCAGCTTCATATGTAGGTAATTTATTTTTGCAATTATCGAAGAATTGAGGAACCAACAAATGATTTTATTAATAAAAACGAGTCCAACAAACGATTATGCATTGATAGAGCTGGTCACAAATTAAATTAAAAATAAGAATTTTCCGGCTAACTTGATGGTGAATTTTCTTTTTAGATTTTCGAAAAAAACTATTATTCATCAAATGTTTAAATTAAGCCAACAATCTCCAACAAACGACCAACAATCGATATGTGCAAAATAAAATAAAAAAGTAAGGGTTGACCGGCCATCTTGATGGAGCTCAATAGTCAAAGCCATAGCCCACACAGGGGAGGATGTTGGCACTTTTTACGGGTGAGAAGTATTCGGGGGTAGGTAAAAGTCCGTGCTACTAAGTTTCGATCGGGAGTGCGGTCAGCATACCAATACTACAGCAAGTCGGCCATGTTGGAATTCCGAAATTTCTGAAATTTCTCATCGGACGGCTGTACAGATGTTTATTTGCGATTTGAGGGACCATTGGGCCCTATTCTGTAATTTTTCATAAAATAATATTTTATGTTATTTTGTGGCGAAAAAATCCCTTCTTCATAAAATGAAAATAAAATATTTAAAAAATTCGTATTCATTCTGTCGTGGTTTCATAAAATTATTTTATGAATTCTTTTATGAACACGTAACTTAAAATATTTAGTACATTCCGCTATGTTTTCTATTACTTTTTGAACAGCTGGTTAATTGACATTTGCGTGATACTCTATCAAATCACCCACTAAATAATCATTTATGAAAGCAGCTGCTTTCTTAATAGCTCTTGAGATACTTTGGGTATAAAAGTGCTAAAATATGACAACTCCTGACTGGAGTTTGATACGAACCATTTTTAATTCCTAACTCAAAATGAACGGAATAGATGTTTTTCCGGTATGAGGCTGTAGTTACTCTATACGTATTTGAATTTGTTTTCTTAAAATGAAATATTTTGGGTATAAATTAGAATTAATTATAAGTTTACAAATCACAATATAAAAAGTTTATTAATTATCCAGCCGAAAGAACTTTTGAAGCATAATGTTGGGCATCGTAGGATTCGCGAAGATATCGTAACTGCATAAAATTAAAACCTAGGCAAATATAATTAACTTTTTATATTTTACCATACCGCACCAGCGCAAATTTCTACAATTTCTGACAAAATTGTACTTTTTATGTATGGCGGTGGACATTTTAGTTTGTAATTAAAACAATTTTCGCACAACAAATGTTAATTGACGCATGTCATTTTCATAAAATGTGTCAAAATAACTTTAAAATGTGCTGCTTAGGATCTTTTATGCTATGCTCCATAACAGGAAATATTTTATGTTACGATGCATAAAATAAAATAAAATTTCTGGTACAGAATAGGATTTTAGGGAAATATTTTATTTTAAGGCATAACATAACATAAAATGATAAAATTTTACCGACAGAATAGGGCCTAATATAATAATTTAATAATCATGACGTTAGGATAAAGCCTAGTACTAAGGTCCGCGCTAAGTAATTTTTGTATAAAAATTTGGCAATCTAAAAGATATTGGCGTAAATATCTCGGAAACTATAAGTTTCAGCTTAAAATAAATGTCATGCTCGTGATTTGTGAATAAATTGGAACAAGTAGGTACACCAAATTTGAACAAAATCGGAGAGTTTCCCTAATCTATACTTGTTCAAAAAGAAAAACATCTAATATATTCAAAACATTCATTTTATACACAATTCCAGTACTTTGTTGCCAAATTTATTAAGATATCAAGATTTTCTTAATTTCCTATATATTTTTCTATATATAGAAAACATAAAGTGATAAAAATATAATAATTTAATAATCATTACGTTAGGATAAAGCCTAGTACTAAGGTCCGCGCTAAGTTAATTTTTATACCCTAGATGAAATCTATAGGGGTATACTAAGTTTGTCATTCCGTTTGTAACACCTCGAAATAATGATGGTAGAGCAAAATGGTATGGACACCCACGCATAATATTAAAAGTTATTTTGATTTTTGCATGTCCGTCCGTCCGTCCGCCTGTGCGCACGATAACTCGAGAACGCGTATACTTAGATGGCTCAAATTTTATACACGCACTTAAAAAAAAAAAAGTAAAATTAAGTTCGAAAATGAGATAAATCGGGCAACTCCTTCGTGGGGTTGCCATACAAAACTTTCGTTTTCCACTATATATTTGAACACTGCTTGAGAACGCATCGATATACAGAGCTGAAATTTGGTACATGGTGTTTTCTTTGTACTGGCAAATAAAATTTCAAAAAAGGAATAAATCGGGCACTCCTTCTTGGTGTTGCCATATAAAAATTTAGGATTTTAACGTATACTGTGAAAACGATCAGTCCAAGACATTTTTATTGTACCAAAAACTTGTTCAGAATACGAAATCCTATAAAATTGGTTATAATCATTTTTTCTGTCCGACAAACCGTTCTAGAAATATATGCGAAAAAGCACTTCAAAAATCAAACTTGCATAGATCGGTGATCATACGAAATTTTATACGAGCATTCATCTATCATAAGAATTGGTCTTAGACCAATTCTAGCTTTTTTACTTGTTGTATAAAAATTTGGCAATCTAAAAGATATTGGCGTAAATATCTCGGAAACTATAAGTTTCAGCTTAAAATAAATGTCATGTTCGTGATTTGTGAATAAATTGGAACAAGTACACCAAATTTTAACCAAATCGGAGAGTTTCCCTAATCTATACTTGTTCAAAAAGAAAAACATCTAACATATTCAAAACTTTCATTTTATACACAATTGCAGTACTTTGTTGCCAAATTTATTAAGATATCAAGATTTTCTTAATTTCCTATATATTTTTCTATATATAGAAAACATAAAGTGATAATATTTATGTAAATTTATTACACTGGACCATTGAAAATGTTGTAATAAATATAATATGAGTTTCTTACTATAAATATAGGTACATTGAATTTGTTAATTTAAAGGCACTTTCACATCAAAAACAAAAACAGAAAAATGTAAACCGAAAAACTCAATTTATTCCACTCTAAAACAAGATTTTTGTTGCAATGATCAATAAAATCCAGAGAAATAGGATAAACTAAGAATTTTACTGAGAAAATAGTTATATTTATTTCAGATTTTTAAGAAAAATACAACTTTTATGTTTATCGGCCGAAAAACTTTTTCGGCGGAAAAATTCCTCTGATAAATCATAAAAGTTGTGTTTTCTTAAAAATTATAAGATAAATATACCATTTTATTAGTAAAATTATTAGTTTATCATATTTCCCATGATTTTATTAATCATTGGAGCAAAAATCTTGTTTTAAAGTGGAATAAATTGAGTTTTTCGGTTTACATTTTTTGATTCTTGTGTTTGATGTGAAAGTACCTTAAAGCTCATTTCAGAAGATTTCGAATCAAAACGAAGTGCCACGAAAGTTTTATTGATAAAACAAAAGCAAAATAAGACTGAAATACTTATAATTTGCAATCTTAATTGTTTATTTAAGATTTTTTCATTATTTCTATAGTGAAATTAGTTATTGCCAATGGTAATTATCTCAAATAAAAGGCAAATTTGCAATACATCATAACGAAGTGTAAAAAGTGGGGTTAGTGACAAATGTGGAACACAATTCTAATAACCTTCCCTGAATTTATCCTTATGCTTAGAAAGTAAAATGGTACTTATTTTAAGATTTAAAATGGATGCAGTGGAATAAATTTACATAAATATTAAACGGCGAATGGCAAATCTATGGTGCCGGATAATCATACCTTGTTAGTCTGTATATTGTGGACCGAACCCAACCCATTAAGCAATTCGAAAGTAGTTCTGGTCGTTTATTTTTTTTCTAAAAGAACGCTATTCAAACAAACGAATACCAGTCAACGTACAATTAAAAAAACCATTGTCTCTCCTATCTATAAACCATGACACAGCTGAAAATATGAACAGACTATTGGACAATATAACCGAGGCATTATTAGCTTTACAAAACCTAGAAGTAGAAACTAAGAATTGGGATCCAATAGTCATATATTTGACCGTGCAGAAACTACACCCAGGCACACATCAATTATCGGAGCAAAGTTTACAGAGTAACACAGAATTACCGGAACAGAAAACTTTTACCAAATTTCTAGAGTCTGCTTCCAACTCTAGAAATGATAGGAAGCAAAACTACGTCATCAAATATGACACAGAGGAAACCATTCTCACACAAACCAACTTATGGACTCTTGAACAAAACTAAGAGTTCAGCACCAAATCACCCACCTACAAAAAAATCCTCTTGCAGCCATTGCAAGGGTGATCATATTATATTTCATTGTCCAACCTTTAGAAATATGAGCACCCCACCACGTCATGAAGTTGTCAGAAATAAGCATTTATGCAAAAATTTCTTGTCACCTAACGTCAAATTGCACTAGCAATAAAAAGCGTTATCATTGCCTGAAAAATCAAAGCACATTGCTCCACTATGAACAAAACAATTCGATGACAGAGTCACCTAATCAATCCGCCCATAATTCCAATATGGAAGCTGAACAAAGCACACCCGCCTACAAAAATTATGAACAACAAGTTCAAAATTTTCTTACCTCAAACCTCAAAATAGCTCTACTTTCTACAGCACTTACAAATGTCACTGCACCATCCCGAATTACAATGACATTCCGAGCATTAATAGACTCTGGATCACAAGTGTCGATTATGACAGAAAAAGCATTTAAACTACTTCAACGTAGAGGATCTCCAACCACACAAGAATCAATTGGACTTGGTACAACTCCTATAATACAGTCACAATTAATTCTTTACACACTCATTTTGAAGTAGCAAGTACTTCATCACGAAAAAATTTTCATTCGATCGAAGAAACACTCTGAGCCTAGCTCCTATTTCGACGTTACACGGAGAGTAGATAGTCATGCGTTCACCTAAGGATGTAGCAAAAACTAGTTTATCGTACAAAATTGAAGTGTTATATTTTCAGGATAAATAGTACAGATACTCGTTTACATTGCGAAGCTTTAGTTTAATTTGTGACATTTCATTGGACTCGGATATCTCTACGGCATACTGAGTGGGCACATATGATCCACCGCGAAATATTTTAATTCAGTTTAATTAGTTTATTGATTAATATTTTGCAAATGAAATATGGGACAATATAGCGTATTACTTGTAGATAAGCCTCTCTTAACTATAGCAATAAAATTTAACTTGCAATATGAAATACAAACAAGTATATGGCATAGCAAACTAATCTGTATCACGAACAGGAAATATCAAACCTCCTTGCATACTAATTGTATAATTATTATATATATTATGTCTTAATTATTAATAGTAACTCAAAAAATTCATTATATGCAAACTGAACCTAAAATGTTATACCGTACTATAGACTAGTGTACGCTACTCGTAGTTTGAGTAAGAATCATTTAAAAAATACAATATAAGCAAATGTTTTGATAATATTATATAGTAAGAAGTCAATATGATATCAAGTAATAAGACAATAAAGAAAAAAACTTACTTTGTATTTCTTTGTTGGAATCCCCCGAAGAGGGAATAATACGCTACATCTAGATAAATTTAGTGGCGAACGGTCCCGTTTACCCGGGGATTACACGAGTCAGTAGAACTGACTCTGACAGCGATTGACACTTACACAGGCTCGTGTAAACCCCTACTGACTACTCTTTTTTACTGACCTGTCTGTACTGATAAGATTTCTGACGAGTCAGTACAGACTAGTCAATAAACTGTCAAACGTACAATTAAGATGGCGGAAATTGAAAATAAAGGGTAGATGCTAGTGGATATTTGTTTTTATGTTCCTAATCTGCTCTCTTTTGAGTGGGAAATGACTGAAAAGTGTTTAACATACATTTTATTGTTTATTTTGTAGAGAATAAAGACAAATTAATGAAGAAATTGTGTGATATGAATATAGAAGAGGAATGTTTGCACCGCTTGACGACACTTTATTATGAACAGACTGGTCAATTGATAGAACGCAAATCGTTTTTTGTCAGTAAATTTGACAGACGAAATCAGGACTGTCCGTCAGCTCTATTGACTCGTGTAATCATTGCGTTAGATACTTTTATTGCGTCTATGCTCTAAAATTGACATTACGAAAATTGATTTGACCTCACAGGCACTCGATAAAGTGCCATATAAAATTGACTGTGATGAGGACGATTTTAACTTCACAATCAGTGGATGTCGAGCTTCTTTTCTGGTATAGCTCTTCCAAAAATAGATATGGATGTCGGCACAAAGAGCACGATTAAAATTTATTGTGATGAGGACGATTTTCTTTCGCCTTCCCTTAAAAAATTTTATTCCTGAGCTATTGTGCGTAGACTCCTGCACGGCCTTTTCACCTTTTTCTTCTCTTTTGCCACCTTTATTTCAGTTTTTATCTCAGATATCCCTCGATTTTTCTTACTTCTTACTTTTACGTCTTGTCTTTCTGTTTTCCCCCAAAAACTCTTCTTCTTCTCTATCACTTTCGCTCGGGGTTATCCCTCAGCCAGGGTCAGGTCGTGTGGTTGTGCCATACGTCGCAGCACCGTCGCCGTGTGTCCCCTAGTGCGTCCTGCTGCTAGCTTCAGTGTAGCATACTGCTGCATGCAGTTTGCTACGACCTTAACATACTAGAAGCAAAACGCACGACTACGACTGTGCTATCTACCTACACCACAACAAACATCAAGTCGGACAATAAAGTAAAAAGAGTTTGGAAACAAACGCACCACTACGTCAACAGTATCATCTAAGGATAGACTCTACCCAAAAACAAGAAAGCACCTACCACCGCTCGAAAAATATGAACAAGTATCCATCAAAACTCACAATACACCTCAACACCAACAGTACCACAGAAAAGGTTGGAGAAATGCGCCAAATAAAGCATTAAAGCACTATGCTTTACCCACACTTCCACCATTAGTACAAATAAGAAAAATACATCAAAACTATCGCCATCTCGATCAATTTCAGTTACTTAACAGCCAAATCAAACTGAACTCGATCATAGAGAGACTAAGACTCTCAGTACTAGGTGGCGCCAATATAGTACGAAATCTATTCCTCATTCTGCACCAGTAACGAAAGACAATACTATTTCCCATTGACATTAACTTGTTATGGTAGTAGCGTACTGCATGTAGCAGTATGCTACACTGGGGCTAAATCCAGCATATATGGCCGGCCTGTTGTCACATGAACGGGGAGCAATACATAGGAGGACTGACAGAGCGGATAGTGAAAAAGTGTGGTCGAAGAAGTCAAAAAGAAAATCTGAAAATTTGCGAGCTGATAAAAAGAAAATGAGCCGCAACAGTTTAAATTAATTATTGAAGAATACATTAATTACGCATCGTATGTAGGTATATATATTGTTTTTGAGACTAAAAGCCAAACAAAAATTTGGAATTATAATTCAACAGAACGTCTGCCAAATTTTTAGCTTGAGCACATCTTGTCGAAACAGTTTAAATGGACTGGTGAAGAATACATTAATTACGCATCATATATATATTGTGTTTGAAACTTAAAACCATAAAAAAGATGATATTATAAGTCAACAAGGATAAGTCAATCTCCTCACAGAACGTCTGACAAAGTTTTAGCTTGAGCCCATCTTGTCGAAATGAAATATACTCCAGAGACTCTTCTATTAGGGTCCAAATGAGATCAGTCATTAGGGAATTTAGTCAAAATCCGTAACATTACAACAAACGGAAAGCAACATATAATAAAAAGGTACCTGTGGCGGCAATTATATGTGTCAATTAAGAAAGCTTATCCACGGTACCGTCTATATTTGGTGGGTTCAACAAAATCCGGATTTGGAGCTGATACGTCTGATGTCGATATGTGTCTTGTATGGCGAAATACATTTACTATTAATCCAAGAATTGAAGCTGTTTTAACGTAACTCTACTGAAAGATTATCACTGGCAATCTGATGTTTTTTGAGCAGTTCAACCTGGTAGAAGCAAGGTTCCTATATTGAGATTTAAAGATTCTATGCATAGGTTAGAGGTAGATTTAAATTTTAGCAACTGTGTGGGCATACGAATTACGCATTTACTTCATTGTTAATTGTAACAAAACTTTTAAAATAGAATTCAGTGGGATAGTGGAACCTCTCAGAGCAGCCTCGGCGAGGAATCCTCATCAACAAATTCATGTAAGTTGCTGCCAAAGGTTTGTTTGATTATCTTATATTGATTTTTGATTACATATATTGACTGATGATCCGCCCAGATGGGTCTAAATAATTTACTATTTATTAAACTCTTTTCTCACCACATATATATATATATAAAATCTTGCTTTATACATATTTCTATTAGAATGAATGTAGTGAACTATTTAGTCCTTATTTAATTCTTTTCGCACTATACACATACTATATATATATAAAATGTTACTTTATAGTACCATTAGAATGAACGTAGCGAAATCATTTAGTCCTTATTAAATTCTTTTCTCACTACATATGTATATATAAAATGCTGCTTTATATTACTATTGGAATGGTACGGTATAGTCCCTTGCTTTCTCTTCTCTCTCTCCCGGAGCCCTCTTATTATGAGGGTTGAATAGGTCTTCTCTACTCTCTTTTCAGGTCAGCACAGGGACACTGGAAATACTCTGCCCTCAGTGTCGATTGGGTGGATGGGGCGACGGCAGCTGAAGGCATTCTATCTACGCCTTCACATGCCTAATGGTAAGTAGTGTAAAGGTCCCTTCAGGACTGGGTGTGTGCGACGGCCTATGTCTTGTCAGGCACGAATATTTTTTGTATATGACTGGTGGCAGCGGCTGGTTTTCGTGGAACCTCCCCACACTCTCCGCCAATAGCCGAGGCGAGCTAGCGTGCCGGCCTGCACGGCAACGCTGTCCACCAAGTGATCTGTCAGCTTATGCTGGCAGTCTGGACTTTACGTCCAAGTCAATCACTCTACATAGTACCATAACAAAAAGGGCGCCCAACGTGGGGCCACCTTAGTCAACTTCGGTGTCTAAATATGTTTGACACTGGGGACTGAGACTGCCTTGAGGATATGGACATTTGGCTGTTAGCTAATTGTCTGACTCGGTAGCCTCATATGACTGGCTGACTGGTTTGTTATCTAAAGTTTTTAAAGTTTTGAGAAAGTCTAGAGTTTTTGAAATTTTTGTCATTAAAGTAAAGTTTGGTATTTTTGAAAGTTTAAAGTTTTTGTATTCTTGTAGTACCTGAAGTTCGACTTTAGGTTTGACTTTTGTCAAGCCTCAAGTCTTGAAAGTTTTTTAAAGTTTTTGCATTTTGTGAGTCTTTTTGAATTGAGATCTTTCCCGCTGTCCCTCTGCTATGGAAATAGTGGGTGGCCTCACGAATGATTTTTCATTTGTGTTCTCACGGAGGCATGTCTTTCTTGGCCAACTGGCTGAACAGAGTCTGTGAGATGACTTTTTGGCTTGTAGCTAACTATTTGACCAGACTCGTGACTTTGCCCAACTGGAATGTTAGCTAGGTATTGCAATCAGGCGAAGAAGAAGGAAAGAGTTGTTAGAGGATGAAAGTGGTGCTGGAGACCTTCAGTAATCAGGAGTTGGCATACTGCTAACAGCCTGCCTGAAGAATCTCTAGTAACATTTTCAGTCTTTGACATCTCCAACCCAACCTTTCCCAGATTTCGGTGAGAGCTCAAATTGTTTTTCATGCACACATCCACACTGCTTATCTTTACTGTATAATTTCTGACCTGAGTGGAGGAAGAGTGAGCCTGGGAGACCCTTGTGTTAAGAGTTAGCTCTTGGACAGTGAGGGAGAAAACTTTTATGAATATTTTCTTCTTGTTTTTGAGAACATCCGAGCTAGTTCACGAGCTGGAATTTTCGTATAATTTCAATTGCACGTTGTAGTTTATTTTTATCCTTACTATATTTCGATAGTGCAATTATTGATTTTGACTTTGGGCGTCGGCCTTCGTTAGAGCCTCGACGATTTACCTTGAATGCATCTAAACGTCACGACTGGATAGACTTTTAGCATCTAGTACATAAACTTTACAATATCTTTAGTGACATCGTCTTCCGTTTGTGCGCTATAGTTTAGAGTATACGTGCACTAGATATTATAAATACTTCGATTATTGGGAGTTGCCTGACAACTTTCTTGGTTCTGGCCTCGATAGTCCCTGCTTTTCGTTCATTTTAACTATTCATAGGTCCAGTCATACCCGCATTGTCTCTCGAAAACTGGAATTTTTCTATAATGGCCACAGTGAGAACACTACCTCCCGCAACAGACGGTTCGACCAAGTTGCCTGACCAGTGTACCGTCTGTCAGGATGGGGACTGGTCAGTTAAAAAGCCGGTTGTGACGACCTGTGGACACGTGTTCCATAAAGCATGTTTGCGTACGTGGATAGGCGAACAGGCAAATTGCTCCAATTGTAGGTTCCGCCTCACGCAGTACGATTTCACGGTCTATACAGGAGCCGTTACGAAGAAAACAATTACGAAACCTGTAAATCACGACCTTAGGCAGCCCGCGCCAGGGTTCGATCTTCCACCATTAACGATTCCGCCAGTCAGCCGTGGATCTTTGTCACCAGATATGGCAAATCCTCATTCGACGACCTTTTCCTATCCTAGTTCAGGACGAAATAGTCCACTACCTACTGCTCATGATCAGCGTTTGGTAGCAGCAGAGACCCTGATGTCAGGTCTTCGCATGCAGCTGCAAGACTTAGTCCGTGAAGGCTTTGAGCAAAGTTTGGAGACGCTGCGTACGGAGATATCCAACAACATTCGACAGCAATTATCGGTGGCTATATCTCCAGTCCACCTTCTCCTGTGGGTGAACCTATATTTCCGAGATATTTTCCGGATACGAATAGATCTTCGAATCCAACGGCATCGTCTGCAAATGATCAGCATGGACCAAATAGTCCACGCTTTTCACAAACTCCATTCAGTCGAGTCTCGTCCAGTACAGGACAACGAGGTTCTGGTAGTCCTATCAGAAGATGGAATATTTCCTACAGCGGGGATAGCTCTCGGCTGACTGTAGATGAATTCGTCTTTCAAGAACGACAGCAGATATTCTGTTATGGATGTTGACGCAAGGATGTGTTCAAGCCAAACTGCATACACTGTTTACAGAAAAACTCGAAGCGGTTCGGAAATCACAACACCTTTTCTCGACCGAGGGTGGCATCCCGAATGGGATCAACCACTGAGCAAGGAAAACTATTGTTCAATCAGCAGATCTTATCGAACAGGCAATAGATTGGCCGTTAATATCACTCAGTAATTCTGGCGATAGTAAAAATCCCTTAGAGGGTCTCAATGATAATGATAGTTTCTTGATGGAAGCAGAGAGCCTAATTGACTTCTCTGCAGATTTTCAAGCTCCCGTTTCCACCTGTAGAGAGCCCACGATACTGATACACACTTCCTTGGAAGAGTCTTTAATTTTTGAGGTTCCGTTAACACCAACAGCACTTTCTTCTGGCAATGTTGTTGAGCAGGAGGATCGGTCTTCTGGCGTTTGAATATTAAAACGACCACCAAGATCTGCTATGACGAGTGGGCGAGAGCCTGTTTAATATCCGCTGACGCCTTATAATACGCGGCTGCAGAGCAACCATGCAGTACGAGACCGCATCTTCTGTTCAGTAGCTGAGCTAGTAGGAATCATGTATCCTGACCCAAACCTTGGACATCACTTTCCGTGGTAAGACCCAAAACGTGCGTCTCTACGTGGTTCCTGGGCTCACACAGGCACTATATTTAGGAATAGACTTCTGGCGTCTATTTGGGTTGGCTCCAGATGTCCTGGATATAGTTGCAGGAGTGACGCCAAGCCTACCTCTGACACCGACCGCCATGTTCTTTCTGCTCTAGAACACCAACGTCTAGAAGCCACGAACCAGCTTTTTCCTTCTTTCGCCTCTCGTGAAAATGCTCTCGTCTACTTAGACGACTTGCTAATACTGTCATCAGACTTTGACTCTCATCTCACTCTGCTATTCCTTGTAGCGGATTGTTTGACGAAAGCTGGCCTTACTATCAACGTCAAGAAGAGTAAGTTCTGTATCAAAGAGGCTAAATATTTGGGTTTTATTGCCGGAAAGAGAGGAATACGAACTGACCCTGACAAGATTTCAGTCATAGATGACTATCCGTCCCCTAAAACTGTTCGGCAGGCCCGACGCCCACTAGGTATGGCGAGATGGTATCGACACCTCATTTTGAACTATGCTGATCTAACTGCCTCCATTACAGACACTCTGAAAAATCCTAGTCAGTTCCAATGGATACCTGAGGCCCAGACGTCTCTGAAATTGTTAAAACAGAAACTTACCTCTGCTTCGTTGTTAGTGAGCCCAGATTTCACCAAACCATTCGTTATCAAGTGTGATGTGAGCC
Source organism: Dioctria linearis (assembly GCA_963930735.1). NCBI lineage: Eukaryota > Metazoa > Arthropoda > Insecta > Diptera > Asilidae > Dioctria > Dioctria linearis. The sequence continues at coordinate 174,479,386 of OZ005741.1, read as the reverse complement.
AACAAGGTATTGGTGGAGTGCTGTTATAACTAGATGACGATGGCCACGAGAAGCCGAAAGCCTACGTCTCGAAAAAGTTGAACTCAGCACAGCGAAATTACACAATCATAGAGCAGGAATGCTTAGCAGCAATCTTAAGTGTACAGAAGCTCCGGACCTTCATAGAACTTATGCCGTTAAGATAGTGACTGATCATGCGAGCCTGAAATGGCTGATGTCTCAAAAGGACCTCAGCGGTAGACTTGCTGGGTGGAGTTTGAAGCTTCAAGGCTTCGACTTCACCATGGAACATAGAAATGGAAACCTGCATGTCGTCCCGGATGCTCTGTCACGAATTTACTGTGACAGCTTCTCACCATCTGAAGATCCTGGCCCGGAAGTTGACCTTAGCTCTCCATATTTTAACTCGTTGGAATATGAAGAGTTGAGGCAAAAAGTTAAATCAACTTCTGATAAACTACCAGATCTTTGTGTCAGGGATGGCTTCGTCTATATTCGGACATTTCCGATAACAGGCGATCCGATTCAGGCAGAATAAGGTTGGAAGATTTAGATTCCATGAGGGCTTGTCTCCGACGTCATTTCGAGGGCGCATGATCCGCCACTAGCTTCTCACGGAGGTATAGGGAAAACACTGGAACGATTCAGGAGACGCCTATACTGGCCACGAATGACAGCTGATGTCAGAAACTACGTCGGCTCCTCTGACGTGTGTAAAGAAACCAAGGCCCCCAATACTACTCTTAGACCACTTCTGGGAGTTCAGTCTGTGACAGAAATACCCTGGCAAAAGCCTTACGTCGACTTTCTAGGTCTATGTCCCAAGTCAGCGAAAGGAATTGTCTGCATACTAATAATTCTTGACCACTTTTTAAATTCCCGATTCTCAAACCGATGAGAAAGGCATCTATTCTTAATGTTGTCAATTCATCGAAACAGAAATATTTCATGTTTTCGGAGTTCCGGAGACGATAGTCTCTGAATGGAGTCCGGCTTTGCTCGGCTCAGTTCGCCAGATTACTGGATAAGTATGGGGTCAAACACTTGCGAACGGCAGTCTACTCGCCGCAAGCAAATGCCTCAAAACGAATGAACAGGTCTCTATTGGCAGGGATTAGGGCGTACATCCAGAAGGATCACACTAAGTGGGATGAGAAGCTAACCAACATAGCTAGCTCCCTCAAGAACTCAATCCACCAAGCAACCGGCTTCTCACCCCACCGAATACTTCTCGGTCAGCAGATGATTGCACATGCCAGTTAATATCCCCTCCTTAGAAACCTTGGAACTCTTAATGAACCTCTAAGAATATATGCGGAAGACAAACAAAGATTGAGCGGTCGGCAAACCTTTTGGATAATAGTCACGTTTTACCTCAATCCCTCGCCTGACAATTCATCAGAACCCCTCCTACATGCTACCCTACGGCAGATAGGTTGCCATAGGAATTCCACTTGCATAAAGCCTTTGCAAATTTAAGGAGGAAAATCTGGCACGTCGCTACCTCAACGACGCCTTGGAGACACACCCTTGAACAAGCGTCGGTCGGAGATCAGAGTGAGATGTTAGGGCTGGGGAAGCTTGGCGATCAGTTGGTTAGGTTACTGATCGTGAGGTTCCCTCAGCTCATATCGGTGAAAGAAGGCAGAGGGTACTGGCCGACTGGATTTTTTAGGTTACCAGCTTGTCGGTACACCCCTGACTTCCGGAACGGAGAATGATGTCGAGTCCTGATCAAAGACTGACGGGACTTCAGGGATGTGTCTCCGATTCGTCACACTTCAAGTACATTAAATCGACCTGGACAATCCTGCTCATTCGCCTGGTATTATTGATAGGAAATGCTTTCATGGGTTGTGGGTCGAGTCACACATTGGGCGCCCGCAGCAATGAGGCCTATGTTTTAAGACCGGCTAGCCCAGTCGACCATTTTCCAGTGTCGTCTGGACCACAGGTGGTCTAGACCACCTTGCCCTGTTATGGTTGTAGCGTACTGCATGTAGCAGCATGCTAGAAACTGGAGTAGAATATGTCAGACCTCTTTCCCCCTTGTCAAAGTGTGCAACAAATTATAATTTCCTAACTTCTACACAAGATCCAAAGGCAACTTCCGTCACAGTATCCACAGCGGTGCCATTATCACAATTAATTCAGAGACCATCCAACAACCGATGTTAAATTACCAACTCCAAGGATTACTGATGACCTAGCTGGGGAAAAAATGTATAAATATAAAAAAGTAGTTGCCCCTTAAATTCTTCTTTTTTGGGGGTGGGAGGTTGTTCAGGCAACATACTGAACTCGAATCCCTCGATGAAAATATTTCCTAAAAAGATAAAAAAACAAACCACAAAGAATCATTCTTTAAATGAAAAACACTTTTACTTATCTAATCACAATTCCGCGTCCTACTCATATGCTTCCTACAGATACCCCATATACATTTCCGCCTGAAAATAAACAAAAACTCATTACTAAAGCAGGATTTACATAATGATGGCATGCAAGTTTTACAGAAATTGTGAGGGAGATAGTACATTGTATACGGAATTTTATTTATGAGTGACGAGAGAAGCAAACGCGATCTGCATTTTTTTCAGACCTCGATTTGTCAATGTGTGCGTGTCCGGAACCATAAATAGACCTCAAGCATCGGGAGTTTTTATAGTTATTGAAACTAAAACGTTGTTATTGGCAACCCTAATTTGTCAATTTCGACTATTCGTGCTGCCATATTGATATTGTTACTATAATTTTATAGGATATACACATCTGTCAAGTCAAATTATTTGTTGAAATAAATAAAAGTAAGTTTTGAGTTTGTAATTAAATATTGCGAAATTGAAAGTTTTTAAATATTTCTTTAGAGAAAATATTGAAGATATTTCTTAGATAGTTGTCCGTCAACAAGCAGGGAGCAGTGCGTCCACGGATTCACTGCAGTGGTTGTTCAAGAACTATTTTGTTCTCTATGAATTTCTCATCAAAAGCCAAGGTGTACCACCTTGACTTATGAAAAATTCATATTCATCAAAAGCCAAGGTGTACCACCTTGACTTATGAAAAATTCATAGAGAACAATATAGTTCTTGAACATTGGTGACCCCGACGTGATTCAGGTAAAACACAGTTCAATTATATTCAGAGCAATTATCTTGAAACCGTAATGGACAAGCTAGCGAAGGAGCAGAACCTTGTGGGAACGGAACTGCAAAGGGTATTAATAAACTACAGAAAGGACGAAAACGACAGAAAAACCAAGGAGTATTACGAAGAAAGATTGAAACGACTGGAATCGTTCTGCTCCGTCTTCGATTCGAATGACAGTAAAATTAAAGCCCTACCTAAAGTTCCTCTGGAGAATGGGTACTTTGCAAAGGCGTACTACGAAGAAATACACGACATATACGAATCATGCAAGACCGACTTTGAAGAACAATTACAGTCCTTCCAGGAGGCCGAAGCCAGCAACGATGATTATAACGCAACTCTACCTGAAGACAAGTCAGCAGAAACTGCATCAAGCCCACTGATTACGTTAGCCAAGTCAAGTTCACCAGAAGAACAGTCTGCTCCGTTGTTGTGTAAAGCCTCAGCAGATATAATAAGAATCATTTGAAGGCAAAGAGGGATCATACAATCTTTACGCCGTCTTATTGATAACACGTATGAGTCAGATGATCATCCCGAACAGTACTACCACATTAGACTCCAGACCTTAAATTAATACTGGGTTAAAATGGAGGAGTATAATCACTCCATTTGGAAGCTAGCCGATGAGCGAAGCACAGTAGGATATAAAATTGAAGACTATATTCAGCTCGAAGAACAGGTGGAAAAACAGCAAGTAAGTCTCTCTGCTAATATCACAAGGTTTGGTGCACCACAAGAGGCTGCAACATCCATAACAGCCAACATGACACTCAAACTGCCACAAATATCTCTTCCCAAGTTTGATGGAGACTCTTTAAAGTGGCGTCAGTTCGCAGATCTATTTACTGAAATGGTACACAAGCAGCAGATGGCTAATGTACAGAAAATGTTGTACCTAAAAATAAATTTGGTTGGTGAAGCTGAACGACTCATTAGGCACTTGAGTTTATCTGAAGACAATTACTCAGTTGCGTGGAAGATGCTGCATGAAAGATTTGAAAATCGCAGACTGCTTGTATTTGCCCTGATAAATAAATTGTTATCACAGCCAAGTCATGCTACTGACGGTGCATCTGCCAACAATATAACAAATTTGCATGATACAACGCAAGAATGTCTCATGGCGTTAGAGATCCTTAAAATCTCAACTGCTGACTGGGCCCCTTATTAATGCATATCTTGATCAAAATGCTAGACAGAGCCACTCATACCTTGTATGAACAATCACCGACCAACCAAGGGAAATACAGTCCATGGAAGAATTCTTGAAATTTCTACAAACAAGATTTCAGTCACTGGAAGCCCTGGGTAACAAATTAAGGCATACAGACGACATTCAGAGAAAATCCAACATTGCCGAATCACTTTCATCAGTTGTACACACCAACTCATCAATCAGCCAAACTTGTTACGTGGTATGCAAAGGAAATCATCCGTTATTCGCATGCAAGGACTTCGTGAAATTAACACCAGCAGCGAGATTAAGTCTGCTCCGTAAACACGAATTGTGCGTCAATTGTCTAAGGTCAGGACACAATACCACAAGCTGCAATGCTCGAGGATGCACAAAGTGTAATAAACGGCATAACACCTTAGTGCATCTAACTACACCAGATCATTCATCATCAACACAAATCAGAGATTCCAATACATTCCAGACAGAAGTAGCTAGCAGACCATCTATATCAGCAGGGTTGGTGGATGAAGTGAAGACGAGAGCATAGATCAAAGAATTGAAAAATTTTGGAAACTGGAAGGACCTATGGAAGTCAAGTCCAATCGCACTCCGTTATAGAAGCGCTGTGAAGATCATTTCACTCAAACAGCTAGAAGGAGTTCCGATGGGCGCTACATAGTAAGGCTACCATTCGCTGATGCCCCAAGTAAGCTGGGAGAATCCAAAGATATAGTGTTATATAATATTTCGCCCTTACCTTTTGTGAACGGTGACAGGGAATTTTCAATCCATAATGCCTGCGTCGGCTAATCCTCTCTGGTTTGCTTTTATTTTTTAATTACAGTTTAATTAGTAATACACTCTCAACTATATTTAATTAGTAATACACTCTCAACTATATTTTATTTTTCTACCACCATGTGGTTTCCTTTTCACTTTCGTTGGGCTTTCAGCTTAATTTCACTCTTTTCATTTTCTCTTTTTTGGTTTGTTAACCATTTTAATTCGTAAACTACGTTAATTCGTAAAACTAAGTTAATAGGTTGAACTGAGTTAATTTGTAAAAACAAGTCAGGTTGTGAAACCAATTTAATTATTTCTCTCGTATTATTTTTCGCTTCAAAAATTATCTATAATAATTTTTTCTTCCGACCAAACACGACCGAAGATTGATTTTTCGCTTTCCGACAACCGCACCGCTGAGATTTTAAAAACGAACTCGCTTTTGATCACATTCAGTGCGATCAAGAACCATCGTTCAGGGTAGAAAATGCATCGTTTGCATTTCTAACCTGAGAAAATTTTTCATTCGTTCCGGACTTGATTAAACAAGTCCAGAATATCTTTCGATGGATGGTGGCTTGAAAAAATGTAATTCTATCCTTTAATAAACATTAGCCACCGTCCCGTCGTTTGAAAATCGCTGCGCTCACATACATGTAATGTATTTGTGCTGCGCGACCCTCTTATCGTGAAATTCTTTAGTGCAATATTTGTGGGAAAGATAGGTGAAGGAACTGCTGACGCTATTTTCTTCGCGTATTTTTCTGATAAGCCAAACAAGTTTTTAAGCATGGTTAGCTTATGAAAATTTCCTAAATAGATTTACCAGGCTAGCTGGTGCTGTCTTTGCGTGAATTTGTGTATACACAACATTCCTTCCCTCTGTGAATAAGAGACCTATTCTTTGAAGAGGAATAGCTCTCGATAAAATATAATAAAATTTTTTTCTTCTCTTCAATGAAAGGAAATCTTTTGCTTTATCTGCTCCCCTTTTTCTGTTTCAGGGATATTGCTCCCTGTTTTTTTTATATTTATAGGGTTCTATATTTGTTGCAGATTATCGGTCGTATTTGATTTAGGCTAATTCAATTTACTCTACCTCTATTATACCGTTATTCTACTTGTTTTGTTATTTTTAATTTAATTTTATTATTTCTACTTAATTTGATTTTTTTGTTCTACTTGTCTATTAAAAACTTCTTTATTTTATTATTAGAAAGTATTTGCCTACACTACTTAATTGTGCCTAGTTAAATTTCTAGTTTATTTACTTGAATTTTGTTTTGCTATATAATATTTTACAGATACAAAAAGGAATATAATATCTTACATTTTCTATTTTTAATTAATGTTAAATATTTTATTTATATATATAAAAAACTACTTTCTACGTGCTAACTGTAGTTACTGTTAATTCTAAATTTTATTTGATATTATATTTGTTAGCTTAATTAACTTCACTCACCTTATTGCAAATTTTTCGCTTAATTTTTTTTGTTTTTTTTTTGCTTTGCAATCAGTTGTGGGTTGCGCTCAGGCGCGTATCCAGACTTGCACCCTAGGGGGGTCACAACTAAAAAGTTCGAGGGGAGGGAAAGTCGGAAGAAGTCGCTTTTAAACATTTTTTTTTTAATTATATTTACGTTATATCACAAAATCTAATTTTCGGTATGATTTGGAAACCTTATCCATAATATTATTCACATCAATCTCAGGGTGGACATTAAGGACTCATAACCAGATACGCCTTCTCTTGCAGAGCTTGTAGAAATAGATGTTGACGCAAGCGATTCTGTCACGGGTGAAGTAATTGACTGAGAGTAAGATCTTGAACCTTGCGACACATTCAAAGGAATGGGCGTAGGAGTGCATTACCATGTTTACATGCAGGGTTGAACCCTAGTTCAACTCGGGTGCAACTCCATGTATACGCGGTTTGAGTTGAAATTAGATCGACTCGACTCGTCGACTCGACCACGCTTGGCTGGCGTAGTTAAGTCGAATTGGTGTCCTATAAACGCGGATTGAGAAGTCGAGTTGGCAGCTTACAGTTGGGATTTATTTTATTCATTGTTTATTCGAAAATTTTGTTATATTGTGTATTTATTGTGAGTTTATTTTTTTTATTTAAACAAAATTTATAACTTTTATAACTTCATCACAAAAAATACCATAAATAACGTTATGTTTAATTGTCACTTCAACTATAGTTGGATCCGTTCTCAACTCAATATCTCAACCCTGCGTGCTCAAAAACACGAGTCGAAAACTCAACTCAATCGACTCGATCTTTCAATTCTGCATGTAAACATGGTACATGATATGTTACTGACTATTTCTTCTGATGGGAACTTAACTGATCTTGTTCTTCTCAAAAAAGGTGTCAATGGTCTTATCAGTCTTCCGCTTTACAATTTCGTTACTATTTCTACCTCCATCGCTAACTAATATAGCAAGTTTGTCCTTCTCCTACAAATTAAAAGTAAACGTAAAAACCTCAGACGAAAGCGAATGGATTTTATTCGTATAGTCCTGCCGTAAAAATTCGGAAGAAAAATTGTAGAATCAATTTTCGCAGCACTAGAATCAATCCAACTGATGGTTTTCAGTCACCAATAGTGTATAAAAATTCGAAAGAAAAATGTTTAAGTAAATTTCTAAGAACAATATGTATGATTGCCAACGCTCATAAATATCTTTAGCGACCCAGATCAACCAAGGCACCTGAATCAATATAACTCTTTGGAACCATGATCGGCCACCAGCAGTACATAAAAAATTCAAAGAAAAAATTTCAAATCTTTCTAAGAAAACTGAATGCAGGTGCCCTTGTCCGAAAGAGTGAACCACCAGAGTTAATGCGCCAATTGTTTTAGCCCGTCGCGTCGTCGGGTTATTTAAAATTCTTAAAAACAATTTGCAAGTATATTTTTAAGAAAAATTTAATGCTTCCCTACGAACGTACAAATTTTTAACATCACAGCAACAGGCAGCTAGCTATACGTTGATGATTGCAGGAACTATGGTTCTACTGGAAGAACCGCAAATCAAAATATTCGTTAAGTCAGTTTGTATGTTTCAGTTGCGAGCTCCTCACCAACTTGTACTGTCATCGATTTTATGTCGCAAAATCAAATAGGTAAAAAAAAAAATTTATGATCGCTGACCAATTTCTTAGAAACAATAATACTTTCAAATGTCGAAATCGTGTGCTTTTGCATCTATAGGAGTAATCCGCTCCTTTTTCTTAACAAAACCTAAAATAAATATGTATTCCAAATTACTTACCATCCTGTGATAGGTATGTTTCGACACTAAATAAAACAGAAGAAAATTCTAAATACATCGTATACGTTTCTAAGACAAAGAGCTACGAGCGAATGACTATTATACCCACTCCAGACTCCACTATTACTACTAAAACCAAGGCAAAAAATCGCCCAACCCAGCGCTAGCTGTCCCCGCAGATTGGAAAAGTGCGTTACAGCACAACCATTAATCGCCGGCGTTAGCTACACATTTCGTCCGTACCGTACGAAAATCGTCCTGTTAAACATTTATAACACATTCTACGTCCAGTGCAACATTCAATTCACCGCGAAAGTGAGGTGGTACTTTGGGAGGGGTCATGACCCCCGTGACCCTCCCCTGTATACGCGCCTGGTTGCGCTACTAGTTCTACCTACTTGAGTTTCATTATTTCTAATCTTATTTCTATGTATATATTTTATAGAGGAAAAACTAGACGTAATCAAATTTTATTACGTCCAATGAAAAATCGACTCATCAATATTTGTTACTTATACTAGATGGTTATTTTTTGAAATATAAAAAAAACATATTGTTTTCTTCCTACGTATTAGAATTATTAGGTATTATTTGTAAACTATATTTAATGATTTATACTTTTGGACTTGTTCGTCTAAGTAGAAAAAGTCTATTGTATTTAAAATTGATTCGGCTAATTTCCGAATTTATTCCCCCGATCTTGAGTTCCACATTTAAACCAGTTGTATTGATGGACCCTCGGAAGGGTTCGTGATCTTTTAAGTGGCTTTGGTTTTGTAGCTTTTGGGTTATCTTCTTTGGGTTTCTCTGTTTCCGGGTTGGTTCCTAGTTCTATTTGAACTTTGGGTGATTTTGGTTTTTGTCTTATGGCGAATGGACACCACCACCTAATAGCTACATATACTAGTATGGCTATTATAAGTAGACCGGCTAGAGATATGGATGTGTGGGAAAGAACATTGTTGTGGTGTGGCGCTGAGTTTTGGGCCATCTTGTACACCTTAGATTTGATCTCATCCAATTATTTGGTTCCCTTGTGGATGATAGCAGTAACTTCATCCCCTATTATTACATCTGTCTGGGGTGGTTTGTTTTGATGATTTTCGTTTGGCATGCTTTCCTCATACTTCCTCTGGAGACTTTCAGTCTCGTTTGTGCGTGTAAAGTACTGTGGTTGCACAAAGGTGAGGGGATGAAAGCTTTCTGCTTCGAAAGGTAGAGTTTGTGCGTTTAACTGGATTTGACAAGGCTCATTGACCACTATTGTTCCTTGTTTCGTTAATCGGGACACATGGAATTTATCTGGGCAAGTGACTTGGATCACTGTGGGTTCTGTAACCGAAAATATCCATGAATTGGGCCTGTTCATTTAGATCAGAGCATTTCGGGGAGGTTTTTGTACTCTTAGTTTACAATTGGTGTTCTCCGACAGAGGGTTGAACACCAATTTAATTACACACTCTGTGGTTAGTGTGGCTTTAATTCGGGGTTTTACCAATTTCGTTACGTAAGTACTGGCTCTGATGTTCTTGGAGACTTTATGAAGTCCCTTTGCATCTTCGGCTTTTAACAATAGGTAATCCTGAGTTTGGATTTGGCTGGCGATGTAGGAATATTCTATGTCCGGGACAAGGGAATGTTCTTTATCAACCTGTATTGGAAAACAGTGTATCCTTTGCAATTTCATTTCGGGTACATTGAATATGGGTAACTTAATTCGTATAACCAACTTTCCTCGTATGAGAAGAGCTTGTGTCTGCGCTGTTTGATACAGCATGGACAGGCAATCCTGAGGCTCTGGACACGTAGAGTGCGATTTGTGGTAAATCTCCAGTAGTTTGTTTGGTGATATTAATAACGGATGAATTTGGTTAGTTTTACTGGACTGTATAGTGTCTAGCAACGTTTGTTGTCGAAATTCTATTTCGACTATTTGGAATAAGAGGCTAGTTATTATTTCCTGTCGGAGTTGGCTTTGTTTGAGCCCGTCTGTTGTATTTAGTAAGTTATTTATTTGTAAATTTATCTGGCGTTGGCGTTCTAAAAGTGAAGTTAAGGGTTTCTGTATTTGTTGGAGTGTTGTTTTTACCACACTGATTTGTTGCGCCTCCAACTTGGTTAATGCCTTGGTGTTGGATTCCAGTTCATTGAGCCGGCTATAAATTTCCTTTTCATTCGTACTGTCCATAGTACCGAACATGAAGTGCAGAGCGCTTCCCATCCCGTCAAAAATTGACCTTGTACCCCTGAACTTTGGCACCCCTTCTTGAATTGTTTTTGTGCGTCGTTTGATGTTTTCCAGCAAACTGTGTACATGAACTTGCTGCACCTTACACCAGTCGAATGACTGAGTGGAGTTTTTACACAGCTGGTGCACCAAGTGTTCGGCTTTTTCTGCTAACATGGTCTGATTAGTTAGCTCAGACAGGTCCAATTCCGTCAATATTGTCCAGGTGCTGTGGTACGCCAATAGGGTGCTCATCTCCTCAAACAATATTCCCTAGTTAGGGATTGGGGAGATTGAGAGCGGTTTTCCAGATTGTCGTAGTTCTCCAAAGATGACCCGCCACACGCACATCACGAACACCAAGTTCATCATTAAGTATTTCATTCTATATGGGGGGACAGAAAACATTTCCCGGTTAAAAGTTGGGCTAATTACCACTTACTCTATACTTAGTTTAATCGTGAGACTAATATTGGGATGTTTTATTTTTTACACCTAATTTGGAGAATTTTTTCCGTTTTCACTTTTATTTTGTTTGAGAACCAGTCGTCATTAGTCATAATATGGTTTTAACCTATTGTTATGCACTGTGACAATGCGCTTACCTATTTGGATGGTTGTGTTTACAGGACTTATTACTGAGGTTACCAGATATGGCCCTACCCAAATTTGTGAGAGTTTGTGCTTTCGGCTTTCACTCTTGAGGAGGACTTTATCTCCTACGTGGAATCTTAGGGGCCGTATTGTTTTATCGTAACACCCCTTAGAGCGTTTCTTGCTAGCGAGACGATTCTTTCGAGCTGTAGCATACGATTTTTGTAGCTTATACCTTGGTATATGGTAATAGCTTTCATGGGTATAAAAGGGTTCAGGGTCCCGTTTTAAATTTGTTGGGACGTCAGCTGTGAAGCCGTAAAGGCAGTCCATTGGGGTCAGTTTCGTACCCTCGTGGACGCTGTTGTTGTACACGAACGCAGCGGTTTGTAGATATTGATCCCATGTTTTGGGATTTTCATCTACGATGTTTCACAGATACTCGATAAGGGGTCTATGGGCACGCTCCAGTGCTCCATTAGACTGGGGATGATAAGCTGAAGTTTGTTGCTTTTTTACCCTTAAGAGTTTACATACCCTTTTGAATAGTTCACTTAGGAAATTAGATCCCTGATCAGTAACTATTCTTTTGGGGATACGGTAGCGCGTGACGATTTCGTCGAAGAAAATTTTTGCTACTGTAATTGCTTCCCCGTTGGGTATGGCACACCACTCGACGAATTTGGTCAAATTATCTTGAAAGGTCAGGATATATTTATTACCTGTGTCGGTTTCCTCCAAAGGGCCAACAATGTCCAGGTAAACCTTGTCAAATGGTTGTTCTGCTATGTTCGTTATCACCATTGGCATTCCGAATTGAGGGGATGCCTTCATCGTTTGGCATTTAGGGCATTTCTTAACGTACCTTTTGATGTCGCTAAGCATGTATTTCCACCAATACTTGCGTTTTATCCGCTTATAAGTTTTTATTATACCTTGGTGGCCACCGAAGGGAGAATCGTGATAGTCTCTTAAGATCGTTAATATCTCCTGGGGGCTCGTAATTACTTCCGGCTTATTTTTTCTACTTATTTCTGGCGGTATTTCTTTAAGCGTATCTGGGGTTTTTTCTTCCGCATCTGGGGACTGAATTTCTTCCGGCACTTTAAGCGTTTTTCGCTGCAGCGGTTTTGTGGTGTTTTTCTCCTTTTGTTCTTCTGTAGGGAGGCTTTGTTCAATCTCTTGGGCTTTTTGGTTTTGAGCCCTTGTCAAAACGTTGCATTTGATGGTTCTATGCTTCTACGTTTCTGAAGGATTACTTTCGTCCCCATCTGAGTCCATTTGATGGTGGACTAAAACTTTTACCGTGAAGGTGCTCTTTTTGTCTTCAGGGACTTCCTGGGGAATGCGACTCAGAGCGTCTGCATTTGTGTTACACTTCCCCGGTTTGTATTCGATGCGATAATCGAATTCGGAAAGTTTGTGGTGAAACCTCACCAAACGGGAAGTTGGGTCTTTGACATTAAAGACTCCTTTTAGTGGTTTATGGTCAGTATAGACCGTGAACTTGCGTCCCGGGAGGTAGCATCTAAAATTTGTTGTGGCCCAAACTATAGCCAGTAACTCCTTTTCTATGGTGGAGTAATTTTTTTCGGCCTTATTTAGTGTTCGACTGGCATAGGCTATTGGTTGATCCTTTCCCACTTCCCCTTGGGAAAGTACCGCACCTACTGCCTCACTACTTGCGTCCGTCGTCAAGTTGAATGGCTGAGAAAAATCATGGTAGATTAGAAGTGGAGGTGTTACAAAAGCTACTTTAATAGCTTCAAAAGCCTCCTGACATTTCTCCGTCCAAGTAAATTTAACATCCTTTCGGAGTAAATTTGTTATTGGACGAACTATCCTTGAGAAGTCGGGTATAAATTTTCTGTAATAGTTGGCAAGTCCTGAAAAGGATTAGACTTGCCTTACTGTGCGGGGAACAGGGAAGGTCTGGACGCAGGCCGTCTTACTGGGGGGTCTGGTAGAGCACCTTGACTTGAACATTTATGCCCGAGGTAGACAACTTCTTTTCTCAAGAACTGGCACTTTTTGGGCTGCAGTTTGAGATTGTTTTCTCGTAGTTTATCAAACACTTTACGCAGTTTTACTCTAGCCCCTGTAAGCCTGTTAGAACACACTTCATGAAGCGTTGAAAGGTTGCCGGGGCTCCTTTAAGCCCGAACGCCATGCGCTTAAACTCATAGTGCCCATAACTCGTACTGAAGGCTGTTTTGTGTCGATCTTTTGGGTCGACTAGCACTTGATGATACCCGTTGTCCAAATCGAGGGTGGTGAAATACCGTGCGTGACCTAATTGGTCGAGGATATCCTCGATTCAGGGAAGTGGAAATGCGTCGCCTATAGTCTTTTCGTTCAATTTTCGAAAATCGACTACGACGCGCCATCTTTTATCGCCATCTGGGTAGAGATATCTAACATTTTGCAGAGCGGCTGTTCTTTCATTTTTATTAATAATTTCCCTGTCTTTCTTTCGTTTTCTCACTCTCCATAGACTCTGCCCTCCTTCTTTGTAGTCCCTTTTTTCGACGGCAGGCCCCTATGCACCTTGAGCTCTGTTGACTCAGGTACCGTGAGGTCTTCATGCTCGTCTTGTGTTTGGCCCATTGGCCTTGGATTGAAGTAATGGAACAGATAGGTCAGTATGGATATCAGAAATATAAGAAAATGTTTATTGCTCGTAGGCAATGTGGGTTGTGGTTGCGCACACTCTGCGATATCTGGACTTTTATTGCGTTCTGATCCTTCTATTAGTTGACCCATTGGCCATGGTTTTGTGTTTTCTTTACTGAGCGGTGCGTTTTTCCACGCTCGTCTTTATTTCGGCTCAGTGGTCGTGTTGAGGTCATATGTTCTATTTGTGTGTCTTTGTGGTCTTGTGTATCAGTCAACTGAACTTTTGTGTAGTCTTTCGAGTAAGTTAGATGCAGCGATAAGCTGCTCATGACCATACCAATCAACACTGTTTTTCCCGGTCGGAGCAAGCTGTTAGCGAGGAATACTCCTTCGCTTATCTCTTGAGATAAACAGAGCATTTCCTCGTCCACACACACTGGAATTCTGACGACCTTTTGTGACCGAGCCGGTATGCATAAAGGTTCTGTTAACATAATCTTATGCTTCCCTTGCTCGTCAGTCACAGTCTCAAAAAGTGGATTACTTTTTTCGCATTCCTCATTTTCTGTCAAAGAATCGCAGCCAGCATTTCTCATGTGAGATGCCTTAAAGACACTGCAGGTAGATAACTTAACCTCCTTGGGTTTTTTGTTCTCTGCCAGTGATCTTATTTTGGTTGCCTTTTGGGATTGCAGCTTATCCGTTGTGAGTGATATTGGAACAGCGAACTCTTCCGGGTTTGTTTCCGTACGCAGAAACCTTAGTGTTCTATTTGGACCCTCCACATTGCAGTGTTTAGCGAGGAAGTCGTTTCCTAGCAGCCCATCATCGGAAAGACCGGGTAAGTTGTTCACTACTTGGAATTGACAAGGTATTTAATTTTTAAAATTGAAGTTTCCTATGGTCTTCCCAGTACCGAATGGAGTCTGTAATGCAATTGTTTCATCTGTATATACTGTGTCGAAATTTTTCAGTGCTCTTTTCTTAATCAAACTTACCTCAGCGCCTGTATCCACTACTAGTTTGGTTTGGCCGTGTAGGCCTATGTCTAACGGAAGTTTGACGGTAGGGTTACAAGGTTCGGGCGGCTGAGTGGACCCTTATTTTTGTGCGTTGGGGCTTAAAGCCGAACCGGGGAGTTTTCGGTCGACTGGCTGTCGTTTCCCTGACTCTCGGCTTCCCATTTATTTTCATATTGGCATGACTTCAGGTCATGTCCAATACGACCACAAAAACCACATGTCACTTGAACACGATACACTCGCTGATTGCTGGGTTTTAATTCGGATGGGGCTCGATTATTGGAAAAATCTCTATTAGCCTGGTTGGGAATGGCGTTTTTGCGTCTAAAATCTTGCACGTCGTGGTTGTACATCCTACAGTTTGCACAGTAGGGCATGTTCTTTCTTTTTAGGCATTCTGAATAAGTATGGCCTCTTAATTTACAGAAACTACAATTGATTTTATTCAGAATTTTATCTTTATTTCTTACATTTGAATTTATTTGGTTCACACTTTCAGTTATCTGCCTTTCACTTGGTGTTGTATGTGTAAACTGTGTAAACTGTATGGGCCGGGGATGTAATGCATTTGGCTGACTATGGGGCCATAGCCCCTTTCCAGCTTGGGTCATGTTTAAATTATCTGGATTGTTTGGTGGCAGATAGTTTGATTGTACTTGGGCCGGGTTATTCAGAGAGACATTTGGATTAAATGATACCGGAAGTTGCAGGTACGGAGCGCTCTGTTGGAGCCATTCCATGTTTAGTGCCTTTTGGGTGAGTTCATCTAGCGTTCCATCACCTATCGTCAACAGATATTGGCACAAGTGAGGGTTTACTACACCGGTTTTCAGCGCACTTTTAGCTAATTCCTCCAACTGGGATTTTACTGGTGGTGCTGCTGTGGCACCATATTTTGAGTCAGCCGCCTCTTTACACAGATTTAACGTTTGCTTACCATTTCCTGGTACGTCTCACGGGGGAGGTACGTCCTGTTTAGACGTTCCTCTACCCCTCAGAATGTCGTAGGAATATCTGAGGTGAACAGCTGATATGCCTCACCTCGAAGTCTGGTTGGGAGAATTTGTAGAAAAAGAGTTTGTTCTTCGGCCGACAAGCACTGCGTTACTTGCCGGCAACAACCCAAAAATGTCTGTAGTTCTAGGCTCAACTTAGGACTTGGCTCACCCGAAAACAGAGGAACCAATTGCGCCGCTAATTTTGCTACTTTATATAGTCTGCCATGTCGGTTTTCAGATTCTTCTGCAGCTTTAATCTAAACACTGTATTTTCTAAAGAGGTTTCACCAAAACTCGTGTCGCTACTGCTGGTTTCCAGAAGGGAGTCGCCCAGCCAGTTTAGGGTAATTTCAGCTGCCGAAGACTCAAAATCGGGTTCACAATGTTCACTATTATTTTCTACAGCTACAGCTCGATTTTTTCCAGTCTCTTCTTTCTAGAAGAAGCTATTTGTTTATCAATTTGATCGCACTGGATAACAGAAATTCCGGCAGACTCTCGAACTCGCTTTTCTAAATTTTGTAAATATAAATTGATGGGATGTCTTCTGCTTGTGCTGAAGATTTCGCGGGATTAGGAATTGTTATCTCAACTGCTTCCTTCGAGCTTGGGTTGCCTCCTTCGAGCCGGGGCGGAATATCCTTTTCGACGCCCGGCAAGGAAGATTGTTGATTTCCTGGGTTGCTTCCGGCTCGTCGGGACGGGTTGTCCCTTGAGTCGTCCGGCGGGGAAGTTTGAGGATTTCTTGTTACCGGGTTGTCCGTAGGATCGCCCGTCTGCTCGTCTGCTGGTACTGTTGTTGTCTCTAGTTCTGTCTGGACTTCCTTGTCGCTCATGTAACCTTTCAAGTCCCGGGCAGGGTTGGAGCCCACAAATGTTCCGCGTTGGTGCTTTGCACTTTGCTGAGGGGGTGTCTGCTTACTCGCCTGGAGCAGAGGCAGTTAAAGCTGTACTACCCCGAGCGTTGGAGGGGACCAAAAACGAATGCCCCCGAAGCCAGACTCAGCTCCGAGTTGAAAGATAAGGTGTCTTGCCCAGCACTAGTTCTAGATCTTGCCTCTTTGTTGTTCTTGGAGGATCAAGGGTTTTCAAGCACTTATGTTCTAGTAACTTTAACCAGCTTCCTTGATCCTACCGGCTGCGCCAAATTGTTTTATTATATTTCGCCCTTACCTTTTGTGAACGGGGATAGGGAATTTTCAATCCATAATGCCTGCGTCGGCTAATCCTCTCTGGTTTGTTTTTATTTTTTAATTACAGTATAATTAGTAATACACTCTCAACTATATTTAATTAGTAATACACTCTCAACTATATTTTATTTTTCTACCACCATGTGGTTTCCTTTTCACTTTCGTTGGGCTTTCAGCTTAATTTCACTCTTTTCATTTTCTCTTTTTTGGTTTGTTAACCATTTTAATTCGTAAACTACGTTAATTCGTAAAACTAAGTTAATAGGTTGAACTGAGTTAATTTTTAAAAACAAGTCAGGTTGTGAAACCAATTTAATTACTTCTCTCGTATTATTTTTCGCTTCAAAAATTATCTATAATAATTTTTTCTTCCGACCAAACACGACCGAAGATTGATTTTTTGCTTTCCGACAACCGCACCGCTGAGATTTTAAAAACGAACTCGCTTTTGATCACATTCATTGCGATCAAGAACCATCGTTCAGGGTAGAAAATGCATCGTTTGCATTTCTAACCTGAGAAAATTTTTCATTCGTTCCGGACTTGATTAAACAAGTCCAGAATATTTTTCGATGGATGGTGGCTTGAAAAAATGTAATTCTATCCTTTAATAAACATTAGCCACCGTCCCGTCGTTTGAAAATCGCTGCGCTCACATACATGTAATGTATTTGTGCTGCGCGACCCTCTTATCGTGAAATTCTTTAGTGCAATATTTGTGGGAAAGATAGGTGAAGGAACTGCTGACGCTATTTTCTTCGCGTATTTTTCTGATGAGCCAACCAAGTTTTTAAGCATGGTTAGCTTATGAAAATTTCCTAAACAGATTTACCAGGCTAGCTGGTGCTGTCTTTGCGAATATGTGTGTATACACAACAATGGCCATCAGACGATTCAATATACAGAGTTACGATGTCAATATACAGAGTTTATGAACGAGTATCTATGGACAGGACATATGGAACCCATGAATCTTGATACTATTGAGCCACCATATTACTTCCTGCCTCACCACAGCGTATTGAAACCGGATAGCACGACGACACTACTGAGAGTCGTGTTTGATGCAGCTGAAAAGACGTCTTCAAACATATCGCTAAACGAACTACTATGTGCAGGACCAACCACTCAAGATGAACTCTTCGCCAACCTGCTGCGTTTCAGAATGACACGATTTGTATTAACCGCTGATATTCAAAAAATGTATCGGCAGGTAATACTAGATAAGGAAGATAGAAAATACCACATCAAAGTTTGGAGAAACCATCCAAATGAGGCTCTTAGATACTATCAACTATGGAACGACATCAGCTCCATATTTTGCAACAAAGTGCTTGCAAAAGTTGGCCCAGGAACGACACGAAAACTATCCACTTGGATCTTAGGTTTTAAAAACCGACTTTTATGTTGACGATGTTATGACGGGATCCAACAGCATGATGGAGATCCTGGAAATGCAAGAGCAACTTACAAAATTGCTTCGCAAAGGAGGTTTTACTTTGAGAAAATGGTGCGCCAACCATCCTATACTCCTTCAAAACGTCAAGCCAGAAGATCAAGAAGTGCCATTAGATTTCACAGATGAAACTGAAGAGCGGATCAAAACTCTAGGTTTGACATGGCTACCAAAGACCGATAATTTGTGTATAAAGGTCAATGAAGCCAATGAACAAAGAGTATCAAAGCGAATGGTAGCTTCAGACATAGCAAAATTGTTTGATCCTCTCGGAATGATGGCTCCTGTTATAGTCACCGCCAAAATCTTTCTGCAAGAGTTATGGCAACTTCGACTTGATTGGGATGCGGCCCTACCTCAAGATTCACACACCAAATGGATGAAATTTCTTTACGACCTAAGCCATCTGAAAAACATACAGGTTCCTAGACATGTTTTTGGCCATGAAACATCCAAACAAATGCAGATTCACACTTTTTCCGATGCTTCCGAAAAGGCGTATGGGGCAGCGATCTACATGCCATCCATCAACCAAATGGGATCAATTATAGTGCGCCTATTGTGCGCCAAATCCAGGGTAGCTCCAGTAAAGAAGGCAACAATCCCGCGTCTAGAACTATGTGCTGCGAACCTAGCTGCACAGCTTGCCAACCGAGTAAAGGAAATTCTAGGCGCCAAAGACACACCCACATACTACTGGACAGATTCCGAGATAGTCCTAGCATGGATAAATGCAGAATCTACAAACGTTTGTGGCGAACAGGATATCATCCATCCAATCATTATACGTAGTTCAACAATGGCGTCATGTTAGTTCTAACGAAAATGCAGCTGATGTCCTCTCCAGAGGAATTTCTCCAGAAAATTTGGCAACCTGTAATATCTGGTTCTACGGACCACCATTCTTACGCGGAAGTGAATCAATATGGCCTCCATCATATGTAAAAGAGAGGCAAGTTAATCTGGAAAGAAAGCGCATAACTTTATCGGCAACAGCAAACGATGAATCCAGGAACAATGTATTAGAGAATCCTATTCTTGGTATCAATCACGGAAATTCATTCCGTAACCTGCAGCGCATCATCGCCTATATATTTCGATTCGTGAATAATACTAGAAGACTAAATAGTCAAGGAATAAAGAGTCGCACATTAACGACAGAAGATTTGGACGAAGCCCTTTATTTCATAATAGAGAATATGAAAGCAGCAGAATTTAAAGAAGACATCAGCCATGTTCGTCAATATAATGAAACGAACGAAAACAGTTCACTCAGGACCTTAACTCCATTCCTTGATGAGAACGGCCTCGTTCGTGTTGGAGGAAGACTAGAAGCGTTCATGCTATCTTATGACACACGCCATCCGATGCTGCTGCCATACTCTCATAAAGTCACTAAGCTGTTAATGAATGACATTCACAAAGAAAACTTACATGTGGGCCCGCAAGCATTGCTTAATATCAGGAGACAACGCTTTTGGCCTATTAAGGGCAAGTCAATTGCACGATCAGTAGTACAGCAATGCACTCGTTGTGTAAGGGCAAAACCGAAAAAATTTACACAACTAATGGGTAACCTCCCAGCTGCCAGAGTTCAACCTGCTTGGCCATTTGTCAACTCTGGAGTTGATTTTTGTGGACCAATAACAATCCATTATCGTTTAAGAGGGAAAGACCTCATGAGGGATATATTGCAGTATTCTGCTGTTTCGCTACAATGGCCGTCCATCTCGAGGTAGTTAGTGATCTAACCACAGATGCCTTCATCGCTGCATTAAAACGCTTTATAGGCAGAAGAGGTCATTGTCCCAATCTTTATTGCGACAACGCAACGAACTTCGTGGGCGCGAAAATCAACTGCAAGAACTTAAAGAAATCATCCATTCAGATCAGTCAAAAGAAAGAATTTCTACCAGTTGCAGCACAAGAGGCATCGACTTCCATTTTATACCACCAAGGGCCCCTCATTACGGTGGACTTTGGGAAGCTTCAGTCAAATCTGCTAAACATCTATTACATAGAAGCATTGCTTCAACGTCGTTAACCTACGAGGAGTTAGAAACTGTAATGATAGAGATAGAGGCAATATTGAATTCTAGGCCACTTACGTCAATGTCCAATGATCCAAATGACTTGATCGGCCTAACACCGGGCCACTTTCTTATTGGGGCGCCTCTAACATCCACAATTGATGCAAGGTCAGAACCGATCAAAACAAATCTACAGAACAGGTGGAAAATGATCACACACCTAAAACAAGAATTTTGGATACGGTGGTCAATTGAATACCTCAACGAATTGCAATACCGCCTCAAATGGAATCGAATCTGTCACAATGTTAAACCAGGAAGCATAGTGATATTGAAGGAAGATAATCTATATGTCATGAAATGGTCTCTAGGCAGAATTCTAAAAACTTACCAAGGCAACGATGGGTGTATCAGAGTAGTCGACGTAACGACTGCGACCAAGGAAGAAAATGCATCCCCCAATTGGATCTGCATTAATACGTTTACTTTTAACTTGCTTAATTCTTCCAATCATTGAAGCAAATTCAATCGAAAACACAAGGTTTCATAATCGCCCGGGTATCCGGTTTGACAAGATGGGTACAACAAGCTTGTCATCTGAATGGGATCTGGTGGTATACTATGATCTGAAGTCATATTGGCTTGAATATGCGGCATTAATCAAGGGTACCACTGCAGTGCAGCATCTCTGTAACCAGATCGACACTAACAGTGGTTGCACTCAGATACTTAAGCAACTAGAACACATTAAGGATGAGATAGACAGAGACAATGAGCTGAAAAGGATGTCTATCATCAAGAGGTACAGCACCTTGTGATGTTATTATCCCTCCAGTTAACGTTGATTATCACAAGTGTACAGAGAATTCAGTCATCTCTCATAGACAGGTTAACCGACATCCGTCACGGAAAAATCAGTCCACTGCTGCTTGCACCCCAACAACTAAGGGAAGCAATAGCAATCATAAAAATGAATTTACCATCAACTTTTCGCTTGCCAATGAAACAAAATGAGATCTTATATCTATACCAACCAATGATAGTGAAAGGACGGGTAGTTGACAAACTCGCAATCTTCCAAATTAAACTACCACACATAAATGCAGAAGAGTTCGAGTTATTGAAGGTACTTCCAATACCATTCCTGATAAATGGAACACTAATGTGCATAAGGCCGCATTCGATCTATTTACCAATCAGCTCACATCGAGACAACTATTACCCGCTGTCCGATCAAGAAATTTCGTCATACGTGGCAACTGGATATGAGGAACATTATCTATGCAATCAGCATCATCCAATATACAACAGAGGGTCTTAAATCAGCAAGTGTGAGATCGGTTTATTAAATGACGCATCCACTCCAAAGGAGTGTCAATTAAAAGAAATAAGAGGCAACTCAGTATGGATTCAGACTCTCCATAAAAACAAATGGATATATGCACTTACGGAGGCCTTAACAATCAACGCGGTCTTTGAAAATAAGGCCTTTACTACAACATTGCAAGGATCTGGCCAAGCATAATTCAGTTACTATCGAAGGGCAAAATAAATATCCGAGTAATATAACAACATCATAAGAGAAGCTGATTAATGATTTCAACACGTCAGTTTCATGGTCACCGGCCCTAGCCTTGGTAGATTCACCCACTTACCATGCACAATGGAAGGAACTGAGCCTCTTACAGCAACAACTCTCATCTCAAAATCTAGAGCTGCCGAAGTTAATACACGAACGGACATCTCACACATATATATCAGTATCTGTCTTACAATAATTGTATTCATATCATTAATTACAAAATTAATGTTATCAAAAAGACAGAAGCACCAGTCTACAGTGCCAATACCCAAACCTAGGAATCACAAAGAGCCGGACTTTAGCGTCAGCATAGATTGAACATTCGTTCAAGGCGGGGGAGAATGTTTGCACTCGGCAAACGGGTAATGACATAGCATAAAAAATTATTGCAATTTGTAATTAGGTGATTGCCCAAGAACAAAATAGCAATTTTAAATTCAGCGAAAACTTCGTGCATTCCATGTCACTGCATGCAATTTGAAGAATATGACACTCAGTCAAAGGTGCAAACAAAAAAAAGTGCAACAATTTTTGTCTGAGGGTCGTTTGTAATTTAAGCAGATAGGAATTTCACTTTAACTTAATCGATTGTATGTCGTTTTTGTTTTTGTATAGCCAAGCAATTTATTGCAACCTCTCAATTATTGGTCGATTTAATTTAATTTAATGCTTAGCTAAATGAAATTTAATTATAAAACTGAAGGTGAATAGTAATAAACGAACCAGTCTTGTTTTTAGTAGCAAACAGATGTTTTTATTTGAGTTCACTTAATCAAAGCTTCCCTTTCAGATTTCTAATTTTGGTGTAGTGGTACAAAAGCCGCTGCACTCTCATTAAAAGTCCACGGGTAACACCTTGACTTATTAAAAATTCATATAGAACAAAATAGTTTTTGAACAGTGGTCCCTTTCCTTTATAATTTGCTAGAAAAATTCCGCCTTTGGGTAGAGTTGGCAAATACATTGAAAACTTCATCTCCAATGTCACTGTTAACTCTAACTCTGACCTTTGGCCATTTCAGATTTTATAGAAGAAAAATCGGACTGGAGTGGATTAGCGTATAATCTGGAGTGAGATAATCTACCATGTGAACACGGACCGGACTGGAATTATCTTCACCGGCATTAGTTCGGTAATGGAATGGAAATATTTTTATGTGAGCATTTGAGTGGGTCGAAGTGGATTGACGTTTACATATTAGCAGATTAGTTACTGATTTTTTATTTACTACTACTGTGCATCTTAAGATTGCAATGATCTTCGTACTGAGAATAAATTGTTATTATTATTATTAAAGAACAAATGGAAATTTCGTTATCGTACAAAATGTTGATTGTTGAACTGAATTACAGCACCATCTGATATTTTGCGAGAAATTTTTTGATTTACTCTCATTCTTTGCTTCAAACTCCTTCATGCTTTCATACAATATTTTAGAAATTGTAAAATTATACTTCTTTCCCTGATCCGTCTTTCAATATCTGCATTCCAATATTTATGTTCTGCTAATGTCATCAAATGACATTTTCACGATATGCTGTCAGCTAGTGTCGCCGCAGTTAGAGTTCAATGGAATGCAACTTTAAGATCGAGCGATGCCAGGGCAACCCATCATGAAGCAGAGACGTTGAGGTTCACGGCGGGTATAAAAAGGCGACGAGCCACAGCAGAAGCACCGATGGTATCACTCACTGCTTCCATGCCTGGCATACTCCCACCTATATGGAAAGACTCAGCAAGCTTGAAAGAAAGATGCTTAGAGCTTGCTCAGGACTCCAAAAACGGGTCAACGGAAAATACTTTCCCAACAGGGTAGTCTACGAGTCAGCCAAATTCAACTCAATTCAGGAGTATTTATTTGAACTTGCGAACAAGAAAGTTCAAAAAATACCAAACCACCCAAACACCCACTTACAAACAATCTGCCGGACCTTCTCATACCGGCAAACTTTAATTACCTCTCGCCCCTGCTTTTAACAAAACCCGAGGCTAGAAACATCTACCATCGAAATGATGGCGGAATCAGTTTCTACAACCATAAAGGTGATTACTACCGCGGGTAATCACATTTCAGCCACGTATACTCAGAGAGTGCCTCTGAAGTACACCAATTCTTTAGGAACCATCGATTGCTAAACTCTCCCAACGATCTACATCCTATCCTTTCCTTTTTCCTTCTTTCGTCTTCCCACTAACAGCTAACTCCAAAGAGAGAATTACATATGGCACGTCTGATTGAGCGCATCGGCAGTAAAGGAAAAAAACGACAACGAAACGCAAAGTTTCAAAAAATACTAAGGACAACTGTCAACAAGAGGACAAGAGACGACATCAAATCGGACTGAGGGCTAAAGATGAGCCCCTAGGATAAAAAGGAGACAAAAAAAAGAAAATCCGCAAAACACACTTGACTTGATTTGACTGCAGAAGCACCCATTCTTGTTTCAGAATTTACTCTGAACACATCATCCACCAGAATTTAATCGGAATCCTATCCTTTGCAAAAAATCTAATTTTGGCTTCCATCTAAGTAGGAATTTATTCCTACTGCAGAAATTTACTTCTGCTTTAATTCCATCCTTCACCTAAGTAGGAATTTACTTCCACTGCGGAAATTAACTTCTGTTTTAATTCCATCCTTCCCCTAAGTAAAAATTTACTCATACTGCAGAAATTTACTTCTTCTTGAATTCTATCCTTCATCTGTTACGTGCTCTTTTGGCACGTAAAAGTTATCTCAGGAGATGGGGTGATTCGAAAAAAAAATAAATTCACCTGTATAAAAGGTTAGGGCGCCACGTGATTTTTCCCATTTGACGGATAAACCACGAAAAACAGTTCTTCTCAAGACTAAAAGAAATTGAAATCAATTACACATGCTAAATTTATTGTGCCGTACAAAATCCAGAGTATAGAGCAAACAAATTGAAAATTAAAATTGCGATGCCAGCCAGCCACAAAAGAATCCAATCTCAATACTATTACACCTACAAGTTTCAATAATTGGAATTGCTCTTTATCCTTTTGGGGCCGCTGATTTATAGTTTTTGCCGGCTCCCTCGCGAGCTAAACCACGTGTTCCATCGTGATCCAGAACTTTTTTTTCCCATTCTTTGTTATTCTGCTATCCTTTTGTTTTTTTTTAGTCTTCTTTTTTTTCCTTTTTATTTATCTTTAACTTTTACTATTTTAGAATACTTCACTTCGAAAATCAGATCAACTTTTTCTTTGTAAGCCAACTCTGACCTGCTTGGCGACTCGATACCATCCACAAAAAAAAACTCTTCTTCTTTTTTTTCACTCTTTTCCAGCGCTAATGTCATTCGGGATTTTTTCAGCACTTCTGTTGGCAAAAGTTCCGTTCAGAGGTTACGTTCGGTCATAGCACACAAGCATTAGTCCGCATAGCACATAGGTTTTTTTTGTAATAAACATTTTAACTGTACAGATTGATTTTGTTATTTATTATTATCTAGCTTTTATCGAGTCTGTTAATGGGAGATGATATCGTTGTTTGCTTTTCCGTTTTTTTTAATAGTCTTTGCTTTTTGTTTTTTACTTTGAGGTTTTCATTTTATTTTAGATACTTTCCTATTTTTTTTTGTTTATATTGAGGAATAAGATTTTCCTTTTTTATGGTTTTAAGGGACCCTGGCTCGACTTTTCTCTAACACTGATATACGCTTCTTCCCTTTATACGACAGGATAGAGAGCAGCGCAGAAGTGAGTTGCAACATAAGGAGGAACTAGGGAGCATGTGTGGCCATATGGCTTCGCAAGTGTCCAAATAACCTTATGCTACTACTTAAGCTGCTTCTACTACTAATACTAATATTTGAGATACATTTACGTTAATTTAATGCTTCATTTCGGGTTTGCGTTCATAACTACTACTTCAGCTGCTGCTTCCAAGTTTCCTTCGCTGGGGATTCCTTTTCTCTTCTACTCTCGAACTACCCTTCTCTTTCTCCTTGACCTTAGAAGTCGAATGTTATCCCTATCTTTCTATTTTAGTATTGATGAGCTACTGATATTTATCCCTTGAACTTTTCTGGCGATCCTAATCTTTTCCTTTATTATATGACTCCGATTTCTCATTTCCTCGCTCCTTATCTTTTCGGTACTTGTCTGAGCGGCTCTTATGCTCCTTCTTCCAGTCCCTCCCGTTATTACAGCTCAATTTGGCTAAAATAAAAGAACTTAAACAGTATCGCTTTCGAGAATACACATAACACAGGTGACGGCAAACATGTGTAGAAAACTTGTTCTTTTACTTGAATCTGTCGATAGAAAAAGAACTTTATAAGTTTTCTGTCGTATTGTCTGAGTGCTTCGCAAAGCGCTGTGAGACAATATGCCTGACTGGTAGGAGCTAGAGAGCTCACTATTAGCCAAGCGGCTTATCCAGGTCGGAGCTATAGAGCTGGCTATTTGAATAGCCAGAAAAATTACCAGTGCTAAAGAGCGCTATTGGTAATGCAAAGGCAAGAGCTGAGGAAGCTCAATTACCTTTGGGTGTTTCCATGTCGGAGCTGAGGAAGCTCTACAGTTAGGTCACTAAGTGAAGTAAACACCGGGAGTCAAAAATTAACTCTGATTTATTTAATCTAAATGTACTGAATTTATACACTTTTAAAATTGCTGACATTACTCATTTCAATAACTCTGACCAATCACACATCTTCGGCCATTTCTTTATTCATTATTGATCATTTCTGCTGTGCATGCTGGGCATTATCCAAACTTTCAGCCAGGTAGAAGAAAACTAAGAAAGTTACAATGTAATGCTTTTCTTTGATTGTTTCTTCTAAGTACCATGTGGTGTGTATGTGTTGTATGTCAATACGGTTAAAAGTCTTGGAGTTCTCCTTAATAATTCAATGAGTTGCTGTGACCAGGTCAATGGTACCGTTACTAAAATTTACATGGGACTTCGACGCCTGTGGTTGCCTGCTGATATACTGCACAGATCTATGCGGATGAAGCTTGTAAAAATATTACGCCAACCTTATTTTATAGCAGGTTGTTTAGTATTCCCGAATTTAGATTCTACATGTTCTCGAAAGTTAAAGGTAGCTTTTAATGACTGCACGAGATTTATATTTGGGATGAGATGTTATGACCACATCGCTCACCTGTTCGATATGCTTTGTCTGGTTCTTCCTTAAATACGATGCTCATTCGCAAACAAATTATATTTTTACACAAGCTAATTTAGATACTACAAAAAGCCGTCATATCTCAGTGACGAACTGACTTTCATGCATTCTTCAAGAAATTTAAGCATCTATGAAAACTCCTACTTTGTTCAAGTTGTACGTATTTGAAACTCAATTCCAGCGGTTATTTTATTTTTCAGTATTTCCCACTTGATGGTTGATTTTGTGGTTTTTTGGGTCCAGCAGTCTTGCTATGTATGTGAATGTAATTTTATTTAATTTCTTTTTTCTTGAATTTTCATTATGTATGATTCTTCATGACTTATGGCCTTTTAATTATCTTAATTATAATTACAATTATATTAATATATTTTTTCTTTCTAATTTTTTTTTTCATAATTTCTGTAATTTCGAGTAAATTTTGGATATTTTCATTAGTTTGTTGTTGACAGACATAGTACATATGCCTTACATACACTTCGAAGGGCAATAGCGTGATAAGCTAGCACCATTGCTCTGTAGAATACATACATACATTGGACGCACGCTTTTCTCGTAATCCTTGTATTAATAGAAACGACTTATATTTGCACAAAGTAACGCAAAACCCATGTAGGATCATGCATTGGCTATCACATTCGTTTCTATTTTATGATTTCCAACAATATGTACTAGGCTTTAACCAAGATTCAACATAACTTGATAATTGTTTCAAAAAAATTTCACTATCTGATTCAACCTGTGTAATTTCCAGAGTTCGGAATTTCGTTATAGCACCAATTGCGAATAAGACTTTTGTTCCGCCTTCTTTTTGTTATTTACGCCGAAAATGCGAACATCATATTAATCCTATGCCCCTACGTGACAGCTTAGCAGCATAATCAGAAGACTTCATCGACGTCTAGCATTTGCGAAGCCTTTTTCCCCTTCCCGAACAATTATAATATTTCAAAAGTACGATACCTTGGCTTGTGTGATTGTTATCTTTATGTACTTTCTATACTATGTGCTGAGGCAAATTATCCTTCACATGGGCCCTTCCGCTTGTATTATTTCTTTTTCGCCTTTATTTCGTCAATTCCAGCTTTTTTTCTTCTCTGACCACTCGCAGGTTACTTCATCGAGCACCTTATTAACATTTTATTTTTAATGCTTTCCTTTTAAGGCTAGTACTAAGGTCTGCGCTAAGCTAAATTTTAGCGGGTCTCCAATATCCAATATCTCCAATACTCAACACTAATCTTGGACCAAGGGTTCTATGGCCTAATCTAAGGCAGGCTGGGGTTTATGGCAAGGACAAATCAGATTGTACTTTTAGTCCGGATGATCTTAATGCATCCTTCACCTCAGCTAGTAAAATGCTCCCATTAACTTCTGGTGTAATCTCTGCTCACTCATTTGCCACCACGCAAACAAATTCCGAACGCAATGCTAACATAAATCCATTCTCATTCCGAGCGGTAAGTTTAGATGAACTACATCTAGCATTGAATTCTATTAAATGTGATGCAGCTGGTCCTGACAACTTATCACCACGCTTCATTAAGCTGTTATTCCCTTGGCAATCGGGATTCCGTCCAAACCATAGTGGCGGAACTGCAGTCCTCAAGATATCTTCTGACATAAGAGCTGCCCTCGACCAGGATAACCTCACGATGCTGATATTACTGGATTTCTCTAAAGCTTTCGACTGTGTTGATCACAGAGAGTTAAAGTCAATGGTATACTGTTTAGTGCTTGCACGCTCACGCTTGGTTCGACCATGTCTCACATCTTCGGCATCGTTTGGGGAAAATTACCTCGCGATTACAGAGGGAACGAAAGAGTATATCGAAAAGTAAAGGCAGCGATCATCGTTCCAAGAAACGATAAAATATCCAAAGAAAACACCGTGTTGGGAACACCTCAAGACCATTCGTCCAACCACCAAAAATATATAAAACGGAAGTTTATACACCAGAAGAAATCCAAAGCGGGGAATACAGTTAAAATTGTATCTTTTCATAGCATAAATCAGAAATTTCGGCTGGAAGAGAGCGAAATTGCATCTCCTCATGTTATAGGACAAAATCTTTTCGTGCGTGTGGCCAGAACCACTGATAATAGTAGTGCTCCTTCCTGATCATGGCGCCTTATCTCATTTGGGAGATTTAATCATTAAAACAAGTAGTCGATGGATGCAAGGGTATGCCGATTTAATTCATATTTGGACTCCTAATGAATGTCACGGATCGTGGTATAAAGGTCTCTCCAGGCAGATTGTAGTAATCCAGTTCCACAAATTATATAGAATGTTTTCCATATTAATTAAGTTAGTTTTTTTGTAGATCAGTATAGACATTAGTGCTGTCAACAAGTCCGGAATAATAGTAAACGACCAATTCTTGTATATGTAACATTTTTCAACCGTGGCAAAACGGATCAACACGGAGGCGCCTCTACGTGG
This sequence comes from Dioctria linearis, assembly GCA_963930735.1. Lineage (NCBI taxonomy): Eukaryota > Metazoa > Arthropoda > Insecta > Diptera > Asilidae > Dioctria > Dioctria linearis. The sequence goes on along the minus strand of OZ005741.1, from coordinate 174,449,661 downwards.
GATTCCAGCAAAATTTGTAAGTGATTGTTGTGTTTTTAATTTTGGTAGCATCTTATGGTCATAAGAATGAAATTCTAGAAACAGAAAATTATTAAAATGAAAGACCGATGGGTCGAAAGAATTGGTCTGATTACTTCAAAATGAGTCTTGAGTAGTAACTAGTAACACAAAAGCAAGTGCGTTAGAATAGAACCTGGAGCAAGACATTTGCCTAGATAAGTTTTGTGATTTAGTTGTTGTATGTTTGAAGGCCATACAGAGCATATATTCATTAATAATTTGTCCATTTAGTTTAGAATAATGTTGAATACCTTGAGATGTAAAAGGGTTAATAAATACGAAGAATTTGAGGAATTTAAGTATGATTTAAGATAATTACCAATTTACTTACGTCATTTTGGAAAAAGGTGATTAACTTTATAAGAAAAGGAAGAAAAATGTTAATAAATTCGAAGGATCTTCCTAAGCTTTAGTAAATTTAAGTCTTGACCGAAATGATGAGGTATGTGAATAAGATTGCCTAGATAGATTTAAATTTTATTTCGGGTCTATCCTGTAACTATTTTAAATACAGAATATACTCATTTTTGTTTATTCAATAATACATCTCTTTATAACGTAATGTCCCGATAAAGTTTGAATTTCTCCCTTTCACTCTCCCGGAGCCCTCTCGTGATAATGGTTGAATAGGTCCGCTCCTCAGCTAACAATACAGGTCATCATTAGGGACACTGAATACGATACTTGCTGCCCTCAGTGTCATCGGGTGGATGGGACAAAGCAGCTGAAGGCATACCATCTGCGCCTACACATTAGTAAAGGTAAGTGATGTAAAGGACCGGATGTGTTGCGACTGGCTTTCTTTAGCACGATATCTTTTTTGAATATGGCAGGTGACAGCGGCAGCTTTTCGTGGATCCCCCACCCCACACTCTCCGCCAATAGCCAAGGCGAGCGAGCGTGCCCTCCTGCACTTTAACGCTGTCCACCGAGTGAGTCACCTCATGCTGGCAGTCTGGACTTCACGTCCAATTAAATCACTCTTACAGTTACATGACAATAGATTCTTGATTAACCATTTTTAGAAAAAAAAAAAAAACATCGTAGTAAGTTCACCTTTTTACCTTATTGAATATTAAAATATTTATAGAGTGTCGTGTCCCAAAAGCAATCGAACAATAATCCAACGATTAATCCTAATAAAACTTCTTGAATAAATGACAACACTCGATATACTAACATCTAAATCTTTATTTCACGCAAAAGTGACCTATCCTTATATCTGAAACAAAGCTAACCAGAACCGAACGGTAACTTGATATCCGCGATAATTGATAATTAAACCACATTCATCATACTAGTCATTGGTCTTTTATGCCCTAATATTCGGAAGTAAACTTTTATTCGCCACGCGGATGTAAACAAACGACACAACCTTGTCGTTTGTTCTACCGGTTCCAGCACCTGAGTCACTTAGTAGTAAGAAATTGCCTTATATAACAATTACCATGCCAGATTAATTATTATTGTAATCGTCAATTGCTCCACTAAGCGCTCATCGCAGCCAGCTGTTGGGCTAATCAGCAAAATAACCGCCGGCTGCAGAACAATTCTGTGCTAGGCAATTGTTTAGCAAAAGCTGATAACTCTACCAGAATGTGCCCTTGGCTGTTGGAAGAATCTTCCGTATATTGGGCCATAACAAGAACACGGCACGCTACAAAGATATAGAGCACATGATAAAAACAGAACAAAGTTACGTGATCAACATGTTGTCTCCAGACAAAATGGCGGAACGTGGTTCGCACCGGGAATACCTTATCTGCCATATACCTCGGTCCCAGCCAAGTTCATTTCTTACCGTTGTGCAAAGCGGATCGGTACCGTTGCCATGTGGGATTACCAGTTTGGGATGAAGCCACATGAGGCAGAATGCTGCCTCGTGTATCTTCGACCATAACAAACTCTGACAATACATATGTTTTTGCGCGCTAAATCCTAGTTTGGTGTTCGAGTAAAACAGTACGAAGATCGAGTAAAAAGCGACATTTCCATATAAATTTTACAGCTGGTAAAATCCCAAGCAAAAATTTTACTGAGCTCTTTACTAGTCGGAGTTCACTGGTAAAATGTTTCATTTTTATATTATAAGGCAGATGGCGTTTTGTAAATCTCCACTCATTTTTACTGACCATTTTAATGTGTAGAGCCTATTATCGAGTTCGGGCAAAGTAAAATTTAACGTGGTCTCCAAATTTTTCCCATTAAAATAGCTGGTAAAAATTTGAAGCGTTAATTTGGAGGAAAGAAAGTGACAGATAATTAAACATTTTATCGCTGACAAACTTCAAATTCTTTATAGAGCTTAGATAAACGTTTTTACAATTTATAATTAAAAATGGACTTAATTAATTTGAAAATTGCTAAGAGAAATTAAATCCTTCAGTAAATTAAAAAAAAAAAACAATCTAAAAATTGACAAGAGAAATTAAATCCTAGAATAAATAAAAAAAAACAATCTGAAATTGTCATAGAAACAGGAAAAGTCATAATTTTACCAGCATTTTAATGCTCCGCGCATTAAAATGCTCAGTGAAATGAGTGGAGACATACAAATCGCCACCTATCTTAAAATAGTGAAATTACACTTTTTACCAGTGAACTCCGTACTGCACTAGTAAAATCACCAGTAAAATTTTTGCTTGCGATTTTACCAGCGCTGAAATTTGTATGAAAACGTCACTTTTTACTCGAACACGTGACTAGGCTTTAATCTTAAAAGCAAAATTTGTAAGTGATTGTTGTGTTTTTAATTTTGGTAGCATCTTATGGTCATAAGAATGAAATTCTAGAAACAGAAAATTATTAAAATGAAAGACCGATGGGTCGAAAGAATTGGTCTGATTACTTCAAAATGAGTCTTGAGTAGTAACTAGTAACACAAAAGCAAGTGCGTTAGAATAGAACCTGGAGCAAGACATTTGCCTAGATAAGTTTTGTGATTTAGTTGTTGTATGTTTGAAGGCCATACAGAGCATATATTCATTAATAATTTGTCCATTTAGTTTAGAATAATGTTGAATACCTTGAGATGTAAAAGGGTTAATAAATACGAAGAATTTGAGGAATTTAAGTATGATTTAAGATAATTACCAATTTACTTACGTCATTTTGGAAAAAGGTGATTAACTTTATAAGAAAAGGAAGAAAAATGTTAATAAATTCGAAGGATCTTCCTAAGCTTTAGTAAATTTAAGTCTTGACCGAAATGATGAGGTATGTGAATAAGATTGCCTAGATAGATTTAAATTTTATTTCGGGTCTATCCTGTAACTATTTTAAATACAGAATATACTCATTTTTGTTTATTCAATAATACATCTCTTTATAACGTAATGTCCCGATAAAGTTTGAATTTCTCCCTTTCACTCTCCCGGAGCCCTCTCGTGATAATGGTTGAATAGGTCCGCTCCTCAGCTAACAATACAGGTCATCATTAGGGACACTGAATACGATACTTGCTGCCCTCAGTGTCATCGGGTGGATGGGACAAAGCAGCTGAAGGCATACCATCTGCGCCTACACATTAGTAAAGGTAAGTGATGTAAAGGACCGGATGTGTTGCGACTGGCTTTCTTTAGCACGATATCTTTTTTGAATATGGCAGGTGACAGCGGCAGCTTTTCGTGGATCCCCCACCCCACACTCTCCGCCAATAGCCAAGGCGAGCGAGCGTGCCCTCCTGCACTTTAACGCTGTCCACCGAGTGAGTCACCTCATGCTGGCAGTCTGGACTTCACGTCCAATTAAATCACTCTTACAGTTACATGACAATAGATTCTTGATTAACCATTTTTAGAAAAAAAAAAAAAAACATCGTAGTATGTTCACCTTTTTACCTTATTGAATATTAAAATATTTATAGAGTGTCGTGTCCCAAAAGCAATCGAACAATAATCCAACGATTAATCCTAATAAAACTTCTTGAATAAATGACAACACTCGATATACTAACATCTAAATCTTTATTTCACGCAAAAGTGACCTATCCTTATATCTGAAACAAAGCTAACCAGAACCGAACGGTAACTTGATATCCGCGATAATTGATAATTAAACCACATTCATCATACTAGTCATTGGTCTTTTATGCCCTAATATTCGGAAGTAAACTTTTATTCGCCACGCGGATGTAAACAAACGACACAACCTTGTCGTTTGTTCTACCGGTTCCAGCACCTGAGTCACTTAGTAGTAAGAAATTGCCTTATATAACAATTACCATGCCAGATTAATTATTATTGTAATCGTCAATTGCTCCACTAAGCGCTCATCGCAGCCAGCTGTTGGGCTAATCAGCAAAATAACCGCCGGCTGCAGAACAATTCTGTGCTAGGCAATTGTTTAGCAAAAGCTGATAACTCTACCAGAATGTGCCCTTGGCTGTTGGAAGAATCTTCCGTATATTGGGCCATAACAAGAACACGGCACGCTACAAAGATATAGAGCACATGATAAAAACAGAACAAAGTTACGTGATCAACATGTTGTCTCCAGACAAAATGGCGGAACGTGGTTCGCACCGGGAATACCTTGTCTGCCATATACCTCGGTCCCAGCCAAGTTCATTTCTTACCGTTGTGCAAAGCGGATCGGTACCGTTGCCATGTGGGATTACCAGTTTGGGATGAAGCCACATGAGGCAGAATGCTGCCTCGTGTATCTTCGACCATAACAAACTCTGACAATACATATGTTTTTGCGCGCTAAATCCTAGTTTGGTGTTCGAGTAAAACAGTACGAAGATCGAGTAAAAAGCGACATTTCCATATAAATTTTACCGCTGGTAAAATCCCAAGCAAAAATTTTACTGAGCTCTTTACTAGTCGGAGTTCACTGGTAAAATGTTTCATTTTTATATTATAAGGCAGATGGCGTTTTGTAAATCTCCACTCATTTTTACTGACCATTTTAATGTGTAGAGCCTATTATCGAGTTCGGGCAAAGTAAAATTTAACGTGGTCTCCAAATTTTTCCCATTAAAATAGCTGGTAAAAATTTGAAGCGTTAATTTGGAGGAAAGAAAGTGACAGATAATTAAACATTTTATCGCTGACAAACTTCAAATTGTTTATAGAGCTTAGATAAACGTTTTTACAATTTATAATTAAAAATGGACTTAATTAATCTGAAAATTGCTAAGAGAAATTAAATCCTTCAGTAAATTAAAAAAAAAACAATCTAAAAATTGACAAGAGAAATTAAATCCTAGAATAAATAAAAAAAAACAATCTGAAATTGTCATAGAAACAGGAAAAGTCATAATTTTACCAGCATTTTAATGCTCCGCGCATTAAAATGCTCAGTGAAATGAGTGGAGACATACAAATCGCCACCTATCTTAAAATAGTGAAATTACACTTTTTACCAGTGAACTCCGTACTGCACTAGTAAAATCACCAGTAAAATTTTTGCTTGCGATTTTACCAGCGCTGAAATTTGTATGAAAACGTCACTTTTTACTCGAACACGTGACTAGGCTTTAATCTTAAAACATGCAACTGTATTAAAATACCTGGCTTGAAATTTATTTCCCTCTCGAACAGAGCTTTCATTTGACACCTCTTCGACCGCTTTATAAGAGAAATCCAATAGTGTCATAATATGAAGACAAATTTTCATAAAAACTTTATAATAAATTGAGAAAATTTTCTTTTTAAACTATACTTGTTATTCAGACTCTACGTTCTAGAATAGAATACGTTATTAAACTTAGAACAATTCTAGCTTTTTTACTTGTTTATTATTATTATTATTGTCTTATTTTATCTATTTTTTTTTTTTTTGGTTTGTATCATGAGCTTAGGTTTTAATAGTTTTCTTTTTATTATTTTATTTGTTTTTCTATTTGTTAGTATCGAATATGTGTTTCTGTTCTTGCAGTAGTTTCAATAGAATGGCTCGAATGTTGTACTTACGGCGTGAGCATAATTTCACTTGCACTTTCAACAGTATTTTCTGTTTTTTAGTGTATTTTGCGAGTGATGCGAGTGTGCATTGATGTTTTGCAGCTCTTTTATGAGTTCATATAATTTTACGGGTCTGGACAGGGTGAGAACTATGCTAAAAGATTTTTGTAGCAGGAACGTGGGCCTGAATAGTTCTCGCTTAATGCCAGAAGCATAAGGAACAAACTCGATGAATTTCGTGAAATCTTTCATGGAACTGATGTTCACGCAATTTTAGTCAATTAAACATGGCTGAATGATATTATACCTATATCGCAAGTTCCTATTCTGGGTTATACTTTGTTTGTGGAGGCGTCGGAATTTATGTTGAGGGTGATCTGTACGCGAAACTGACTTTTTCTTCTGAAAGTGCTGATTTGGATTTCATAGGTGTTGAGGTCTGCTTAGGGATCCAAAAGTTTATACTGTCACACAGGGAATTTTAGGTGTGATAGTATATCGAGCTTAGGGGATTTTCTATCAAAGGCCTCGCAATGTTGTGCTGATGTCATAGTGGGAGGTGACTTTAATGTGTTTATGGACTATATTTTTTTAATTCACAGTAAATCTCCAACAAACTACTCGTACCGAGATTACAATAGCATTTATGTTGAATCTTGAATATCCATGGGACACAATATTTGATTGTGCCTCAGTGAACGATCAGGTTCATATTTTTTCTTCCTTGGTTAGATACCTATTAGTAACACATGTTCCTCTTAAATTCAGGCGCTTATTGAGAGAAGGATGCCCTTGCTGGTCGTCTCGAATTCGCTTATGATTGCTGAGAGACACTTTTTGTACCATCGATATTGGCGTCTGAAAACTAACGAGCCACGTTTAAATATAAAATTGTCCGCAACAAAGTTACGTTAGCTATGAGAAATGCTAAACGTCAATACTAGAGTAGTAAGTTTAGCTCTAACCTGAAACCCAAAACTCGTTGGCGTAAACTTCGGCAAGCTGGTGTGTGTGGTCTGGAGAGATCAACTTGCTCATTACATCCTGGTGACTTAAATGCGTACTTTTGTCTGCTGGCATTCCTTCTACAAACAACTTTGATCCTTCCCATGACATTCAAAGCCTGCCTTTGCATACCTTCTCATATAACAGTTTTTATTTTCGTGGAGTAGCTCTGGAAGAAATGATTTCTGCCATTTTTGCAGTGAAATCTGATGCGATTGGGCCAGACTTCCTCCCACCACGCCTAATATAAACACTGTTACCTGTAATTGATAAATATATCCTTCATATTTTGAATACCAGCCTAACGTCATCCACTTTTCCCAGTATTTGGAAGACTTCTACTATTCTTCCGATCGTGAAGAAGGCTAATGCCAAATCACCTAGTGACTTTCGCCTCATAAGCCTCTTATCCTTTTTACAAAAGGTGCTCGAAAAACTCGCGTATAATCAGATCCTCGGTTGGGTGGAAGTGAACAGATGTCTGACTCCTTGGCAATCTGGATTTCGCGCATTGCGCAGCTGCGGACCTGCAGTATTGGAGGTTACTACAGACATCAGCGCTGCCTTGAATAATAATGATTTTGGATCCTAGTACTCTCGGACTTCTCTAAGGCCTTCGATAGTGTTGACCATAGCTTTTAACTTCATAAATTAGCAACCAATTACAAATTTAGTGCATCATCTATCTCCTTCGTTAGGGCGTTTATCACTGGTGGTTCCCAGCAGGTTAAGGTTGGTGATGAATTTTCATATGCTTTATCTGTATTGTGTGGTGTTCCGCAGGGTTCCGTGGTAGTAGAGAATGTGAAAGTACATATGTATGCCGACGATGTGCAGATCTATCTAAGCAGGCCTATTGGTCTGCTTGAGGATTGTAAGCATGGGCGTAGCGAGGGTTTTGTTGTGGGGTGGGCCTAGTAGGGGCCAGCTTGACAGAACAATTGAAAAAGAATATTCTTCAATCAAGTATTGTTTTTCAAATATGCGTAAAAGTTTCTAAAACGTTAATCAGTGTTAACGCCAAGTTTACTTACATCAATTAAACTATTTTATTGCTTACCGTTGTTTGATTTCGAGCAAGGGTTGATTCTTTAATAAATATCGCCTATATATTTGACTGTATGTATTTCATTTAATTCGAATACAAAATACATGTGATTTTTTTTTAATCTACTAGCCTTACGATTTCTACTGGAGTGAGAAAACTTTCACATAAAGAAGAAACTCCTTTGAACGGCAATAAAACCAAAGATCTAATAGAAGCTAAATTTAATTAATATTGTTCGAACCAAATTGCTTCGAATATATATTTTTTAACAGGTAACTTCTGAAAAGAAAATGTCCTGAAAACAAAGCATAAAAAATTTAGTAAACTTGTCTCTAATCTGATTACTCTTGATAAAAACACAGGTACACAATCCAACAAAGCTATGTAGTTGTCATCTTCATAGCATATTGCACAAATATAACATAAAAGTATAGCCCCAATTAAATAAAATTTATTATCATATGTTTGAATTCGTACTAAAAAACAATTCCTGAAAAGGGAACATATTACAACAATACCATGCTGAAATTGAGTTCTGAAAAGAAAACAAATTCAATCTAATTACAATTTTCCCAAAAATAAGTACAACATCTATCAAAAGCATGTGTTGTCATGTAACATACAGATACAGTGCATGGCACAAATACAATCAGATCAAGCAGATCAATTTGCAACTCTAGCATTATCATCATTATAAGTACCATCGAACAGGAATTTCTTCTCTACGTGATACGAAATAAAATTTTTGCAAATATAATTTAATTTAATACAACAGCATGTGTTGCTCTAAATTTCTTGTTGCTATGCATTTTTTTTCGTTGCTAGGCAAATTTTTTCGCTAGTACCGTAAGAGCATAGCTGCATTGCCAATTCTTGTAATCATGCGCCGCTGCTACTCTATCAGTGGTGTCGTGTGCAAGCAAGGGCTATATAAACGCCAAGCTGACTGATCTCGATCTCTTTTTGTACTTGGCATCGCTTGGGGTAAGTTGGCTTTGTAGGGACTAACAATTATTTCTGGTATCGACGGGAATAAACACCTCTTAATTCGGGTCTCGACTGAAGTTAAGATATTTACTAACAATTATTTCTTGTCTCGACGGGAATAAACACCTCTTAATTCGGGTCTCGACTGAAGTTAAGATATTTATTAAGAACTATTTCTGGTCTCGACGGGAATAAACACATCTTAATTCCGGTCTCGACTGAAGTTAAAATATTTATTAACAACTATTTCTGGTCTCGACGGGAATAAACACATCTTAATTTGGGTCTTGACTGAAGTTAAGATATTTACTAACAATTATTTCTGGTCTCGACGGGAATAAACACATCTTAATTCGGGTCTCGACTGAAGTTAAGATATTTACTAACAATTATTTCTGGTCTCGACGGGAATAAACACATCTTAATTCGGGTGTCGACTGAAGTTAAGATATTTACTAACAATTATTTCTGGTCTCGACGGGAATAAAGACATCCTAATTCGGGTCTCGACTGAAGTTAAGATATTTACTAACAATTATTTCTGGTATCGACGGGAATAAACACATCTTAATTCGGGTGTCGACTGAAGTTAAGATATTTACTAACAATTATTTCTGGCCTCGACAGGAATAAACACATCTTAATTCGGGTCTCGACTGAAGTTAAGATATTTACTAACAATTATTTCTGGTATCGACGGGAATAAACACCTCTTAAGTCGGGTCTCGACTGAAGTTAAGATATTTATTAACAACTATTTCTGGTCTCGACGGGAATAAACACATCTTAATTCCGGTCTCGACTGAAGTTAAGATATTTACTAACAATTATTTCTGGTCTCGACGGGAATAAACATATCTTAATTCGGGTCTCGACTGAAGTTAAGATATTTACTAACAATTAGTTCTGGTCTCGACGGGAATAAACACATCTAAACTCGGGTCTCGACTGAAGTTAAGATATTTACTAACATTATTTCTGGTCTCGACGGAAATAAACGCATGTTAATTCGGGTCTCGACTGAAGTTAAGATATTTACTAACAATTAGTTCTGGTCTCGACGGGAATAAACACATCTAAACTCGGGTCTCGACTGAAGTTAAGATATTTACTAACATTATTTCTGGTCTCGACGGAAATAAACGCATCTTATTTCGGGTCTCGACTGAAGATAAGATAACACTTTAAGCCGGGTATCGACTGACATTTTCATCAGAAATCCTCTACGGGCTTTGGTTTTCGAGATATTAGCGTATTAAAATTTCAAGTTATTTTTGCTCGTGGAAATGGATTCTTGGCGGTGTGGGGTGGGAGGGGGAACGAAGTTTTCATCAGAAATCCTCTACGGGCTTTGGTTTTCGAGATATTAGCGACATCTATTTGGGCGCAAACGCCATTTCTTGAGTAAGGTACCCTAGCGGCCTTAGCCGGAACTACCAGCATGCCTTGGTTTTGCTGTTTTCTTTTATTAGCGGGAGAGTTCTAGATATCAGCACGCCGTCATCATGGTTTTGCTGTTTTCAAATGCTGCACGTTTTCTTAGCAGGGAAGTTGTAGATATCAGCATCATTCGAATTTCACAGCCTTAGCAAATTATTATTATTATTGGGTCTTGGGGGTGCGTGCAGAGAAAATTCACAGTTGCTCTTTCGAGTGCAAACACCATTTCTTGAGCAAGGTCCTCTGGTGGCATTAGTCGGTACTAGATCATCTTGGGCTTGGGGATACGAGATCACTTTGAGGATAGGTACTGGAGGTTGGCTGAGAGCTTTAGTGGCAATATCTGATACTATGACTAGGATTGTCTGTGGTGTGTTGGATTCGGCTACGTTACCTATACCAAGGATTGGGTAGAATGTATACGGCTTAAGTAATGATGTGAAATACCCTAAGCGAATTTATATCGGGGGCAGTATACTTGTCGGCTTGAGTTTGGTTTCAGTTGTTTATTTTAGTATGAGTGCCTGTGGTATGTTGGGCTGGGCTACTTGGTGGCTGAGGAAACGTTACCTAAGGCGCAGGTGGATGTGTGTAGCTGTGCATTTATTTGGATATGAGTCCTTATGAAAATAAGCGACATATAATGAGCGGAACGGCGGATACTTAACCTTGGGGCATTACTCCATTTCATCAGATCAATAAGTGGCAACCCCAGAAAGAATCTAAATCTAGTGTAAATAAATTATGTATTATAGTTTTAGTTTCATTTATTAAAGTAATTTGCATTATAGCTACGTATAAGGTATTATAAATATATATTTATTTTAAATTGTATTATAGGTGTTTTTTTCAAGAAATTATAAAACATCTTTGTTATTAATCCAAGAATTGTGTTTTGATGAAAATCCGAGCCATTTAACGTAAGCTTTATCTCCACTCTTCTTTAAGATTTTCTCTACGAGATATAGGTCTGGGTGTTTAACTATCAGCAGCTCCAATTCATGAAAGCCTCCTGTGATTGGATTTCCTTGATAATCTTCCAGCTGATATGTGATGGGGTTTGTGTTTTGAACTTTAGTTATTTTAAAAATCTCAGCTGTCCAGTTTGGTGTATAGCCTTTCTCAAATATATACTTGTATTTGCTGATGCGTACAAAATCTCCAACTTTATACTTTGCAGGAACAACAATCTTTATATGACTGTATACAGTTGAAAGCAGTTGTTTCTCATTGGAGGTGTTGATATCACGTGGTCTCATTTTCGTAGTTCGATGTATTCTTGAGTTGTATTCAGTGAGCAGTTTCTTTACCATACCAATCCACTGATAAGTTCCATTAAAGCTGAATTCCTTCCACATCATATCCTTTAGAGTGCGGTTAAATCGTTCCACTATTGATGCTTTGAGGAAACTGTACGTAGAGTAATGATTAATTGCATGCTTTATCATTAGATTTTTAAAGAGGCTGTTGTAGAATTCCTTTCCATCATCAGTCTGCAGGTTTTTAGGTATTCGTCCCTCGCTTAATATAGACTGCATGGCATCTCTTACTTTTACACCAGTTTTTATTTTAATTGGAATTGCCCATGCATATTTGGAGTAGGTATCAATTACTGTCAGCAGATAGCGGTAACCCTTGTTCACATACTTGTAGGGATCCATTTCAACCAAGTCTGCCTGCCACAAGTCATCTTGTCCTTTGATAATCACACGACGTCGTTTAAAATTTTTTCTCGCTGGTTTATGCAGCTCATTTACCACTTGTCTCTTACTCATCGTAATTATAAATGAAACAGATTTCTCAAGAGTTTTTACTCATATACACCATCTTTTGGTGTCAAGTCTTTCTTATTTATTACTGAAGTAAACAGATAGTTTTCAATCTTCGTGATTTCATCATTGATATATAGCGTTAAATTTGTCACCTCTATATTAATAGTTTTTTTATTTCTTCAACACTTATTTTAATTTTCTTGTCAACATAGTCTTTGGTAGTAGCATTATCATTTTCAAAGGGTTCACCAAGTCGTTTTATACACTTTGAGTTTAGATCGTAGTCTCCGTTTATCGTTAAATTAAATCCAATACCCCGCTCTCCTTGTTCACCAGCTGGACCCTGAGCTCCTTGTTTACCATCTGGTCCTTGAATTCCTTGTTTACCGGCTGGTCCCTGAGCTCCTGTTGGTCCACGTTCACCTGCTTTCCCAAGATATCCTCGCTTAGAGAAACGTCCGAACTTGTCAACGCTCATCTGTAGATTGTGATGAAGTATGGTAATGTAGTAGTATTTAAACTGTAATATCTCCTTCTCGCAACTCCTCCAGGATAGATACATTTTCATTGTTGTGACTGGTGTTTCCAGCCTGCTTTGATGCCATTAGAAGACGCAGTCTATCCACTAATTCATTTGGATCATCCCAGTAAATGTGATCAATGTTTTATTTAGGCAGACGCATTAGTCCCATGCCTTTATGCTGTATAAGTTTACTGATGATAGCTTTATACTTAGCCGCTCTAGTACCCTTTATTTGCCCATCATCAGCATAGTCACGTTTATATGCATTGGTATCTCGCAAAATTGATCCATAATTAGTTAAATCCTCTTTAGTATATAGACTTTTTACAGGATCTTTCATAAATAGCAGCTCACATAACCCCAAAGTTGTTTTATAGCTCTTCCCCTTGATAAAAATATTTCCTACATCATCAAAATCAAACGTTGAATTACCGATTCCCCACGCGTTGTCATCATAGTAAACTCCATAGGTTGGATCAATTTTAGGGCTATTATCAGTGAATAGCTTTAAATAGTTTGAAACTATGTATCCAGACGTATCGGGGGAGGTGACAGGAGACCTTCCTGTCAATGTTCTTGAATGTTTAGGTGTTGCGAATTCTTCTTCAGATGTTAAGGAATAATCTCCATAATTTATAGGTGTGCTACTAGCCTCCATTTTCACATATTTTCGTTTTGGAGGGGTAAAAGGCTCCACAATGTCATTGGCTTCTTCTTTTGCTTCTTCTTCTTTTTCTTCTTCTTCTTCTTCTTCCTCTTCTTCTTCTTCTTCTTCTTCTTCTTCTTCTTCTTCTTCTTCTTCTTCTTCTTCTTCTTTTGTGTCTTTTGTCTCAAACTTGGCTATATCCGGTGGCTCGTATTTGAATCTTCTAACAAACTCTTTTAAGGGTTTAGTGATTGGCTTAAAGGTTTCTTCAAGTTGAGCTTCTGCTTCAATCCTTCCCATCCTTAGAGCTTTAAATTTCCTTCGCACTGCATTCCTTGTCTTGATGAGTTCTTTTAATAGATTTTCATTCATCTTCGATATTAACTGAATAACGGCTTTTCAAACAGCTCTGATATCAGGTAAACAGCTTTCCAAACAGCTTTGATAACAGCTTAACAGCTTTCCGAACAGCTCTGGTAACAGCTTAACAGCTTTTCAAACAGCTCTGATAACAGCTTAACAGCTTTCCAAACAGCTCTGATAACAGCTTATCAGCTTTCCAAACAGCTCTGATAACAGCTTAACAGCTTTCCAAACAGCTCTGATAACAGCCTAACAGCTTTCCGAACAGCTCTGGTAACAGCTTAACAGCTTTTCAAACAGCTCTGATAACAGCTAACAGCTTTCCAAACAGCTCTGATAACAGCTTAACAGCTTTCCAAACAACTCTGATAACAGCTTAACAGCTTTTCAAATAACTCTGATAACAGCTTAACAGCTTTTAAACAGCTATGATAACAGCTTAACAGCTCTGATAACACAGCTTAACAGCTCTGATAACAGCTTAACAGCTCTGATAACAGCTTAACAGCTTTTAAAACCGCTCTGAGAACACGTTAACAGCTTTTCAAACAGGTCTGATAATCGGTGAACAGCTTTAATCTACTCAGCAGGTCCACAGGCCTCGGTGTGCTTTCGACTGAGTTACAACTTCGACTTAAGAAGGTTTCGCATGTTTCATCCTTTTATAGTAGGTACAATGAGCTATCCTTATCAATCCTCAAGAAACCATTAAGTGCACGTGATTATATTACATTTCAACAGTATCATCGGAACCTTATAAGATGTCGGATCACAAATCGAAACGCTCCAGAAAATCTTTGAAAGGGGGCAGAGGACTATTAAATTCAATCATCAACAAATTACCTGTAGAATTACATCTACCGGGATACCAGTACTGTGGACCAGGAACAAAGTTACAACAAAGATTGGCGAGAGGAGATCCGGGCATTAATCCACTGGATGCAGCCTGCAAGGAACACGATATAGCATACTCGCGACATAAAGATACAAGTGATCGTCATATAGCTGATAAAATATTAGCTGAAAAAGCCTGGCAGCGTGCAAAATCTACGGATGCAAATTTGAGTGAACGTGCCAACGCCTGGCTTATTACAAACGCAATGAAGGCTAAAATTAAGCTAGGTATGGGTCTTAAGGCTAAAAATAAACGCCAACCCACATTCCGAGAAGCAGTACGAAATGCACGTAAGATTTTAAAAATCAAAAAACCAAAAGACTTGATGGAAGCTACAAAAATAGCTCTTAGTGCAGCTAAAAATATTGTGAAAAGAAAGAAGAAATCAATTAAAACTCCACGAGTGATACCTGTACCAAAGCTTGGCGGAGCACTTCCGTTCCTCATTCCGTTGTTTGCTAGGCTTTCAGCATTGGGAGCACTATCGGGAGGTGCAGCAGGCATAGCTAAAGCAGTAAATGATACCAGTGCGGCAAAGGCAAAATTGGAAGAAAGCAAACGTCATAACCAAGCAATGGAAGCTATAGCGGTTGGTAAAGATGGGAACGGGCTGTTCTTGAAGCCATACAGAAAAGGACTTGGACTCTATCTACAACCTCAACCAAAAAACTATTAAAGACGCTACCCAAACGACCGCTAAACGAGTTGGATCTTCACAAGTATACCACACACTTACCGCACTTCAGAGGAGTATTTATGCGTGATAATCTACCTAAAAAGCCATGGAAATTTCAACTGGAGCAGGTACACACTGGGTAGCGTACTACAAGAAAGGTGATAACATCGAATACTTTGATAGCTTTGGCAATCTACAACCACCACGGGAGCTCATAAACTACTTGGGTAGTAATATTACGTACAACTACAGTTCTTATCAGAACTATGATGCAGTAATTTGCGGTCACTTATGTTTAGAGTTTTTATATAATTGTTATTGCCATTAATTATTATCTATAAATAAATGTATCTATATTGAAATTGTGACAGTTCATTATCAACCGCCATGTCATTAACACTTACTCTCACGGGAAATTCATCACTACTCAGTGCTGAGTACTTTCCTCCGATGGAGCTAGCAACGGATTATGTTTGTGGATTAATTGATTTTCACACATACAACTCTATACCAAATATTGATGTGCGTAATAATCTGCTTCATGTAGGGAATGAGGTTGTTAAGATACCTGTTGGATCCTACGAGATTGATGATATAGCAAAATATGTGCATGGATACTTGGATAAAGAAGGGAGAAGGATAAAGGTTGCGATAAAGGCTAACAATAATACACTGAAGAGTGAAGTTAAGGCAACTGAAGAAATACTTTTTGAAAAACAGAGATCCATAGCTCCTCTGCTAGGATTCAGTAAAAGAAACTTATCTGCTAATATACTGCATACATCAGAGTTGCCAGTCAACATCATTAAAGTAAATACTATACGCATCGAATGTAATATTATATCAGGATCATTCTTCAACAACATACAAGTACACACTCTCCACGAGTTTTCCCCGAACGTTGGGACTGGGTATAAAATAGTGGAGGTACCCAAAAATGTAATCTATTTGCCTGTGAACACCAAACGTATAAGTTCTCTAACATTGAAGCTCCTTGACCAAGACAGTGACTTAATCAACTTCAGAGGAGAGACTATAACCATCAGGTTACATTTGAAGCCACAGCATGTTGATATACAATAATGATAAATACGAGTCCGGAGCAGACAAGATCATTAGTCAGCGGACTACCTTGAAGCGCTCAAGACCTACATTAACACCTGCAAATACAGCATATTTACAATCGATAGGCTTAACGCTGAAACAATGAATAAAGGAATACTAGATATTGCACCAGACGTTCGCTTTGATAACAGTGTTACTAAATTTGAACATCACTCCTATTCACCATTTCTAACATCATTTAAAAACAGCGATGAAATCCGTATCTCTGTACAACATCAGGACTTGAAACTTCTACCCAGCAGGAGTTTTCTTTACATTGAGGGATCTCTAACAAAGCTGGATGGAACCGTTTCAGCAACTGTTAAATTAGCTAACAACGCTCTACCATTTCTTTTTGAGGAAATACGCTATGAATTGAATGCAGTGGAAATCGATCGTACAAGAAATCTTGGGATTGCGACAACATTAAAAAACTACGTATCGCTAAATGCAAATGTAAGCAGGATACTACTCAACGGCAGCTGGTCACCAGATTCATCCGTTATACCAGCCAATGGACTGTTTAACTATTGTGTACCTCTGAAATATTTATTGGGATTCGCAGAAGATTACAATAAAATTCTGATAAATTCCAAACATGAACTCATATTGATCCGGAGCAGGACAGACGATAATGCCATTATATCACCAACTGATGTGATGAAAATTGAAATTACCAAACTTCAATGGAGCATTCCGCATGTTACATACAGTATCCGATGATGAAAAGCTGCAACTATTTAAAATTATCGGGAGAGGTCGCCCGTTACAAATACCATTCCGCAGCTGGGACATATATGAGTATCCACTACTACCGGAGTCCACGCATCAAACCTGGTCAGTCAAGACTTCCACTCAACTGGAGAAACGTCGATTTATCATCTTAGCATTACAAACGGATCGAAGGAACGATACAACCAAAGATGCAAGCAAGTTTGATCACTGTCAACTCACCGATGTTACAGTTCATTTGAACTCAGAATCATATCCCTATGATGATTTGAATTTGAAATTTGATTTGAATAGATACGCATTGCTGTATGAGATGTATATAAAGTGTACACAATCATACTATGGTCATCAGTATCAGCCGTTCCTCACATGGGAGAAGTTCAAAACCGATGCTCCGATCGCTGTCATTGATTGCTCACATCAAAATGAAACAATAAAAACTGGACCTGTTGACATAAGGCTAGAATTCAAGACATCTGAAAATATACCGGCTAATACAACAGCATATTGCCTGCTGCTACACGATCGAATAGTGGAATACAGTCCGCTGACAAGTGAAGTTAGAAAGTTAATTTAAGAAGATGGCTGTCATCGTAGACGTCCAAGGATTCAAAACAAATCTCAATGAACTCATCACTAAAAAACTGGCAATTTTAAACAATGAAAACCAGATGCAGCACTTTATATTTCAACCACTGTTCAGATACAAAGACTTGACTTCAGCAAAAAAGAGACAAGTAAAATGGCTTCAACACAATTTTCATGGATTCCGCTGGGATGATGGCTACATACCGTATCACAAGCTGTACACTATAGTTGAACCACTGCTTCGAAACAAAACCGTATATGTAAAGTGAGCTGAAAAAGTTCATTGGGTGCAGAAGATAGTTGGAGAGGGTGAAATCATTATTAACGTTGAAGATGAATACAACTGTGGAAAACTAATAGAGATTAACACAAATGCGCCATCTTGCCAAGTTCATATTGGACAATGTGCTATAAGAAATACTTTTATAATAAGAAATTTTATTGGAAATAAAAACAAGTGTTTATAAAACATAAGACTTTTCAATACACACATACCCCAGAACCCTCACTGACATCGTCTAGAATCTGTTCATGGTGATGCCATGTTGTTAAATTCGAATAATGCTGATATTTACAACTTCCCTGCTAAGAAAACTTATTTAGGTGCAGCAAAACCATGATGACGTCATGCCGATATCTAGAACTCTCCCGCTAATAAAAGAAAACAGCAAAATCAAGGCATGCTGATAGTTCCGGCTAAGACCGCTAGGGTACCTTACTCAAGAAATGGCGCGTAGAGGATTTCTGATGAAAATTTTGTCCCCCCTAATACCCCCACCCCAACCATCTAGAATCCATTGGCATGAACAAAAATTTCCTAGCGTCAACTTTAATTATTACTAATTTTAGTTCAAAACCAAAAGCCTACATTTAGGCGCACCACATATCTATTTAAAGAAACCGTAGTACGGGAGCATGCTGGTAGTACCTGCTAATGCCGCTAGGGTGCAGTCAAGACCAAATGACACATCCCGGTAGTACCGATTAATCCTGCTAGGGCACAGTCGAGACTCAATGAAACCAAAAGCCTACATTTAGGCGCAACACATATCTATTTAAGAAAACCGTAGTACGGGAGCATGCTGTTAGTACCGGCTAATGCCGCTAGGGTGCAGTCAAGATCGAATGACATATCCCGGTAGTACCGGTTAATCCCGCTAGGACGCAGCCGAGACCCAAACCAATACAACCAAGACACAAACCTGCATTTAGTATGGGCTCAAACCACCTAGTGACGGTGGCGCCATCTGTGGCGAAATCCTGGAGGCTTAAAAACGTGGTCTGTTGCTCTTATAGTTTAACTACTAACATTAATCGTTAAATTCCCTAACGCTTGCGAACGTCGTTCATTCATGGAGAAATTCAGTAGTCATGGTGGTTTGAAGCTGAATACCATCGATAGCGGTTTCTCTATAGGTAGTCGGATCTATTGTTTCGAGAGTTTATCACCTAAAAACAACAAAATTCTGCAATCACCTCTAAATCTGCGTCGTCAGGGCAAGATGCTTTCTGTACGCGTTAGGAATGGTTTTCTATGCATTAAATCAGATGAATGTCGTCCCGCTCTTAAATTGACCTATTTGGAACAGCTGAGTGAAATTATCTCAATTTAACGTTATCAGGGCTTGCTGTTATCATTGATGCATACACAACGACATTACTATGATTTATTTTGATTTTATTTTTGTTTATGTTTGTTTTTCATGTCTTTTTTTCTTAACTGGACTAAATTATCTATTGAACTTCTATGTTAATGTAACTTTTATTTTTGAATTTTTAGTTTTTAGTATTTTTGAATCTTTTATTTTCAGCCCGGTTGTCAAACGCATACTAGCTACCTCTTTATCTTTATTCTTCATGGAGTTGACCTATTCATGCATGTCGCTTTTCTTTCAGAATTTCATTTCTGCTCGATTTCTGTGGATCCTCGTGTGAGTTCATAAGTTCATTTAAAGTATCAATAATATGACAAGTTTGGACAGTGTTAGAGCGATGCTTAACTTATTTTCCACCAGATCGAATGGTTTGAACATTTGTCATCTAAATGTGCGTAGTGTAAGAGTTAAGTTGTTTGAAATGCATAAAATATTTCACTACACAAAATTGCACGCTCTATTAGTTTCTGAAAGTTGGCTAAAAGAGCATATTCCTTCCAGTATGGTAAACATCCCAGGATTCAAACTTTATCGTAACGATCGAAAAGATCGTGTTGGGGGCCGTATGGCGGTCTACGTAAAGGATGAACTTAAATCTAGAGTTATAAAACACTCTATCAATAAGGAAATTGAATTTATTTGTGTGCAAGTTGGCTGCAGTTCAGACAAATTACTGTTGGCTTGTATCTACTGTCCTCCTTACAAATTCTGCCCCGAGAGCACTACAGAGCTCGAAGAGATATTCACCCAAATCTCCCATCAGTATTCTAACGTAATCTTGGGTGGGGATTTTAACGTAAATATAGTACGTAGGGATCAAAACGTGGATTCATTTTTACACCTTTTTGAGTCACTCCATCTTAACGTGGTAAACAATCCTTCACTCTTGGATATGTTTTTCAGCTCTGACATAAACAAGGTCTTAATCTTCAATCAACTAAGTCCGCTTAGTATTTTCGGTCATGACTTCATCTTCCTATCCTACGAGTTCCATTTCACTATTCAGCCCAGAACTCTAAAGTCTCGCAACTACAATAGAATTAATGTTGAGAGTTTACTCGAAGAGGCATGAGTGCTTCACTGGGAGCTTATTAAAAATTGTAATTCTGTAGATGATCAATTAGAAATATTTGATGCCTTGGTTAATTATTTACATGATAAATTCGCCCCTGAGCGGACCAAGCGCATAAGAGATGTCGGATGTCCGTGGTACTCTCCCGAAATTGAGATCATGATTGCTGATAAAGAATATCTTTTCCGTCGTTTCAAGTTGCTCAAAACTTCTCAGAGTCGTGCTACGTATAAATCCGTAAGAAACCTAGTAAATGAGAAAATCAGAAGTGCAAAAAAGGCTTATTTTAGTAGAATAGTCGACCCTTCTCTAACACCAAAGAAACTATGGTTTAATCTCGGTAAATGGGGTATTCATGATAGTGATAAATCAACGTGTTGCATAGATCCAAATCTCCTTAATAATTTTTCACAACGTCTGCGCTCCTTCCTCCAATAGTTGCTCGTGCAGCTGCTTTTAACTTTGTAGAACAATCAGTAAACATCAGCTTCCGATGTGCCACAATTTCTGAGATGTTAGATGATGGTATCAAATCTGATGCCACCGGTGATGATAGTATCCCACTTAGATTTATTAAGCTTCTCCTTCCAGTTATAAGTAGCTCTCTGTAATACATATTCAATTCTTGCCTCACGTATTCTCAATTTCCTCATAAGTGAAAAAATTCTGTAATACTACCACTGGCAAAGAACTCTGCTTCTAACGGTTCGAGCGACTTTCGTCCTATAAGTATACTACGCTTCCTAGGGACAGTATTGAATTGAATTGAATCATCGATCGAAGATCCTGCAAGATTTAACAAAGGGACGAAAATTTATAAATTAACGTAAGAGTATAATTTTGGGTACGCCTTCCGATTTATATATATATATTGATTGAATATTGGAAATAGTCTATTTCGCTTATACAAGCGAAATTGAACATTTACCCCTACACTTAAGAAAATTAAACGCAGCTAGCATGACCAATAATCAGTATGGGTGAAACATCATACATATTGCGCATAGTATTTTCTATATATGAGCAAAGCGAGCGAAAATAAAAAAGAACGGGTAATAATACACAGAGCCCAATTTGCAGGTCAAACACTAGGCACATTGCGTCTGTTTATTCACTTATGGTTAAAACAAGCCTAGACTGGCTGCATGGTAGGTCAGAGACAGTCCAGTGCCACTACATGGCCAGAATCGGTATCGTGTTGAGGGGTTTTTTTTTACGTAAACAGTGTTATACCAAAGTTTACCTAATGAACACATAAGAGGCTGTAGAGCAAAATTGGAGAATTTCTGGTGTTTTTTAGAATGAAACAAGTGATTTCATATACTTTCGTCTTTTGCATTAATGGGGGAAAAGAACACTATTGTAGTGCAACTGAGAGTTAAAAACAAAAATCGAGAGAACGTAGGATTACCCGAAGGACGAAATCTTATTAAATCCCTCAAAATCCTTTCAACCTATTCATAATAATGTACATCAGGTCACATCACACTACCCCCATTTTTAAGAAAAGATAAATTTCGCTGAAAGGAGATGTCATATTCCTCGCAAATAAAATTCTCATTTTTCCCGAAAATATCAGATAATCCAGCATAAGCTCTCCCACTTAATCTCTTCAAAGCAAAACGAATGTAAACAGAAACACGTGATGTTCAAATATCATAGGATTACAGCAACAACAGCATGTTTCCATTTACAGCAACAACATGTGACCAAAACATGATATTTTTCGATTTTTTCTTTCTTTCTTCCTTTCCTTGCCGTGTGCATTTTAAATGTAAAACACTCGGAAATCTCACCATCTTCTTAACTTGTCATTAGGTTAACTTTGGTAATACGTTGTCGCATTATGCTAAGAATGGAAAACTGTTGAGTTGACAATAATTCTGACGGATTTATTATCAGTCGGTCGAAATGAAGAAAGTAAAGTCATTATTAAGGTACGTTTACACTTAGATACAAGTATCTGGATTTGTATCGGCACTTTGCTCGCCACGTTTTCGACTTGTATATATTGAGAAATTTTTGACTTCTGTTTACATTAGACGGGAACTTGTTAATATGTATAGAGTAGTGACGCCAGGTCGAGCGCAGCGAGGCCGAGCTGTGTACATTTTGTATGAAAATGATGCGAGATCGAGCGCTCTGTGTATTTTCCATACATTTTGAGTGAAAACAATAGTAAGAAAATTGTAGTCAAAACACTTTTGTTAAACGGTTTTCTACATTTATTAATATTTTTTTTCAAATTAATTTTATATAAACCGCTACTAAATAGCGGACGTCCCAGTGGGGTATAGAATGTGGAAGGGGGGCTTATCGGGAGGGAGGGGAAAAAACCTAAAATCGCTGAAATTTGGTATACATGGTCATTTTGACCCCGCGCATTTTTTGGTCAACTTTTTTTTTGAGCGGGGGGCTTGCTCTCGGCCGGGAGGAGCGGGTAAGGTTCGAAGTTTTTTTCTAATATCTCCGGAACCAAGAGGCGTAGTGTTTGATATCTTAAATGAAAGCTGTTTCCAAGCTCACCGAATGGTAAAAATTTCAAGTTTGTCGGGGGGAAGGGAGAGAATCTACGGGGGGCCTGGCATTGCTGATTTTCGCTCCATACAAACTGCAAAAATTGCACAAAATCCGTGAGACCTCTAGCTCCTACATAAAGCAACCAATCCGATTGTTCTTAAAACATGTTTTGTAGAATTAAATTCTATGTGAATTAGGGTACTACGTTTTTCGATTTTTTGTGGTGTTAGGGGGGGGGGGACGCCTTTTTGCATTTTCAGGCTATTTAAGATCCCCAGTATAGGCATGTGCGTACTCAAACTTCTTAGAAAAAAATTAGAAATTCAAAAAAGTAATAGATTATCCCTATTGTACTAGATAAAAATTTCTTCAACCCCCCCCCCCCCCCCCCCCCCCCGTTCCATTATATGACGTTTTTTCGACTTTGTATTCAAATACAAAAATACTCCCTGTCCACTCCTCTATCGATCCCCATTCTCACTTTTTTATTTGTTCGCTCTTTTACGTTTCGGGAAAAACGTACTAGACTTTTTCACAGAAAATTGGCCGTAACTCGATAGGGTCAAGTCCGATCGGAAAACGGATTTCACCGTTCCCTTCACCTAATTACCAGCTATAATTCGTGCACAATTTTCTGTTTTTATAAGGGTACTATAAGGGGGGTGGGTAGGTACCCCCTGCGGGCGGTGGCTCCAATTCGGCATGTTATACATCAAATGAAAGGTCTCGCCGAGTACTATCCGTCTGTGGACTTTTTTCCCGATTCCGAAAAGTTCATCGATACGTTTTTCACGCTCAAAGTCAAATTCCCATGCATTCCCATACATGTACGTCACATATACCCCATTTTCTACATTTCAAACATATTTCCATTTTTTTTCCTTTACACGCATTAGTGACCTGTTATGAACATTTTCCCATAGGAACTTATTTTCTTAGAACACAACAAGTCACCGTAATAGTGAAAGGAAAAACTATCAAAATTTTGATCTAAAAATCGCTCATTTCTTACGCGAAAACTATGAAACCCACGCAAAAACTAATTAGATATCCGCTTAGGACACAAAATTTAGATGCGATTTCATTCTACAAACATCCTTTACAGTTTATATTTAAAAATTTTATAGCATCTCTCCTGTGCTGGAAGACGACCAAATCGGGCATATCTTGGGTCATTTTAGAAAAATTTCAAACTACCTTCATACACAAAAATCGATATTGCTCGAGAAGTATGAAATGGACTTCCATGATTTTTTTTTTAGACTATAGCCAGGATATGCACCAACACGGCGAATATACTTTTAAGGGGTTTGCCCCCACGGGTGGGGAAGGGGGGTCAAGAACGGCAAAATTTTTCGATTTTATTGAAAATTTCATTTCAAACCAATTTTTTAGTAATGAAAATTAAAATTAGGGATAAGTGGTTTAGAATATTTTCAACCCCTATTTGTTCTTAAAATAATACCTTTTACAAAATCAACTTTTGATTGTAATTAACGAATTTGAGATGATTTTGCTGAAATACTACATAAATTCTTTAATTAGATTACATGCAACACCATCATGCGGGTCCATTTTGCAACATTAAGGCACTTCTTTCCTACTGTTACTTTCCTCAATCTCTACCTTTCATCTAAAAAAAACCTCAACTCATTATCTTTATTACTTTAGGAGTTGCTTAAACAAATATTTTGCAAGGTATGCTAAATTAGATTCAATCTAATTAACTCCCAAAAATAGGTGTGGGAGTTAATATCTCCGCCAAATTCCAACGGATTTTTATAATTATTTTTGCTAAATTCATTGTATGGATTTTTTGTGATTTTTTGAGACTATTCCGAGGTATGTGGGGCCGCGGGTTACAGAGTTATAATGGTGGGTTATATATATATTATATATTAATATAAAAAAAAAAAAATACAAAAATTATTTTGCGTGGGGCGGGGGTAATTATTTTAGATTCTGCCATCTGTGTAGATTATTCGTATAAAATTTCATCTGAATAGGTGCTTAAATTCAAGGTCAAATGGTCATTCATATGTACCAAGAAGAAAAATTTCCTCATTTCTTGATTTCGGGTGCTCTGAGGGGGTGTGGCAAAGGGGGCTTTTCAGACAAATGCTGTATGAAATAGAAAGCTACTACTATCCTCTTACTACCTGTGTTCTACATATTTCTATTAAATTGAATTTAATTACCAGAAGTTAACTGTAACTGACACCCTACCATCACTATTTTTAGCCCAGTAAGGGGTGTCCGTCAGAACCGAGCATCATATAATTACCTGAATAATTAACTTTTTCAATTTTTTTTTCAGAATTAAATACTACATAAAATGCATAATAAAACTTCTTTTGCCAGTAAGAGTCTATTCTAAGAAATTATCGGACAAAAAAATTTTTCAAATTAATACATTGATATAGAGATATTAATTCAAATTTCCCATATCACGAATTCAAGTGTTCTGAGGGGGTGGGGTAAAGGGGCAGAGGGGGCAAATGATGTATAAAATTACAATGTCAGGGGACGTACAGCTTTGTCATAGTAATTTTTCGAGCGTTGTTTACTCAGCAGAAGATTTTTCCGTGCCATCGCGTACGACTTTTGAAGCTTATACCTGAGAATATGGTTGTAGCTCTCATGGTTATACACGGGTTCAGGGTCTCGCCTTAAGTTGGATGGAACGTCCGCTGTAAAGCCGTACAGTTAGTCCGCGGGAGTTAATTTTGTCCCTTCGTGTACACTGTTGTTGTACACGAAAGCAGCGGTTCGCAGATAACTATCCCATGACCTGGGATTTTCGTCCACTATAGTTCGTAGATATTCAATCAATGGCCTATGAGCGCGTTCAAGTGCTCCATTTGATTGGGGATGATAAGCTGAGGTTTGCAGCTTATTTATCCTGAGGAGTTCGCATACCTTTTTGAATAGGTCACTCAGGAAATTACTTCCCTGATCGGTGACTATTCTTTTGGGAATGCGGTAGCGCGTGACGATTTCGTCGAAGAAAATTTGCGCTACCGTTATAGCTTTCCCATTTGGTATGGCATACCAATCTACGAACTTCTTGAGGTTATCCTGAAATGTTAATATATATTTGTTTCTGGATTCAGTCTCCTCTAGTGGGCCGACTATATCTAGATAGATTTTATCGAATGGTTGTTCCGCTATGTCTGTAATCACCATTAGCATTTTATACTGTGGTGAGGCCTTCATGGTTTGACATTTGGCACACCGCTTAATGTGCTTTTTGATGTCACTAAGCATGTGCCTCCACCAGTACTTTTCTCGAATCCATTTATAGGTTTTTATCACTCCCTGATGGCCGCCAAAGACAGAGTCATGATAATCTTTTAAGATTAATTGAATCTCCTCTGGGCTTGTGATTACTTCAGGGGGACGAGGTTCGTCTATAATTTGTGGATTGGTACTAGGTGGACTGTCAAGGTCTCCGGCCTCTTCTGGGTGATGAGTTTGCTCTTTTTATTCTATTGGTTTGGCCTAGCTGTCTGAATTTGTTCCACTTTCCTGAATGTTTCGTGTCTGGGCTCTTGTTACTGCATTGCATTGCAGACACTCCTTAAGGTCCGATGAGTGTTTTTCCTCCTCTATGTCCGAGTCCATTTGGTGGTGGACTATAGCTTCTACCGTGAAGGTTGTAGTTTCTTTGTCTCTGTCATTATCCCGTGGAATGCGGCTTAAAGCGTCGGCATTCGTGTTGTACTTTCCGGGCTTATATTCAATTTTATAATTGAACTCGGAAAGTTTATGGTGAAATCTCACCAGACGAGAAGTGGGGACTTTAACATTGAAAACCCCCTTGAGCGGTTTGTAATCTGTATAGACCGTGAACTCTCGGCCTTGCAGATAACACCTGAAATTTTTAGTCGCCCAAACTATAGCCAGTAACTCTTTCTCAATAGTGGAATAGTTACGTTCGGTTTTGTTCAGGGTACGGCCGGCGTAGGCAATTGGTTGGTCACTTCCTACCTCTCCTTGAGAGAGAACTGCTCCAAGAGCCTCGCTGCTGGCGTCTGTGGTAACGTTAAAAGGTTTTGAAAAATCGGGATATATTAAGAGTGGAGGGGAAATTAAAGCGTTCTTAATGCTTTGAAATGCCTCTTGGCATTTCTCAGTCCACTTAAACTTTGCATCCTTTCGGAGTAAGTTTGTTAGAGGACGTACTGTTTTTGAAAAATCGGGTATGAATTTTCTGTAGTAATTGGCAAGGCCCAAGAATGATTGCACTTGCCTTACTGTCTTAGTGTTCAGGCCTGAACATAACAATTATGCCTGCGTAATAAATAAAATCATTTCTTCAAAGCTTGAACTAATTAAGCAATTTTCATAGCAATTCATTGAGTCATTATTTGTTGGTCACAGTGAAATTTACTGACCTAAATTCTTTTATTTTCACTCAATTTGCAAGCTCTCATTTCTTTATGTATTTATTTTTTATTGCACTGACCACAACTCGCTAAAAATATGCAACCTATCAAATGTCAATTATTTTTATTTACCAAACAATGACTCAGTGAAGCAATAGTTTAACGTTTATTTTTTATAGGCTAAGCAATTTTATAACAATATAAATTGATTTAGTTTCTGTCAATAAATAAGTTCTAGTTAGCAATCCAAGGCTATAACTTTGTTTTTATTTAAAGAATCTTTTTTATTTCACCCCCTACCAGAGGTAAGGTAAATAAAAAAACAACTAACTACGGTTATAGACGGTCAATTGTATATCTGATTTAACACACGGTTGAATTATGTACAATTGATAACCGCACATGGTCCTTCGAGCTTCAAAGAATCAGTCAACATAGAAGTTTAAAGTCTTAGCACACCGTTAAGATTTTATTCACTCATTGAGCAGTTCATTTCATCGAAGTTTACAACAGTTTTAAAGTCTTAACACACCGTTAAGATTTTATTCAGCCACCGAGCAGTTCATTTCATCGAAGTTTACAACAGTTTTAAAGTCTTAACACACCGTTAAGATTTTATTCAGCCACCGAGCAGTTCATTTCATCGGAGTTTAAAACAATTTTTAAGTCTTAACGCACTGTTGAGATTTTATTCTTATCCATATTCCGGAAACTGAACTCTGGCGGATATCTCGCATGTAAAGGTTTTAACACACCGTTAAAGTCTTATTCAGTCGTCTGGCAGTTAAATCATCGAACAATATAACCCGTTTGTTCTTGTTAAGGTCTTAACATTGTGAAGATTTTATTCAAGGAAGCAGATTTCTTACGAAATTCACGCACGTTTAGCTGTTAACCCACTGCTTCCCCTAAAGCAGTTACTGAAGTTAGTCAGTGTAACCAATCGTGGGAGACTATGAAGACGATTGATGACTACATCTCTTCCCAGAAGAGATTAGCTAAACAGATTGAAGACAGCATCAGAAGCTTCACTGCAGACAGCTCTTCAAGAAAAACGAGGTCATACTTGGCCAATAAGCTTAAAGAATTAGAAGAGTACTGGTCCACCTTCGCCTCGTTACATAAACAGATAGATAAAGAAATATCTGAGGAACATCCGTACAATACCGAACAATTGTTTGACAAAACTTTTGACCTATACAAAGGAGCAATCGAGATGATTTCCAATTACAAAGTCGTGTCACAGCAGCCAATAACACGCCCATCACAAGAGCAAGTAAAAATTAAAGCCGACGAGAAAACTCCAGTAGAACGTCAAGTGGCATCAGCCTTACCAGCCACCAATACTATTCCTGCATCTGAGGGCACGGCACAATACACCGAACAACAACAAAGAATGACATTGCCATACTATGCAGCTAACAGGGAAAACAATTTTCCAAAACTACCTCCCATCAAAATTCCTAAATTCGATGGAAATTATAAAGAGTGGAGATCTTTCATCGACATTTTTACTAACGTCATCCACGACAACTTTTCCATAAGTAACGTGGAGAAGATGCAATACCTTCTTTATCATCTAGAAGGAGATGCCAGAAAGGTAATCAGCCATCTTCAACTAAACAGCTGCAATTACAACACCGCCTTGAGCTTAATTAAAGCAAGGTATAACAACAATAGAAAGATTGTGACCACCTATATCAACACAATAATTGATATTAAAAGCACTGAGCATAGGTCGCAAGAAGACATTATTGCCTTATGCGACACAATAAGAGAATGCTTGGAAGCATTGAAGAATCTTAATTGTGATACAGACAATTGGAGTCCCATGATTGTTTGTATTGCAATGAGAAAACTAGATTCAGAAAGTCTTCGGCTTTTTGAAGAGAGTCTACCTGATCCTAAAGAGATGCCATCAATTGATGATCTCCTACGTTTTCTGGAAAAACGTTACCAGGTACTCGATTGTATAAAAAACTCCAGACAACAAAAGCAGAATGCATTTAAAAACACAAAGAAGACTTTCCATGCAACCATTAAAAGCACATGTGTGATGTGCAATAAGCAACATTATCTTTACCAATGTGCCGAATTCAAGAAAATGAAGACCAATGAAAGGCAAGCATTCGTCAGGAACAGCAGGCTATGTAGCAATTGCCTTACTCATACTAAAACCGATCCATGTAGATCCAACAAGCTTTGCACATTTTGTAACAAAAGGCATCATACGCTCCTCCACCATCAAAATCACGACGCAACAGTAACAAATGGAGAGGCAAACAACATCACAACGCATTTGGCCACAAAAGGCTGCAGAAAAGGCACTACCCTTTGTGAGGAAATAAGGGATAGCAGTGTAAATTGCCACTCCACCAACCTAAAGATTCCGAACGTACTACTACCAACTGCAATTGTTCGAATAAAAAACATTTATGGCCAGTTAGAATCTCTTAGAGCACTCATCGATCCAGGTTCACAAGTCTCACTGATAACGGAAGAAGCCGCTCAGATCTTAAAACTAAAAAAAGATCAAATAAGAGCAACCATCTTTGGAATTGGAGAATCAGAATCTGCCAAAACTCATAGCAAAGTAAACAGAAGCATACAGCTTAGACACGAATCAGATTCCTACCTTTCGCTCGATGCTCTGGTATTATCAAAGTTAAACTCATTTTTGCCTGAAGTTCCTGCCACTGGGGTTAATCTGGAAAAATATAAAAACATAAACTTGGCTGATCCGAGCTTTCACAAGCCTGGCCCTATTGATCTCTTATTAGGAGCTGATGTTTACGCAAAGATCATAATAGACGGCTTCAAATATGGACAGCCTGCAGCCCAGAATACTAAGCTAGGCTGGATAATTTTCGGAAATGTACCCAACACAAATCGCAGATCTCTCAAGCTGTCAAGTTTTCTGTCTCTTGCCGAAATAGAAGAAACACTAGAGAAATTCTGGGGCATTACTACCATCGAGGAATCTACCCCAGAAAATGATCATTGTGAGCAACACTTTAAAGAAACACACACTAGAGATCCTCAAGGACGATATGTTGTCAGCTTACCTTTCAAAACTGAAACCAAAAAATTGGGACAGTCCAAAAAAACAGGCGATAGCTCGTCTCATGCATATAGAGAAGAGACTAATTAAAAAGCCAGATATTCAGGCAGAATATAATAAATTCTTAGCAGAATATCTTGGCCTAGGTCACATGACCCCAGCTAAACCAAATCTAGAAGAAGAATCTGGCGTATATTATCTACCTCACCATGATGTATTTAAAAATGAGAGTACAACTACAAAGCTCCGTGTTGTCTTTGATGGCTCATGCAAATCGGACTCTGGCTTAAGTTTAAACGACGTCTTGCACTGTGGGCCGAAAATACAGCAAGACCTCACCAACATTATTCTTAGATGGAGAAAATATCGTTATGTCTTTACTGCAGACATAGAAAAAATGTTCCGACAAATTAAAATTAACGAATCACAAAGGAATTTCCAAAGAATGCTTTGGCGGCAGCACTCATCTGACCCAATAAGGGAATACACCTTAAACACCATAACATATGGAACCGGACCGGCCACTTTTCTCGCAGTAAGGACGCTGCATCAGCTAGCGCAAGATGAAGGCATGCTATTTCCTGTTGGAAAAAAGGTGCTAAAAAGAGATTTTTATGTGGATGATATGTTGACAGGCGCCGATACATGGTTAGAAACTGTACAGCTAAAAGATGAAATAACTGCCTTATTAAAGGCTGGAGGATTTAACTTGCGAAAGTGGACTTCCAATAATGAAGAGCTCCTAAAAGAATTTCCAGAAAATATGATAGAACGCGGTTTCTTGGAAATTAAGGAAAATGACACGGTGAAGGCCTTGGGTATACATTGGAATCCCAAAAAGGATGAGTTCCAGTTCAAATTAAAAATTGATCCATCCTATTCTAAAATTACAAGAAGAATACTGCTGTCAAAAATTGCGTCCATCTTTGACCCGTTAGGATGGCTGGCGCCGATTACAATAAAGGCAAAACTAATAATGCAGTCACTATGCAAAACTCAGACTGATTGGGATACAGAAGCGCCACAAGAAATTACGAAAGAGTGGAAATCCCTTGAATCTGAGCTTTGTGAGCTTCAGGACATCAAAATTCCCAGATGGATAAATCATCATGTGCGCAATGAATTACAGCTACATGGCTTCTGTGACGCCTCAGAAAAGGGCTGTGCAGCAGTCATTTATGCGAGAACTATTGATTCGCACGGAATGGTCCACACCACCTTGCTAACAGCCAAGACCAAGGTGGTACCCTTGAAACAAAAAATTTCAATACCACGCTTAGAACTGTGTGGTGCACTGATGCTAGCAAATCTACTAAAAACAACTGTGAGCAGTCTGGAAATTAACTCTCCAACACTATTTGCTTGGTGCAGCTTGGATAGCAAAAAATCCAAATGCATGGAATACATACGTTGCCAATAGGGTCTCAGAGATACAAAGGCTCCTACCAGACAATATCTGGAGGCATGTACCATCACTGCAAAACGCCGCAGACACTGCTACTAGAGGAATCAGCCCAAAAAAATTAGTATCTCATAATATATGGTGGAGAGGACCGCTCTGGTTATCCCAGCCACCGGAAGCCTGGCCTGTAAATAAACAAAATTTCACCACGCAGGACGAAAACAAACCAGTGGTTGAAGCTATTGATACACAGGTGCCTGGCTCAGACATCTTCAATTGCTCAAACTTCACCCGTCAAGTGAGAACAATCGCGTACTGTAGAAGATTTATCAATAATTGTAAATTGGCCAGATATCAACGTGATATTGGGTACTTATCTGTCCAAGAAATAAATGAATCCAAAATCTGCATTATAAAAATTGTTCAACAAGAGGCCTTTCGTACAGAAGCAAACAGCCTTAAGAAGGAAAACCCCTTGTTAAAATCTAGCAAACTTCTCTCTCTTCATCCTTTTGTCGATTCTCAAGGACTATTGCGAGTTGGTGGAAGGATAGAGAAATCAAAACTATCAGTTGAAGCCAGACATCAAATACTTCTGCCTCAAAAACACCACGTAACTAATCTTATTATTGACTTTGCACATAGGCAAACGCTACATGGAGGAGTACAGCTCACACTGAACTACGTTAGATTGCAATACTATGTTATCAGTGCCGCGTGTAGTTCAATCAAGAATACATAGATGCATCACCTGTTTAAAGTATCGTCAACAAATACCACAGATGATGGGCGATCTGCCAGCAGTGCGAGTAACACCCTCTGCGCCATTCTCACACTGTGGAGTTGATTACGCTGGACCCTTTATAACAAAATTGTCAAAGGGAAGAAGCACGAAAACGTTGAAAGGTTACATTGCATTATTCATCTGCATGGTAACTAAAGCAGTTCATCTTGAACTAGTCAGCGACCTCACTTCGGATGCCTTCTTAGCAGCGTATAGAAGATTTATAGCCCGCCGGGGAAATCCCAAGCAGATGTATTCTGACAATGGGACAAATTTCGTTGGAGCCAACAATAAGTTACAAAACGAGTTACAGATGGCAATTGCTCAATCAACAAAGCAGGCTGCGGAGGTAACAGCTAATGAAGGCACAGATTGAAATTTCATTCCACCGGCCACACCTCACTTTGGTGGCTTATGGGAAGCTGGAATCAAGTCAGTAAAAACCCACCTTAAAAGAGTTTTGGGAGAAACTCTGTTAACATATGAGGAGTTCACTGCGATTATTTACCAGGTGGAGGCATGTTTAAATTCCAGACCGATTGGGCAAAATTCATGCGATCCTAATGACCTCGAGCCATTAACTCCAGGGCATTTTATAATAGGAAGAGCACTTTTATCACCTCCTCAACCTGACATTACTAACCAAAACGTGCATGACAGATGGAGGCAGCTCGCGAAATACCAACAAGACATCTGGCAAAGATGGTCTGAAGAATATTTGACCATGCTGCAGCAGAAAAGCAAGTGGAAGGTCAAGCAACAAAATCCCAGCATTGGCGACTTAGTCTTGATAAAAGATGAGAAGCTCCCTCCACAAAAATGGTTGCTTGGTCGGATCACTCAAATGCACCCAGGAGAAGATGGCCTTGTACGCATAGTATCGGTCCAACACAAGGATGGGATAAAGAAAAGAGCACTCAACAAGCTATGTCAGCTTCCTATCGACATGCATAACACTGAAGGCACCACCCCAGAACTAAAAGCTACAGCTACATTGGCAATAACAAAAAAGTCAAGAAACAAAAGGATAATTCTTACCGATGAACAACACGAAAACCAGGTTTGGTCCTCCACTGATTACTCCAATGACATTAATGAGGAACCGACAAGAAGAAAGAAATTCAGGGTTACACCATGCACATGGGCTGCAAAATTACTTCACACTACGCTCTTATTACTATATTGGCTAGCTATGGTTTTTGCTCAAGAATATCAAATATTTCAACCTAAAACAGGGTTCTATGTAGAAAACTTGGGGCATGCTCAGGTAAAACGTGGAAATCTAAGGCTGCAATTAGAATTTCCAATGGTTGAAATACTGCAAGACAAGAAATTGATTGACACTACCTGGACACTAATAGAAAAAATATGCAAATCAAATAAAGGGGTCACTGATATAACACACTGTGACATTCTTCATCTCCAACACAACCAGGAAAATATTCTCCAAAGCACAAATCAGCAAGTGCTCTTCCTCAACCAAAGAATCAATCAATCAAATTTTGTCATCAAAGAGAAGCTTAGACATTTTGAATCACGACTGGCGATGGCAGTGTCATCCATAAAAGAAATGTCCGGATGGTACTCTGCAGCAGACCACAATAGGATCAGCATTGAGGTAATATCCACATACATCAGTGCTGAGAACTATCTTCACGAGATAAAAGGAAAATACGACCGATGGCTCAGCGCACTCCATTCGCATACACACCTCCTAGATTTCATCACGCCGCACGACATTGACGAAATAATCAGCAATGCCTCTGAAAAGCTCGGCACAACTCTCTTCATTACAAGAATACCGCAACCTCGGCTAGAAATCAGCACAGAAAATGGGACAATAAAGTTATTTGGATACTTGAGCATCATAGAAAGGGGTACCTACGACCTGTTGCATATTACGCCAGTGCCTCAAATCGTAACGAATAACTCTTTTGTAATTGCTGAGTTGAAGTATTCTACCTTTGCCGTCGATTATAACAAACAAACCTATTTCACCTTACGGAAAGACGACTTGAAGGCATGTTACGTCACTACAACCCACAATCACCTTTGCACGCCAACGATAGTTCATAGCATTGACGGTAGCCCATCATGCGTTGTTGACCAGATATATAACAGGCACACAGCAAGTAATTGTGAAACACGACATATCCAATTAATTGGGACTATTTGGAAAACGCTCATGATGAAGAATACCTGGCTTTACATAACCACAGAGCCAAAAGTAATAGCGATGATTTGTAATGGGGCAAGAGAAGAACTACTGTTAAACGGCACAGGGATCATACATCTTGAAGATGAATGCTTCATCAAGACAAAAGAGCTCACTCTGAAGACAACTATAGATCAGCATTTTGACGTCATTGACAGTCACTTCAAGGAAACAGCCCCAGTTGTAGCAACAGTTAATTTCACTGAAGCCACTCACATTCTACAAACTGAAGTTCTTGTTCGTCCAAATGAACAAATAGTGGACTATAGCTCCCAGCCTGAATTGTTGCAGATGGATCAACTTCACAGATCACTAGCAATACATTCAGTGACGGCAACCACAAGTATTCTTGTATCTGTCATTTTGGCATTGATTGTGTCCAAACACTGGCAAAGGCTCAAGGAGCTCCTCAACATCTGTACCTGTGGAAGAACGTCATCAACAGCATCTGATGACAAAGTACACCCACCACCATCTAATAGGAGAAGACTGTCAACACCAAACATGTCAATACAAACAAGTTTCATCCGCAGTTTCATTGGCATCCGCTGGCCCCCAACATGTTCAGGCCTGAACATAACAATTATGCCTGCGTAATAAATAAAATCATTTCTTGAACTAATTAAGCAATTTTCATAGCAATTCATTGAGTCATTATTTGTTGGTCACAGTGAAATTTACTGACCTAAATTCTTTTATTTTCACTCAATTTGCAAGCTCTCATTTCTTTATGTATTTATTTTTTATTGCACTGACCACAACTCGCTAAAAATATGCAACCTATCAAATTTCAATTATTTTTATTTACCAAACAATGACTCAGTGAAGCAATAGTTTAACGTTTATTTTTTATAGGCTAAGCAATTTTATAACAATATAAATTGATTTAGTTTCTGTCAATAAATAAGTTCTAGTTAGCAATCCAAGGCTATAACTTCGTTTTTATTTAAAGAATCTTTTTTATTTCACCCCCTACCAGAGGTAAGGTAAATAAAAAAACAACTAACTACGGTTATAGACGGTCAATTGTATATCTGATTTAACACACGGTTGAATTATGTACAATTGATAACCGCACATGGTCCTTCGAGCTTCAAAGAATCAGTCAACATAGAAGTTTAAAGTCTTAGCACACCGTTAAGATTTTATTCACTCATTGAGCAGTTCATTTCATCGAAGTTTACAACAGTTTTAAAGTCTTAACACACCGTTAAGATTTTATTCAGCCACCGAGCAGTTCATTTCATCGAAGTTTACAACAGTTTTAAAGTCTTAACACACCGTTAAGATTTTATTCAGCCACCGAGCAGTTCATTTCATCGGAGTTTAAAACAATTTTTAAGTCTTAACGCACTGTTGA
Organism: Dioctria linearis; assembly: GCA_963930735.1. Classification (NCBI taxonomy): domain Eukaryota; kingdom Metazoa; phylum Arthropoda; class Insecta; order Diptera; family Asilidae; genus Dioctria; species Dioctria linearis. The sequence goes on along the minus strand of OZ005741.1, from coordinate 174,413,456 downwards.
GATTTTATTCTTATCCATATTCCGGAAACTGAACTCTGGCGGATATCTCGCATGTAAAGGTTTTAACACACGGTTGAATTAGGTACAATTGATAACAGCACACTTAGGGATGGGGAAAGTTTGGACGCATGCCGTTTTGCTAGGGTCAGGTAGTGCTCCTTGGTTATAACATTTTTGTCCTAGATACACTACCTCGCGCCTGAGAAATTGACATTTCTCAGGTTGAAGTTTCAGGTTATTTTCTCTCAACCTGTCAAAAACTTTGCGAAGCTTTACGTTGTGGTCTGCCAGACTTTTTCCCTAGATGACGATGTCATCTAAGTAGACGAAACATTCTAGGCCTTGTAGGCCAGTTAATATGAAATTCATTAAACGCTGAAATGTGGCCGGGGCTCCTTTGAGCCCGAACGGCATACCTTTGAATTCATAATGCCCGTAGTTGGTACTAAAAGCCGTTTTTGCTCGATCTTTCAGATCGACGAGTACCTGATGATACCCATTGGATAGGTCTAGGGTGGTGAAGTATCTTGAATGGCCCAGTTGATCGAGGATATCCCCAATCCCTGGTAGCGGGAGGGCATCGCCAATCGGTTTTTCGTTCAACTTACGGAAATCAACGAAGACGCGCCACCTTTTCTCACCATCTGGTCCCGCTTTTTTTGGGACGACTAGCAGTGGTGAGTTCCATGGGCTTTTGCTGGGCTGGACAATATCGTTGTCCAGCATTTCTCGGAGTTGCTCATTTATCACATTTCGCTGTGTCTCTGGTAACCGGTACATCTTTTGGTTAATAGGTGCTTGGTCTTGCACCAGAGGGATGTCGTGGGTGTTGGCATTGGCATTGGTATGCGTAAGCCTGTCACCTTTTAAAAAGGATATGTCATCATATTCGTAACAGAGATTTGTTATGGAGGCTTTTTCCTCAGTATTTAAAGTTTCATCCAGACTGAGTTCTTGCTCTAATCTGGTGAGGGATGTCGTGGGTGTTGGCATTGGCATTGGTATGCGTAAGCCTGTCACCTTTTAAAAAGGATATGTCATCATATTCGTAACAGAGATTTGTTATTGAGGCTTTTTCCTCAGTATTTAAAGTTTCATCCAGACTGAGTTCTTGCTCTAATCTGGTGAGGCGGGGCTGAATACTGGTGTCTTCTTGTTCGACATCGTTTGGGAACAAGTAGCTTATATATTGTAGGGTGGCCGTCTGTTCAGTGCTTATTGCCCTATTTTTATTATTCTTAATACTAGACTTACCTAATGATTTTATATTGGTACTATCCTTAGTGATTTTACCTCTTAACCTTCTTGTTTTATATATGAGAGGCGCTGGGCCAGATAGATCTGCGGAGTTGCTACCGGTAGACCTTTTGTATGCTGGCCAGCGTCTGACGTTGGGGTTTTCATGAAGGACCCGCAAGCGTCTTGAAGCTGTTCTTGTTGCTGCTTAGTTGACTGGGGCTCTTATGCCCTATTTACTTAATCTTAGGTTTACATATAACATGATGCTCATCATCGCCGTCGTTTCGACTCATGGGATTCGACGGATTGGCCCTTGTACTATCTTTTTCTGGCTCTCGTTTGATGGGGATGGCAGTGTAGTCTTTAATGGGAACCAGATTTAGGTTCACGCTGTTTGGGACTACTTGTGAACTGCGTGTGTTGAGGATTCCTATATGGACTGCCTTTAGCCCAGCTGAGAGTAAACTGTTTGCTAAGAAGACTCCGTCGTCTACTACTTTTGACAGACTGAGCATTTCTTCCTGCAAATGCAACGGGACTTTGACTACGATCTGAGACCTTGCTGGTACGCGCACAGGTTCATTTAAAGTCACCTGATGCTGGCCAGTCTTACAAACCAGATTTTTGTTAATCAACTCACCCTTATCGCGTTCTTGTAAGTCAGAGCCGACTTCTTCTGACTGAGAAGCTTTGAGAACACTTCGGGTAGAAGGTGTATCCCCGTTGGGTTTAATATCTTTTACCAGTGTCTCTTTGTTGGCTGTGTTTTGTGAACACGGGTTGTACGATGCGGTTTCTAATGGAACAGCAAACTCTTCTGAACTGGTTTCCGTGCGAGGAAATCGCAGAACCTTGTTGGGTACCTCAACATTACAGTTTTTGGCTAGGAAATCATTTCCTAGCAAGCCGTCGTCAGAAATACCTGTGATGTTTTTTACCACCTGAAAGTTGCAAGGTAAGTTACTTTTTAGCATGAAGTTTCCTTGGCAACTTCCTAAGGTTTTTCCGGTGCCAAAGGGGCTTTGAAGCGTTAGTTTTTTGTTGGGGTTTATTAGCTCGCGGTATTTGAGAGCTTTTTTCTTAATTATACTGATCTCAGCGCCTGCGTCCACAATTAGATGGGCCTGACCATTTAGACCTATGTCTAGAGGAAGTCTGGCGGGGGGCGCACTGAAGTCGGGCGGCTGAGAAGACTCTTTTTTATTGCTGGTAGGGTTTATAGTCGAGCCGGGGAGTTTTGGGTCGACTCTTTGTAACTTCTGCAGTTAGCGCAGAAGGGGGTGTTCTTGCGTTTTAGACACTTCGTGTAGGTGTGTCCCCGCTTCTGTCAGAAATTACAAGTGATGCTTTGTACCAGATTTTGTGTATCCGGTTGTCTAGAATCCCTTTGTGGAAATGGCGGGCGTAGCGGTTGAGCATGTACGTGTGGGGGATTATTAAACTGTCTGGGCTCTTGTACTCGTGGTGCTGCTTACATGGGTGGCTGTGGTGCTTGATTGTAGGGAGTTCGGCTAAGAGCTCGAACTCGAAGACTAGGGTCCATTGGTGCCATTCGATATGGCTGTTGCGTTAATGGTGTTTGGACGAAAACTGTGCCTGCTTGTAGCTTTTCCATATCTAAAGCCTTTTGTATCAGCTGCTCTAGATCATTTTCTACCAGAGTGAGGAGGTACTGGCATAGATGGCGATTGTTCAGTCCACTTTTGAGGGCAATCTTGGCGAAGTCCGCCAACTGTGTCTTCACAGCTGGGGCTGCCGTTGCTCCGTACTTCAGTACCGCTGCCTCGTTGCAAAGCATCAGCAACTGCTTCATTCTTGTTGTGAAGGCAGTGAGAGTTCCCAACGGGTTTTGCCTCATTGTGATCAATTTGTTGACCAACTCTTGGTACGATTCTCGTGGTAGGTAGGTTCTGTTCAGACGTTCCTCCACCTCACTAAAAGTAGTTGGAACGTCCGAAGAAAACAGCTGATAGGCATCGCCACGAAATCTTGTGGGCAAGATATGTAGGAAGGCTGCTTTTTCTTACTCACTTAAGCAATGTGGGGCCTGTTTGCAACAGCCAATAAATGTTTTCAGCTCACGACCTAGCTGTGGGGTGTTTTCACCCGAAAACAGAGGGACTAGTTGTGCCGTGAGCTTGGCCACCTTTGGATAGTCTGCCATTGTGATTATCTTTTTGTTAGTAGGCTTGTAGGGTAGTCTGCTTGTGCCTTGTCGAGTTTCAGGGCTGGTTTCTGGACTTGATTCCGTGAAGGATACTTCTAGCCAGCCACTAAGGAGATTTTCGGCCGTAGTCTCGTCAGAGGGATCACTACCTCTATCACTGTCACTTTCAGCGCTTACAACTACACTGGCTGAGCTCTTATCTAAACCTAGTGAACGTGAAAGCCCGGCGAATTCGATAAGCTCCTGTATCCTGCTCTGTATCTTTTTTAAATTTTTCGATTTTTGTCAGCCTCTGCTCTCTGCCTTGACTTAATCTGTGGTCAAGAGCGTCGCAGTGCGTGACAGTGAGCTTATCGGATGCGCGTGCCTTCTCTAATAACTTATCTAAAAACTTATCTAGACTTACTTTACTTGCTACGGTGGGACCAGTTAAAATGGTACCGCTTCGAAGGCGAACTCCTGTTGTTTCTTGCTGTTGGGGTAAAGCTGAGTTGTGTTGGCTACTTGACTGTGTCGGGTTGTCTTCTGGGGCGTTTTCTGTACCTTCCCGTAGGCGTTGAAGGTTTTCACCTGGGGATTTCTCCGCGTCGGATGAAGGTATGGAGTCTAATCTCGTGCCTGTCTCAGGTGCCGGTGTCGAGTTTCCTTCTGATATATGCGTCCCGCGTTGTCCAAAAGGGGGGCTTCCAGCCTTCTTGGAGTATTCCCTTCTGGAATGTTGTTTGCTACTAGGGGGGCTCCTGCCGTCTTAATTCCCTTGGCTGAGATTGAAAGGGGGGCTTTTGCCGACTTGGAGATCCCTTTCAATCCTGGTACGAAGTTCGGTGCTTCTGTTTGCTGCTGGGGGGCCCTAGGCCTACTTACTTCCCCTGGATATGGTTGAAAGGGCAGCTTAAAGCCTTCTTCGAAATCCCCTTCAACCCTGGAACGATGATACCTTCCTTCTGGAGTTGGTTTTGAATGGGTGTCCGTTGTTCTGACTTCTTCTCGGTGCTGGGAAAGAGCTTCTGGTGTTCGGTGATGAATTCCAATCTGGAGGTCCAAGTCTCTTGGTGTTGTCTTTTCACTCTTAATGGGGTGATCGCTTGCTCGCCTGGAGCAGAGGTAAAGGTAAAGGTGCAAAGACTTAGAGAGGAGAAAGAAATCAGATTTGTAAAAAGTTCCATTAAAAACGATATTCGGAAAAGTAGTCAAAGAAGAAATCTGTGTACTCTTTTGAGTATTACATAGTTTCAGGAAATAAGGTTTTTTGTCTATTACTTGAGTACAAGTAATCTTAGGTGCTACGTATGCTTCCTGTAATCCGTTGTTGTTCATTATTCGGTGATTTTAATAGGCATTTGGTAGCGGCAGTATAAGACACGTTTTTGCGAGAATTGGTATTATTTGTGCAAATTTTAAGTTCACGGTGCTTTGATTCAAAACGAAAACTCCAAATAAATCTTAAAGTACCGCTTTTCTTTATAATTGTAGGATAATGTAGGAGAAAGTGAAATTTGGGCTTGAGAGTATTTCCAAAAAGTTTAATGTAATGCGAATTATGTTGCTTAATTTTAAATGTTAATTGACACAGACGATCTTCATCGAATTCGGTCATTAATATTAAATCCAAAATTTCCACTAAAAGTTTTAATAGTTTCCAATACTTGTTATGCGAGGGAATAAGATCTCCTAACATAAGGGGTAAAAAATGGCAAAAGGTCCACATTTCTCTTGCAGACATATGGAGACGCAATGACAATAAATGTTGTAGTTTTCTAGGAAGAGATACATTTCCAATTTCTGTTTCACCGTAGCTAAATAATTGTTTACGGTTATTTAATGTTTCCAACGAGAATATTTTATTGATCTCAATTAAATGATATAGGATTTGACAAATGTCATAACGACACACTCCTTCGAAAATGTCATGCATTATGTCTTCGGTATAATTTTCAACCACGTGAAAAGAATCGATAGAATTGAATATGGAATTTTCTCTTATTCCATTTAGTTTTAATCTTTTAGCCGGATTATTTTCGGAATTAATATCTATTTCATAATTTTCTTTATCTCTATACTTATAAAGAACTTCTTCGCAACCCGACCGTATTTCAGACTGATTGCATTTACAAATCCTGCAAGGAAAGTTAGCTTTGAAGTCTTTCGCATATCCCAAGATCGTATTTAAGCCTAGGTTATCACCAACGACTAAATTTAAAACAAAAAAGACATGAGAACTACTCTTACCCGTTTCTATGTAAAGGCCATCCTTCTCAAGGGTTTTAATTTCTTCAACTAATGCATTTAATGACAAATCATTCCCGTAGCACTTATCACTTGATTTAAATAATAAGGCTAGGAAAATATTTTCCAAAGACGAGAGACAATACTGGGGAAGAGTAGGGAAAGTATAATAAAACGCTGCAAGAGATTGTGCACCAGCGTGTGAACCTAAGGCGTTGTTTATTTCAAAATCATCAAAGTAGAGAATGTATGGGATAACAACTTCATTATTCATATTTTCTACTTTACTTTTCCATAACTCTCCGTTAATTATATTTTTTATATTTGTGGAACTAGTAAGATCTTTCATGCTCTCTAATATTTTATCTAAAACACCGGGAAGCTCAAAAAATCGTTTAATTTGAAATTTCAAAGGCATGATTGTGCCCTTGCTAATTTTGTGATCTAATAGAGATTTATAGTTGATAATAACTGGACCTATTTCATTATTTATTTCAAATAGTTTTGGCTCAACATAACAGTTCTTCTCCTTCATAGTTTTGATAAATTTATGAAAAGTATTAAAATTCGTAAAAGGATTTTCAACAAAATTTAGAATTTTTGATATATCAGATTCCGCACCATAGATATCATCTGTTGAGGAAATTTTCCTTAATTCATTTGCTAAAGGTTGCAATAATTCATTTTGTATGTCACTAATAATACTATCAACATCATTTCTTGTTAAATTCGACTTACTATATAATTTACTTGTGAAATTTAAAAAAGTACACTCTAAGTGATTTAAAACAGAAGTGATATCTTCACTTTTTACTTTCTCTTTTAAAACGTCATAAGGTACACAGTCGTTAACGTTTTCTTCATTTATAACATTTTGCCTTGAAATACCTTTGACGTTATTGCATGAAACACTGTTTTTAAATGCTTTTTATAAGCCCTCAAGGACTGAAAAGTATGTAAGCATTCTGTACACTTAAAGTCATCAGTTGGACTGAGGCAATGAAAATATTTTAAATGCACAATAAGATCCTCTAGTGGAAAAGTTTTATCAGAATTTGAGGACAATGTACTAATACGTCAGAAGCATCGAGGCATTTTAAAGTTTCTATGTGTTTCACTAATTTGTTAGTTATATGCATACAGCTCTATTCATTTGAATTGATAATATGATTATTAAACATGTTTGTACAGTATATTTTAGGTACAGAATATAAAATCATTGAATAACATGAAAGCAAATTAATGGAAGTAGTGTATTTGTAATATTTTTATGTAAGTTCGCTCAATAGACAAAAAATACTAGAACAGAGATTGTCTTCAGGTAAATGAATATCATAGAAGTACTTTTGTACAAAAATCCAAATATTTTCACTCGATTTGAGATATTTTAAATTCAAAATATGAAAGCATTTAAAACAAGCATCTAACGTAGATAAAAAGTTATTAAATTTATATTTTATATTGTCATAAAGGACGAAAAATTCTTCACACTTAGAAATATCTTTACCCACTGCGATTATTAATGGTTGCAACTGCTCATCTCTGGTTCGTAAAAATTCTTTCAGATTTGAAATTTTATTTTCGATGTCACTTGAAGTCACCGCATGAATAAGGAAGCAATTTAGTGAATCCTTTATAGTTTATTTCAAAATAATTCGTTTTCCGCTGTCTTTTCTTTCATAGTGTTTAATATTCGGTGGCATGAGAGCATGTAGAAGTAACCCAACTATTACATCACACGTATCTAGTAAACACAGATTTTTGTGTATTAGAGTAAATTATGTAATATCAAAATTAATCACTCACCATTATCTGCACCGATTGAATTGAGCTGTAGTAAAAGGGCTATATTTTGTTTATCCTTAATTTTCTGATTGAAAATAGGAATTATTTTTGATTTGAAATGATACCATTTCCGGAAAAGCCCATAACCTTTTAATTTAAAAAGGGTAACAAAGTCTAGATCTATCTGCAAAAATCTGTGTTATGTATAAACAAATACATTTTAAAATATATATATAGATAGTTACTAAATTGAACCCTTCAGAATGCTTAAATAGAGGCCATTGCTGAAAGACCGAAGTACCACTTTCACTCAATATGAATTGTCTCCGTGCATTGTATGCCTTCTTCCAGTTATTTTGAACTTCTTCCCAAGGAGAATTATTTATTCTGAGCCACGAAACGATATTTTCAATGTCTGTAAAAATATGTGATTTAAATTTTTGACATATACTAACATTTAAACATCAAATTTTACCTTCATCAATAGCGAGATTTTCAGCATCTGTGGAAGGAAGAACGGGTGGCGGAGGAGATGTCAAGGGGGTTGAAGTCTTGCGCGTGCAACCAAGTCCTAACTTTGATAATCGTTTAGTATTGTTATAGTACTTGTCGCACAAACGTCCGGAAGGATTTTGCTTTGGTCCACTTCGATTGTAATAAATACACTATTTTTGAATATAGAAAACGTATTATCATTCCGAAAGTATAAAATTACATAAAACTTTTACCTTATTATCCTTAAAAACTTTCTCAATTTCGGCGGAAGCTTTTTCAAAAATTGTACGAGTAATCTTTAAGCCATTTTGAATATACCATGTAACTATAGCATCTACTAATATTTTTCTAGCTGCATCATCAAGTAGCTTATTATCTCTTTGGCGGCACAAGACGTACTCTCTTCCAGGAAAATTTTTGACTGTTTTAATGAAGTCCTATATATATTATATAAAACAAATTTTTAATATTATACTATATTGCTGAACACTACACTTACAAAATCATCAATGCTTGCACAAGAGCTACGATTTTCAACCGAAGAAGATGATATTCCAGAACAACTCTGTTGTTCCAACCAATATTTGACATATGAATGGAATTCTGTGTTAGTGGACGCTGTATCACATGACTGCGGAGCGTTAAAGCCCTATAGAAAAAATTATTTTATATATATATTTTTATATAACATGTATTTATTTATAATAATATTTACCTTTTCAATCCTCCAAGCGAGAAGTTTCTTACGAAATTCTATTTTGCTTCCAATTTTATAATTGTGAAATATTTCCGTCAAGTCCGACTCTGTTATATCTTTAAGGTCACTAATTGTAATATTATGAACTGAAATAAATGACAAAAGTTCGATAAAGTGCACTAGTAATACAGAGTTAGTTTTCAAACGGATTCTGTATCATAATATATAAAATAATAAAAGTTTTAAATGAAAATATATGTGCATAGCTATTTATCCGCCCCTTTTTAACTAAAAAACAGTTTACAAATTACTTAGCACACTTTTTTCACATTGTTAGAAATGAAATATATAAGGTAAAGGCGCAAAATTAACAGAGATAACTCATAAAAAGTTTTTTCCTTAATTGCATAAGCCTACACTATTTATTTTTAAAAAGGACAAAACAATATTTACACATGAAATCCGGGAAAATTTCTTCAAAGCCCCAACTTTTCAACAATTCTTTCAGTTCTGAGTCACTTTCAGTCGGAGTTTGAATTACTTCATTCACATCCAGCACTAAAATTCCATTATCGTCTACAACTCCACTTAAATCACTGTCATTTAAATTGGGAATAGTAATTAACAAATTTGACTCATTTGACATTGCATAAATATTAAAAATTCACCGATTCACTGATTACAATTCATTGGTAATTTCATACAAATTCATGGTCAAAATTACTATTTTCCATTGTTATGCAACAATTTCTAATGTAATTTAATAAGTTTTTTACTATTTTCATTGTTATTGCAAAATATTCTTTCGACAAGTTTGAATTGGTTGATTTAACTATTGTGGAATAGTCAATATCAAAGGAAACGTTGTTTAATTTAACTAAAATTGCAAAATTGTTAGCGAACAATTTATTTTCGAGGTTTCAACCATTGATTTTTCTCTGAGTGTACTAAACTATGATAAAAATCCGGTAACACTAATCGCGCCACTTAATACTATACGAAGCTAGGATTGGTTAAATCGTAATACTATTTTCGGCACTTAATATTGTTACGCGCCACAAAGTGATACAAGCGACATCTATTGGGAATGGAAACAACTTTAGGTTAGTGACATCCTAGTAAACTGGGTTTGGAGAATGGAATATTCAGGAAGGTTCTAGGATAATTCGTAGAGTATAAATACGGCGCTGCTCACATCCAGGAGGCGAGTATTATTTCAGACAGCGAAGTGAACGAAGTAAACTATTGGGATTGCGATAATTAGAAGTACAGTACTAGCGATAAATAAAGAGTTGATTTGATAATTATTTGTGAATTTGTGAGAGTAAACAGTAAAGTTAAATAAAGAAAGAACTTTTGAATTATATCTGAAATATTGTGTTTTAAATAACGAACTAAGGCCACGCTCGTAACAACTGGTGTCAGAAGTAAAATAAAATCGCGAAATAAAGTGGTGGCATTTGAATTTGAAATTCAAAGAGTGATTAATTTTGTGAAATCGTGTGTAAAAATTCCGAAAGATAATTTTATATTAAACTGTGAGTGAATTACAAAAGACGCAAGAATGGGACGCAAGCTAGAGGAGCTTCGCATACAGGAATTGAAAGTGGAGTTGGGGAAGCGGTCATTACAAACGACTGGCCTAAAGAATGTTCTAGTCGAGCGACTTAGACAAGCTTTGATAGAGGAAGAAAAGAATCCTGAGACATTCGTTTTCGAAGAAGAACCAGAAATTGAGGAAGAGCCTGCAATGAACATAGAACAGCTTTTAAGTACTTTAATGAGCAAAATGGAAGCCCGTTTTGATGAACAAAAGAATTCTCTCCAGGAACAAAAGAATTCTCTCCAAGAACAAAAGAATTCTCTCCAGGAACAAAAGAATTCCCTCGAGGACCACAAGAAATCTATGGAAACCCGTTTGGACGAACAAAAGAATTCTCTCCAGGAACAAAAGAATTCTCTCCAGGAACAAAAGAATTCTCTCGAGGACCACAAGAAATCTATGGAAACCCGTTTGGACGAACAAAAGAATTCTCTCCAGGAACACAAGAAATCTATAGAAACCCGTTTGGACGAACAAAAGAATTCTCTCCAGGAACAAAAGAATTCTATGGAATCACGTTTAGATGAGCAGAAGAATGCTTTGGATGAACAAAAGAATTCTATGGAATCCCGTTTAGATGAGCAGAAGAAATCACTGGAAACGCGTTTGGATGAACAAAAGAGTTCTCTGGAGAATTGTCTAGAAAGTCGCTTAGAGGAACAAAAGAATTTCCTGAAAAACTCGTTAGACGAACAAAATTTAAAAATTGAAGGAATCGAGCAAGAAGTGGCGGAAGTTCAACAAAAAGTGACCGAACAGCTTGACAACTTCAAATCAGATTTGGAGAAGATGAAGCATCGACAACCACGGCACGAAGGAATTGAAATATCCAATGCAGGCAGAATGAAACCTCCAATATTTGATGGACAAAATTCGTGGCATATTTTCAAGAGACAATTCGAGGCTGCTTCCGAAGTAAACGGATGGAATGATGCAGACAAAGCTACAGCTCTGGTATTAGCACTTCGAGGTTCTGCATCAGAGCTTTTACAAACTATACCGATAGAAAGGCAACGTGATTATACTTCATTAGTACAGGCGATAGGGTTACGTTATGGAGATGAACACATGCAGCAAGTATATCGCCTACAGCTACGCAACAGGATTCAAAAGCATGGCGAATCACTACAACAACTGCAGGGTGATGTGGAAAGATTAGCTTATCTCTCATACTCTAGCGTAAATGCAGATTTCCTTAATGAAGTGGCAACAGAAGCATTTGTGAACGCTATTGCAGATCAAAATTTACAACAAGCGTTGAGGCTAGCAGGAAAGAAATCAACAGCAGAAGCACTAGGCTATGCACTAGCGTATGAATCTGCCAGGCAAGCTTCCCGAAGTGCAGTACGAGTGAGAGAAATTTCGGTGGAGGAATGTACTTGTAATAGAATGCAGCCATCACAGAGCAATTCTTCACGTGGTATTCTGCGATGCTGGAGTTGTAATAGACCAGGACACCTCCAAAGGGACTGCAGAAAACGCCGTCGAACAGAATCACCAGAAGAGGAGGACAGAACAGAATGCCAAAGATGTCGAGCCAGGGAGCAAGCTATTCGGGGAGAGCCTAGAAATCAAACAGCGACTAGTCGCATCAGCTCCCCTGTTCAGCAGTCGGAAAACATGTAAAAACCAACTTCGGGGGGCAGAAGTTGGTTGGTAGAGTCGACAGCCCCGAAGTCATCATTCAGATAGCCCAGTTGCAGAGAAATAATAGCAGTCTTGTTATATATGGAAGTGTAGGAAAAAATGACTGCGTTGTCACTATCGACACTGGAGCTTCGAGATCAATTATTAGAGCGGATCTTGTCAAGAACAAATGGCTTCACAATACCACCAAATATTTACTAAGAACAGCAACTGGAGCCGCAGCACAAGTTTTTGGAGAAATAACTTTGGATATTCAACTAGGTGAGCTACTATTTCCTCACAATTTCCTAGTTTCAGACATAATGGATGAATGCATCCTTGGAGTAGACTTTATGACCACATATAAAATAAATTTAGATGTCGGAGAACGAATACTCAAATATGGCAACATAGAAATTCCTATGAGACTAGGAGGAGGAACAGATTATCCTGCAAAAATAAGGACGATGGTCTGTGAGAATATGACTCTCTGCATTCTCGGAGACGCTAGTATGGACAAAGCTTACTGATGACATCGGGACCTGCCGATTCTATCTGGTGGAGCCTAACCCTACAAAAGTAACATCGAACATCATCGTTGGTAAGACTTTAGTGAAGACAGAAGGCGCAACATTAACTCCAGTCAGAGTGCTCAACACATCCGAAAATGAGGTACAACTAAAAGAAGGTGCTATAATTGGAAATTGTGAGCCTGTTTATCAGATTGTTAATTTGGAAAATGGTAGTAATATTAAGGAGGCAATACGTATACCAGCTACTACTCAACAGGTTCAGAAACTTCTTTCATCTAGTGCCTTAAGTGAACAACAATACAACGATGCCAAAGAGATGATCGATGAATTTTCCGAATTATTTGCATTGAATGATGATGATTTCGGCAAAACAAATCTTGTCCAGCATCGAATCACAACAGGAGATTCTAGGCCCATTCGGCAACCACCACGAAGACTACCATTAGCCAAACAACCAGAAGTTGCAGATATGATAAATTCCATGAAAGAACAAGGCATAATTGAGGAATCTAACAGCCCTTGGACATCGCCAGTTGTTTTGGTCAGGAAAAAGGATGGCAGCACCCGATTCTGTGTGGACTACCGCCAACTAAATAATGTAACAAGAAAGGATAGCTATCCGTTACCAAGGATTGATGACACATTGGACACCCTTTCCGGAGCGGAATGGTTTTCCACATTGGATTTGAAGAGCGGTTACTGGCAAGTGGAAATACATCCCGAGGACCGAGACAAAACTGCTTTCTCAGTTGGAAGTGGCTTATGGCAATTCAAAGTTATGCCATTTGGATTATGTAATGCTCCAGCCACATTCGAACGACTCATGGAATGTGTTTTACGAGGATTAACCTGGAAAACATGTCTTGTCTACTTAGATGACATAATTGTGATCGGAAGGACATTCGAGGAACATAAAAACAACTTACGGGACGTACTTCAAAGACTGAGGGATGCGAAACTGAAGCTCAGTACGAATAAATGTGCTCTATTCAAGAATGAAGTAAAATATTTGGGGTATATAGTTTCATCACAAGGAGTAAGAACTGATCCAGAGAAGATAAGAGCTGTGAAAAATTGGCCTGTTCCAAAGGACAAACATCAATTAAGGAGTTTTCTTGGATTAGCTACCTATTACAGGCGATTCGTAAAAGGTTTTGCAGATATAGCAAGGAGCCTACATCAACTTACAGAAAAAGGAAAGCCGTTCATATGGTCAGATAAATGTAACGAGAGTTTTGCAAATTTGAAGCAACAGCTCTGTGGAACTCCAGTGCTTCACTATCCAAAGCTGGGAAAAACTTTTATATTGGACACGGATGCCAGCAATGTAGGTATTGGTGCAGTGCTTTCACAGGAGGAGGATGGTCAAGAGGTGCCAGTAGCTTATTTTAGCAAAGCACTCTCAAAATCAGAGAGAAATTATTGTGCTACAAGGAAAGAGCTACTTGCCATTGTAAACTCAACCAAGCATTTCCATAAATATCTCTACGGGCAGAAATTTATCCTCCGCACTGACCATGCAGCGCTTAAATGGCTTTTGCAGTTTAAGAACCCTGAGGGGCAAGTGGCGAGATGGATAGAGCGACTCCAAGCTTATGACTTTGAAATCCAACACCGAAGAGGACGTATCCATGGAAATGCAGACGCCCTTTCACGACGTCCATGCAAAGTTGAATGCAAACATTGCGTTCGGCTGGAAGAAAAAGAAACGGAGGCAACTATACAGCTGATGACGGTGGAACCATCGACAGGTTGGAACAACGAGAGCTTGCGAACGGCTCAACGGGAAGACCCAGACATAGCACCTATTCTTGCTTGGAAAGAAGACATGGAAAGACCACAATGGCAAGATATCTCGGAAAGGAGTGAGAAACTGAAGAGCTACTGGGCTCAATGGAACTCTCTTCACGTTGAATGTGGTATATTAAAGCGCAAGTGGGAATCAACTAACGGCGAGTCATTCCGAATGCAAATAGTCGTGCCAGCATCCCAGGTCAAAGATGTTCTAGAAGAAATGCACAGTGGATCATCTGGAGGACATTTGGGGGTGAATAAAACAATTTCCAAAATACGTGAAAGGTTTTATTGGTTACATATGCGGGAGGATGTTGAGGAATGGTGCCGCAGATGCACTATCTGTGCTTCTTGCAAAGGACCACCACACAGAAGTAGAGGAAAAATGCATAAGTATAATGTAGGAGCCCCATTTGAAAGGATAGCCGTAGACATCGCTGGACCTTTTCCAGAAACAGATAACGGTAACCGTTATATATTAGTTGCTATTGACTATTTCAGTAAATGGCCTGAAGCTTATGCAATCCCTAATCAAGAGTCTACCACAGTAGCGGATCAAGTAGTAATGAATTGGGTCAGTAGATTTGGTGTTCCTCATGAACTTCATTCGGACCAAGGACGGAACTTCGAATCACGGACTTTCCAAGAGATGTGTAAAATTCTGGGAATAAGAAAAACCAGAACAACTCCTCTGCATCCACAATCTGATGGCATGGTAGAGCGCTTCAACAGGACATTGGTCGAGCATCTAAAGAAAGTAGTCGACTATCACCAACGCGATTGGGATCGACATATTCCCATGTTCTTAATGGCCTATCGATCAGCTGTACACAACACGACCGGACAAACTCCAGCAAAAGTGATATTCGGAAAGGAGATGCGTTTACCTAGCGATCTCAAGTTTGGTACACCCAGAGGTGAACAAATGTTACCAGACGATTATGTATCGGAACTTAGACAACAATTAGCTGATGTACACGAAGTCACGAGAGCAAAATTAGCAATAAATACCGATCGGATGAAGACCCGCTATGACTTACGTGCTAACTCAGCAGGATTTAATGAAGGTGACCTTGTTTGGCTGTACAACCCGAAACGACATAAGGGACGTTCTCCCAAATTACAACAACACTGGGAAGGACCGTATTCAGTAGTGACTAGAATAAATGACGTAGTATATAGGATTCAGCGGGGTACAAGAGGCAAACGGAAAATCGTTCATCTAGATCGTTTATGTCAATACTGCGAGCATCAAGACCGTGGATCACCTGTTGTTCGGGACGAACAATTTTAAGAAGGGGGCAGTGTTACGCGCCACAAAGTGATACAAGCGACATCTATTGGGAATGGAAACAACTTTAGGTTAGTGACATCCTAGTAAACTGGGTTTGGAGAAGGGAATATTCAGGAAGGTTCTAGGATAATTCGTAGAGTATAAATACGGCGCTGCTCACATCCAGGAGGCGAGTATTATTTCAGACAGCGAAGTGAACGAAGTAAACTATTGGGATTGCGATAATTAGAAGTACAGTACTAGCGATAAATAAAGAGTTGATTTGATAATTATTTGTGAATTTGTGAGAGTAAACAGTAAAGTTAAATAAAGAAAGAACTTTTGAATTATATCTGAAATATTGTGTTTTAAATAACGAACTAAGGCCACGCTCGTAACAATATTATACAAAACACTGAGATTGGCTATTCCGTAATGCTATTTTTACCACTTACTATTCAACAAAAACTAAGATTGACTATTGACTCAATTCTTAAGAAAAACCGACTCTTGCTCCCGGACCCAAGATTGCGCCGCCTTAACGTTTATAATTCAACTCAACTCTTGATCACATTCATCGTGATCAAAAGCCGTTGTTCAGGATAGAAAATGCTAAATTGCATTTTCTTATCCTGAGAAAATTTTATTTTTTAATTCTGGACTTGTTCAAACAAGTCCAGAATTATTCGCGTTTTACGATGGCTTCAAAAATGTAATCTTACACTTTTAAAAACATCCGTCCCGTCCCGTCGTTTGAAAATCGCGACGCGCATATACATACAATGCATTTGTGCGGCGCGCGTTTCTTATTACGAAAGTTTCTATCGTAATATGTATGTACGTATGTACGTATGTACGTATGTACATACATATTGAATTTTTCGCGGCAAATCGTACTGAAGGTACGATTTGCTTTTAGATTTATTTTTTAATTAAATTGTTGAAATGACAGATTTTGCTGAAGGCAAAATTGTCGTGGTAATTTTTCCGTTAACAAGTGAAAAGCTAGAATTGGTCTAAGACCAATTCTTATGATACCCTAGATAAATGCCAATATGAAATTTCGTATGGTCACCGATTTCAGCAATTTTGATTTTTTGCATTGGTTTCTCGCATATATTTCTAGAACGGCTCGTCGGACAGAAAAAATGATTATAACAAATTTATAGGATTTCTTATTCTGAAGAAGTTTTTGGTACAATAAAAATGTCTGGGACTGATCGTTTTCAAAGTATATGTAAAAAACCAAAAATTTTATATGGCAGCACCAAGAAGAGGTTGCCCGATTTAGTTCATTTTTGAAATTTCACTTGCTATTAGTATGAAAACCCAATGTACCAAATTTCAGCTTTCTATGTCGACGTGTTCTCAGGTAGGGTCCAAATATATCGTGGAAAACGAAATTTTTGTATGGCAACCCCACGAAGGAGTTGCCCGATTTGTCTGATTTTCGAACTTAATTTTACTTTTTTCCTTTAAAGTCCGTGTACAAAATTTCAGCTTTCTAAGTGAACGCGTTCTCGAGTTATCGTGCGCACGGACGGATGGACGGACGGACGGACGGACGGACAGACGGACATGAAAAAATCAAAATAACTTTTAATTTTATGCGGGGGTATCCAATCTATTTTCCTCTACCATCATTATTTCTGTGCGTTACAAACGGAATGGCAAACTTAGTATACCCTATAGATTTCATCTAGGGTATAAAAACGACCTGGTTGAAAGTTGACACTTTTGTTTTTTCCAAGTCGTTTTATGAGAAAAATTTTTATAAGCTACATGGAATGTAAAGAAAATTGCTGATGCAATTTTCTTTATTCATTTAGTAGATAAGCTAATCATGTTTTAAGCATGAGTATCTTATGTATGAATTTTATAAAATATAATTTTTATTTATTACCCTTTTTCAGGTTTTATATGGGAATTCTCATTACTTTTTAATTTTTACTTATTACCCTTTTTCAGGTTTTATATGAGAATGTTATTTGTTTTGGGTATATAACATGCTTTTGACCTGACATTCCAAATATTACATTTTCTTATTTTTCTATTAGAAGTAAGGTCTTTTCTTTTGACAATGAGGACATGATTTTTAATTTAATTCAACCGCCCGCACTACAGAACTAAGCACACGATAAACTGCACTTCAGAACTAAACGCAAAAGTATCGCGAAAAGTCAAACCACAAGCAAAATCTATGAACATATGTGTCAGGCACAACCATATGAAGTTATACGAAGTTATTCGAAGTTGTATCGTAATTTGTCGAATAAAAATCTCATAAAAATCCCGATTCAAGTGACTAAGTGTAAACTAAGCTTTATATATGTCGTAGACATTTGACGTAACTCAGCATTTCACGAAAAGTCTAGAGACTTCATGGAGAGTAGGCAAATAATGTAATGGTTTTGACTTAGCCCCTTTTTACATTATGTGTCTGAAATTTTTAGTCACTTCATCAAATGCTAAAAGCGTTTACGACGATACTGTAATAACACCCTATATAACCACGCAGCGCGTGTATGTGTGTGCATGTGTGCATATGTGTGTGTGTATGTGGGTGTGGGTGTATATGTGTTGTGTGGGTGTGTGTGTCGCAGCCCTGGGTGCGACCTCCCCCTCCACCATCCATCTCCCACTACTAGCATTTGGTTATATAGGGTGGTATTACAGTATCGGCGTAAACGCTTTTAGCATTTCATGAATTGACTAAAAATTTCAGCCACATAATGTAAAAAGTGGCTAAGTCAAAACCGGTACACATCTGCCTACTTTTCATGAAGTGTCTAGACTTTTCGTGAAATGCTGAGTTCCGTCAAATGTCTACGACATATACATATTGGGAATTTGTCTCGAAAAGAAAATGTTTTGTAATTTGAGAATTCTTAAAAGAATGAATGAGTTGGGAAATGTAAGAGATACTCGTATGCATATTGCCAATATGCATATCTGTACATATGTATACTTACAGTATAGATGCGTTTTATTAATTTGATGGTGCTTTAATAGATGTATGTTTGGGGTTTATTATGAGTAATGAATGCCGCTTATTGAGTGGCGCTTCATTACAAAATCACTTTTCACAAATTTGGAACCAACTACAGATGTAGTTTTGTTATGGTTTCAATGTTATGTCCTCATGCTTGCTTGGTTGAAACTTAAATATAATTGATCGATTAATTCGAATTTAAAAATGTTGGATCGTAATTTACTGGGGAGGGCACCGGTGCCGTTTCGGGTTCACTGGGGTGGGCCGTGCTAACCCGTGCCCCTACCTAGCTACGCGCATGATTGTAAGTTACTTAACTCTGATCAATGTCGAATAAACAGGTGGTCGATTCTCAATGGACTTCGGCTTAATCCTGCAAAATCACAGCGTATAGCTTTCGACAACAGCACTTTAAACGTCATAGTATACCTCCGGTAATTTTGAATGGTTTTGCTATCCAGCTGGCCAGAAAGGTTATTAATTTGGGAATTGCTTTAAGCTCAAGCATGATGTACTGCGACAACGTTAGTATGATTCTCAATAAGGTTTATGCGGGGTTGAGAAGGTTATGGCTCTGGGCTAGTATTCTTGGAGCAAATATGAGGTTGAAATTAATAATTACACTGATATTGCTCTATTTCACATTTGGAAGTGATATGTTTCTTAGCTTGGATAGTGAGTGTAGGCGTAGGATGGAGGTGGCTTTCAATGATTGCATGCTATTTGTTTATGGCCTACGAAGATTCGACCATGTTTCCCCGTTCGCTAACACGTTACTTGGTTGTGCTTTGGGTATATATCTTAAGAGGAGAACTATTCTGCTTCTCTTCAGGATATTACAGAACAACCGGCCGGAATATCTTAGAGAATTTTTCATGCTCTCTTTTTCGCCATGTACTCACAATATTGTAATTCCGCGATTCAGTAAATTGGTTATGGAACGTCATTCCCTGTTCAGGCTGCCCGTCTTTGGAATAGTCTACCCGTTAACGTACAGAGGGCCCAAACTGTCAATGGATTTAAGACTCTCATTAAGGCTCACATTTAACATCATTACTACGTATATATTTAATATCCCTTATATTTTCCGTCGCGCGGTGAGTGCAATCTTATAAATTATTGTTACTTTTGATTTGATTTGATTTTTAGTTTTTTAGTTTCTTTTATTAGTATTTAAAAGTTAACTCATTAATTTCTTTATTTATTCTTTTCTTCCTTTGCGCTTAATATAATTTGAATTCGTACCTTAATATAGCTGTACTAGTAAAAGATTGTATTCTTGTCTACATATACCACAACTAAATATATTATTATTATTATCTCAATGGAACGATATTGGAAAGCTACGAAGGCGTTCGTCTTAATGGATTATCGTTAAGATCCGACAATACAACTACTAGCCGCAGATACGCGTCATCGGATACGAGGGTATAAATTGATAAATTTAAATTACTTTACTCTAATTTTTATATTCCAGGTAGTTTTCGAAAATCTTCGATCTGAATTTGAATAAATTCACGCACAACATCCAAATATGACGTTCAGCAGATCGTTTGCCACTTACAAATATTGCAACTCAAAGTTTGCCAAGGAAACTTTACCATTTATTCTTCTTTTGGTGCTGTAATGAAAGTTTGAGATTTCGGAGGGCTCCTAGCTTGACCCACTTCTAGTCCCATTGTTTACCGACATGATTTAAGACTTGGCTCGCAAATCCCAACCATATGATTTGAACTCCTCGCTGATTCATGGCATTCTTGGGTTATCAATCTGTCCTATCCTCTTGTGTAGTTTACCCCTGGAGAGAGGAGTGCCCGGTGGGAATCGACAAATGAGTCTTGCAGGATAACCTTAAGATTTTAAGAATTCCATCGTTGAGTTTAGTTTGGGTTTCTCCTACAGTTTTTTCGTATAATATACAAGCCCACCATTTGGAACGTTAAGCCATGAAAAATTTGATTGGATAACCCGCTATAAAGATGTCTTGTTAATACTAACGTCGCGAGCAGAAAAACCTTAATGCACTGAGATTTGCGCTTTATTTCTGTAATGCACTATGGGAATGCTATTTCATTCTTATTTTAATATGAACGGAACCTGTGCAAAATAGGTAAAAGTTATTTAACATTAGATTCTTATGATTTTGTTTCCTCTACCGTTTTTTTGGGCTAAGTCTCAATAGATTACTTCTCTTGGTGTTGTAGCAGTTGTTATATAAGTTTTGTTAAATATATATGAATTGCTACATTAATCTATATCTTTATATATATATGTATATGTAACTACAATATCCAATACCATAAGTATACTGTAATTATATCAAGAATATTTGAGAGCTAACAGCGAGCCCGAACCAATGCTGCTGGATAGATGTCGGTAGAGAAGCACAATAAAGATAATTATAAATTCAAGTTGACCGTGTGGGTTTTAATTTAAAACACGACTCCATTCGGTTTTTACCAATTTAATCGTCTTCCGTTCAGTATAAATTGCGCAGCAGAAGTGTTCCAAAAATATAATTTTGAAATTTTCGGCAATATTCCAGGGGTTCTCATCTATATAGATGATATTCTCATATAGGGTAGCACAATTGAAGAGCACGACTCACGCCTTAAAGCTGTATTAGAAACAGCAAAATAAAATAAAATAAAGTGCAATTACGCACACAAAGTGTGAAATATTTAGGTTTCATTTTTTCTGAAAAGGGAATTACTCCTGATCCAGAAAAGATCAGAGCAATAGAAATTTTACCTGATCCAAAGAATATAAAGGAACTACAAAAATTCTTAGGAGTTGTAAATTTCCTGAAAATGTTTATACCAAACATGTCACAATATACCTCCCAGCTAAGATCCTTGTCACTCAGAGGCAGTAGGAATAGTAAATTTTTTTTTCGATAAATGTCAGAGTGAGGACGATAAAATGATAGCTCTAATGGAGTACCGCAATACTCCTGTCAAGAACCTCGTCTACTCGCCCAGTCAATTACTAATGAATAGGAGAATGCGTACTTTACTTCCTACTAACACAAAACTATTTCAGCCTAAGTTAAACCCTCACGTCCAGAGACAGCTTAACCGTTAGACTCAAATCACGAAAGATTATTATGACAGAACGGCTAAGGAAAGAGTTGATTTTAATATACTTGATCACGTTTGGGTAAAACTAGGTAAACGTTGGATACAGGGAAATATTATTGAAAAAGGTATAGCACCAAGGTCATATCTAGTTAAGACTGATGATGGTCTAGAACTGAGAAGAAATAGTTTTCACATCAGACGACGGAATTCCACAATATATTCTGGTAATTGTGAGAAACGATATTGATACAAATTCTTAATATGTATGCTTTAAAATTAAGAAATGTTAAATTTTTGTATTTTAAGATGAAATCTTTAAAAGTAAATGGGGAACTCAGGGGCAAGTTGAAATAATTAATAGTAAATTGTAAAATATAAGTATGAAATTCTTAGTTTATACTTTATAGTTGTTATATATATATGAATTATTACATTAATCTACCTCTTTATATATATATGTATATGTAACTACAATAACCAATACCATAAGTACTGTGATTATATCAAGAATATTTGAGAGCTAACAGTGAGCCTGAACCAGTGCTGCTGAATAGATCTCGGTAGAGAAGCACAATAAAGATAATTTGTTATGGAAGTATATTGAGTGATTGGCTTGGACGTGAAGTCCAGACTGTCAGCATTAGCTGACAGATCACTCGGCGGACAGCGTTGACTGCAGGGCGGCACGCTAGCTCGCCTCGGCTATTGGCGGAGAGTGTGGGGAGGTTCCACGAAAAGCCTGCCGCTACCGCCTGCCATATACAAAAAAAATTTCGTGCCTACAAACTAAAACGCCGGCACACATTCCATCCTGAAGGGACCCTTACGTCACTTACCTACATCCACATCGAAGGCGCAGATGGTATGTGTTCATTGCACGCCCCAACCACCCATCTGACTCTGAGGGCAGTTATTTTCAGAGTCCCTGGTAGACCTGTAAAGAGAGAGACTAGCGGACCTAGACGACCTTCATGGGAGAGGGCTCCAGGAAAGTGAAAGGAGAAATGAAAAATATTCAGTGATCCATATTTACGTTATAATCGTTCCTTTAATTTATACGTTTTTGAAAAGTTTGCTAATTTTTGTAATTTTTCTGCTAAATACGCTTCGGGTGATAAAATAAAATCTAGATTTCTGAAACCAAAACTACTTTAATGACTACCAGTATTGATTGCAACTGCTTTGTTCGCAATAGGATATATAATTTTTTTTTATGATCTCCTTCTATTTTCATTGTACTGATTTTCATGTGGTGACGACGATTTTCTTAAATTATGTAAAGAGCGGGAAATGTCTACATTGGCTATAGCTTAAAACGAGCTTATACGAAACTGAAATGTTGCTTTCCTTTTCATGTAACTTTTCTAAATAAATTAAAGTTGTTTGTTTTTATGTTAACTTACTTGTGTTTGAAAAATGTTAGTATTCAAGCTTATACCTGGCCTCTTCTTTATACGCAGTCCTAGTTTTTCTGCACAAATCTTATGTCACCACACTATGCAGACATTATCAATCAAGTTCGAAAACTTTATGGTATAAAATCAGTTGTGTACTTTTGTACCTTTTTGGTACCAATGCAAAATAGTAAATTTATGCAAATTAATATATCCTGCCTACATGTCACAGTTACAATTGTAAAAATTAACTTTTTTCACCTGAATACCAAAAATTATTTGTAATCTAAGGCTAATTTTCAAATAACTATCTTAAAAATTAATTAATAAAATTTTATTTTTGATAAAATTTAACATTCAAATAGATCTTCCTAAAAAGAAATTCACATCTCACACCGATAAAATTTAAAGCAACTATGCCTACAATCTTTTCTCACTGTTTAATTTATTCAACGCGTTCTTCATCTATTTACTTATTTCATTGATAGTGAAACTAATTTCAACTCTTATCCCTTTTTTATAATTATATATTTATATTATAATCTACATTATTTATGTACGTACCAAACACAATCTGCAAAACAGGTGACTGGAAGAGTTTAATTTGTGTACTGCACCATGTTGCGTATTCTTTATATTTTCCAATAATCAAGAGTCAATGTATCGACATGTTTTTCTGTTAATTATCGGTAATCGCAACAAATTTGCATTTTAGAACTTAGCCGACAATGCTACTTGCCCCATGTAATGATAAGTAACCGGCAGTTAAATCCGTTCAATATGCTGTAGAATCTCTTGTGATAAATAGGACACTCAAATTTCGGTTTAACACCGCATTCCAAACGTTTATGCCAATTTGGACCATGAGGACGGGCATATGAGCTACCACAACGTGGGCGAGCAAATGCACCCCATTCACTGGTTCCGCTGCCACTTGGGCTGCTAGCAGATAGATTACCCTTACTATCACCGCTTCCACTTTTAAGTGGTAAATTGATTAAGGCACTACCTAAAATAAGGCTGCTGATGTTACCGTTTGTGAAGGTGAGTGGTGCGCAGGCAGTGGCCGCAATAATATTTGTTGTTGTGGTGATTGTGGTGTACCTGTTCCACCCTGACTTGCTGCTGGTAAATTAGAATCAGGGGCTGCGACAGTTGCAATCGCTGCTGCAATTCTAACTGCATATGCAATTGAGGATTCTCTAACAGATTTGAGCTGTTCTAGCTGATAGAGATGGTGGCGTTGATGGATTTATTTGCTCCTGCTGATGAGGAGAATATTTTTTCAAATCGATAATAGGATATGCAGGGATAAATATTATTGCAAACTTACGTAAGGGTTATATTTCCCGCCGATGCCGTTGAAAATTTTTGATTTTGTTGTCTTCACTTTGTTCGCGACCTTTCGATTTCACGGTTTGACAAGACAGATCGATTGTCTTCTTCTTCTCCGCTGACAGGTACGAGCTTTTTCGAGCTAGGGTGCGTGCATTAATTCTCCGTGTAGCATATTGCTATATGCAGTACACTACGACCATAACATATTATAATTTCAAATTGACCGCGTAGGTTTTAATTTAAAACAAGACCTAAACCGTCTACAGGTGTAAAATGTATATACCCGATATCTTACTGAAGGAGAGATTTGTCGTGGAGTTTGTTTTCTTTTACAACGACTTGGGATGTATAATAACTTCAAAACTTTTATTTTTCCCATGTTGTTCTGTGGAAATATTTTATTTTTATGGTCAAGAATTTGAAGAAATTGCTAATGCAGTTTTTTCGTGTTGTAGAAGATAAGCTAGTCATGTTCTAAGAATGATTAGCTTTTATATGAAAATTTATTACAATTAGAAATAAGTTAATTGATTTTTAAAGAATTTTATATACATAACATGCCATCAGCATAATCTAAATCGGTGAGACTGTGAATCAATCCCCAATGTATGCCGTGCGGGTTGTTCTCCAGTGCGTTTGCAAGGATTTCGTTGATAAGAATGAGAAATGGGAGCAACGGAACGGAAGTATACATCCTTAACGGACTTCAGAAATTACATTGAAGCTGTAGGATGCCATAGTTTGCCATTGTGAAGAACTCTGCACTTCAAAATGCGAGTAGAGACTCTTTATCAACTCTATTATTTTTGGGGGATCCTGGATATCACAGATTGGTCTTCACTTGATGAATCAATATAAACAAAGCAAGGAGAAGAGCCATTAGATTTTAGTTTATTATTGACGAACTCTTTGGGATCCATTTTAATCCTACCTCTAATTTGTACCAAGTATGCATTTTAAGCATTTAAAAGAGCATCATAAAAATTACTAAGTACTGATCAAAATCATTGCCAGAATTAGAAAGGTAGAAACTTCGCCAATCTTTTTCCTGCAATTATGCAGTTGTTTAAGCCCGGCATCATAACGAAAGAGGACATTAGCAACCATTTTTAGAACGAGATATAGGAACACAAGTGTTATACATTCAAATAAAATATAGTAGAATACTGTAATAATATATTCCATATCAGAGAAGTTAACTAAGAAAGACCAATCAATTAGATATACTAGCACTAGGACATTAACGTCAGCTTTTCTGAAATTAAAAGTTGACAACCACTTCCAAAGTGTGGGATAATTAGTATCTTCCGGATTAAGAGGCGTTGTAAATGAATGCCGAACGCAATTAGAGGCATATCAGTAGTAAATACAAGATCTTATCACGGTTGTTTTTTACTTCATTTACCTCTGCGAAATCAGATGGTATAATAGAGTGCAGAAGAGAAGTTGTTTGAGATGAAGAGATTAGAGATACAGATGTAATTTATAGCATGGGCTATCTTAGCATACATGGACGGAGAGCTACAAGAAGGAATATATAAGGCAAAGATATACAGAGCTATTTTCCCAACTGTTACACTAATGTTAACAGTTCTAATTTAAATGCATTGGGAACGTCACTTTTAGAACAGTTGTAAGTATTTCTTACAACGATAAGGATCCTCCGCCTAATGAAGAAGTGTCGTCAATGTTGGGATCACTGGGAAAAATTTGGAAGTCGTTGTCAAGTAGTACAGCATCCGAAAAGGAATTTGTTAAGCCATGTCTCCCTTAAAACAATATCATTGTGAGGAAGATTAAAAGATTTTAAGTAAAGCTAATGAATTTTGCTGCGCAAGCCACAAGCGTTTTGGTATACACTACCAAATTTATCTCAGGCAATTGTTTATCACCTTCGTCCTTATAGGTTAGGTTTTTGATGATTGCCTGGTCTGGCAATAGAAATTATCATAGACGCATATAATCCCATAGAGCTGTGCTTTTAAATATGCTGTGAGGAATAATAAAATGATAGATACACTATGAAAAATTAGCAAGCTAATATATAGTACTTTGTTTAACAAAGTATTGAATAGAATTTAAATTTAATGACAAAACTCTACGTAAATTTTGCCGTTTCGACCCAGATAGAATAGATTCCGCAAGAGTTTTCACACCCGAAAATAGCGAACTCTATAACAAGACCTCCTTCTGTGGTATAATAATCTGACCGAGAACCCAGTAGAGAGATATTTCACGTAGAATTAAATCATTAAATAACTTTATAAGACTACTAACTGTTTAATTGTAAGACCCAAAGCTGTATCATCTCTTTAAAACAAGATTATCTCTTTCCCACTTTCATTTCTTTTGATGGAGCATTAATTTCCGAATCACCGACACTGAGAATTCTTGGGATTAATGTTTCAAGTAAATTAAACTGGACAGATCAAATCTTGGATTTCTGAAAAGGTGTAAGAAATATTTCAGCCCGTCAAATCTAGCGATCCTCTACAAGTCCTATATCAGACCTAGAATGGAATACAGTTGCTAGTCGCACAGTATTAGATTGATTAGATAGCCTAAAGGAGCCTTAAAGCTTGGCGATGTGACAATCACTTGTTATATTAACTCATTTGAGCACGGTCGCAATGTTGGATGGCTTTTGCTCCTTTATCGCTACATGCATCCGTCGCAAAATTTTAAACGAACAAATAAATAAAACGTATTAAAAATATTGTTACGTGTCACAAGCGACATCTGTTGGAAATGGAAACAAGTTTAGCTTAGTGAAATCTTAGTAAGCTTTGGGTTCGGAGAATAGAACTTACGGGAAGGTTCTAGGATAATTTGTTGTGTATAAATACGGCACTTATCACCGCCAGGAGGAGTCTTATTTCAGACAGTGAACGAAGTAAACTATTTGAATTGCGATAATAAGAAGTACAGCACTAGCGATAACTAAAGAATAATAGAATTGATTGTTTGTGAATTTGTGAAAGTAAACAGTAAAGTTAAATAAACAGACTTGTGAATTATAATTGAAATATTGTGTTTGAACAACGCACAAAGGCTACGCTCGTAACAATTGGTGTCAGAAGTAAAATAAAGTGGTGGCATTTGACTTTGAAATTCAAAGAGTGATGTGAAATCATGTGAAACTGAGTGAATTACTAAGGTAATGGAACGCAAACAAGAGGAGCTTCGCATACAGGAATTGAAACTGGAGTTGGGGAAGCGGTCATTGCAAACGACAGGTCTAAAGAATGTTCTAGTCGAGAGACTAAGACAAGCTTCGATAGAGGAAGAAAAGAATCCTGAGACATGAAGAAAAGCCTGCGATGAACATAGAACAGCTTTTGCGTACTTTAATGACCAAGATGGAGCTTTCAGTCCCGCAGGTGAAGAATGCTCTTGAGGAACATAAGCAATCTCTCTTAGAGGAACAAAAGCATGCTAATGGCGAATAAAAGAATTTTCTGGAATCTCATTTTGATGAGCAGAAGAAATCTCTGGAATACCGTTTAGATGAACAGAAGAAAGCTAATGAGGAACAAAAGAATTCTCTGCAAGCATGTTTGGATGAACAGAAGAAATCTCTGGAAATCCGTTTGGACGAACAAAAGAGTTCTGTGCAGAATTGTCTAGAAACTCGTTTGGAGGAATAAAAGAATTTTCTGAAAAACTCGTTAGATGAAAAAAATTTGAAAATTGAAGAAATCGAGCACGAACAACAAAAATGTACTGAGCAGTTTGACAACCTTAAAGCAGATTTGGAGAAGAGTAAGCATCAACAACCTCGGTACGAAGGAATTGAAATATCCGGGGGAGGCAGAATGCAACCTCCAATATTTTAAGGACAAAATTCGTGGCATATTTTCAAGAGACAATTCGAGGTAGCTTCCGAAGTAAATAGATGCAATGATCCAGACAAAGCTACAGCTCTGGTATTAGCACTTCGTGTGACAGAGCTATAACAAACTATAAAGATTGAAAAGTAACGTGATAACAATTCATTAGTACAGGCGATAGAATTACGCTATGGAGATGATCACATGCAGCAAGTATATCGCATGCAGTTACTACAACAACTTCAGGCTGATGTGGAAAGATTAGCGCATCTTTCATACTATGGCGTAAATGCTGATTTCCTTAATGAAGTGGCAGCAGAAGGATTTGTGAACGCTATTGCAGATCAAAATTTACAACAAGTGCTAAGGCCAGCAGGAATGAAGTCAACAGCAGAAGCGCTAGCCTATGCATTAGCATATGAATCTGCCAGACAAGCTTCGCGGAGTTCAGTACGAGTGAGAGAAATTTCGGTGGAGGAATGTACTTGCAATAGAATGCAGTCATTACAGACACTCCTTCACGTGGTATTCTTGGATGCTGGAATTGTAATAGACCGGGACACCTCCTAAGAGACTGCAGAAAACGCCGACGAATGGAATCGCCAGAAGAAGAGAGGAGAGAAGTAGGGCA
Source organism: Dioctria linearis (assembly GCA_963930735.1). Lineage (NCBI taxonomy): Eukaryota > Metazoa > Arthropoda > Insecta > Diptera > Asilidae > Dioctria > Dioctria linearis. The sequence goes on along the minus strand of OZ005741.1, from coordinate 174,384,753 downwards.
AATATATCGAGCTGGGTAGCAGACTCGCAGCAGAATGTCGTCATCACAGACCGATGCTGGAAATGTAGTAGACTGGAACATCTTTAAAACGACTGCAGGAAACGCGGACGAATGCAATCAATAGAAGAACGAGTAAAAAAGCTTGAATTGATCTAAGACCAATTCTTGTGATACCCTAGATAAATGCCCGTATGAAATTTCGTATTGTCACCCTTCTGTGCAAGTTTGATTTTTGAAGTGGTTTTTCGCATATATTTCTAGAACGGTTTGTCGGACAGAAAAAATGATTATAACCAATTTTAAAGGATTTCGTATTCTGAAGAAGTTTTTGTGTACAATAAAAATATCTTGGACTGATTGTTTTCACAGTACACCTTAAAAACCGAAATTTTTATATGGCAACACAAAGAAGGAGTCGCGCGATTTAGTCCATTTTTGAAATTTTTTTTTGCTAGTACAATGAAAATACCATGTACCAGATTTCAGTTCTCTATATCGATGCGTTCTCAAGCAGTATCCAAATATATAGTGGAAAACGTAAGTTTTGTATGGCAACCCCACCAAGGAGTTGCCTGTTTTGTCTCATTTTCGAACTTAATTTTACTTTTTTTTTAGTCCGTGTACAAAATTTCATCTCTCTAAGTATATGCGTTCTCGAGTTATCGTGCGCGATAACTCGAGAACATTTGTATTGACAGACGGACGGATATGCAAAAATCAAAAGAATTTTTAATATTATGCGTGGGTGTCCAATCCATTTTGCTCTACTATCATTATTTCGAGGAGTTACAAACGTAGTATACCCTATAGATTTCATCTAGGGTATAAAACGGGAGAAGATGGCGAGATAGGGAGCAAGTTATTCGTATAGAGACTAGACTGCAACCTCATGACTTTGAAATCCCACACTGCAACGACCGTATCCACGGATTTGCAGAAGCCTTTTCCCAACGTCATGAATGGAAACATTTTGGACGGATGGAAGAAAAGTATGACGATGACTACGATGACGAAAGTTAAAAGAAGAAAGGAAAGAAATCCAAAGACGATGATCACTACGATGATAACAGTAAAAAGAAGAAAGGAAGAAAATTTAAAGGCGAGGATAATGAAGTAAAGAAAAATACGAAAAGTAAAGAACCTAAGGATTCTGATAATGAGGATGGTAAGGGTATGATGAAGATCGGAAAAGATGAAGACAAAGGTTCTGATGATGATGATTATAAGAAGCTCAAAGGTGGCAATGACAAGGATGATAACGGCAGTAAAAATTGCAAGAAAATTAAGGGCGAATGAATCAAAGACAATGATATTGAAGCTGATAAGAGACGAAAGAATAAAAGCATGGAAGAGTGCTTCAACAGTACATTAATCGAACATCTAAGGAATGTAGTCGACTGTAATGAGTGCAATTGGGATCGACATATTCCTATATTTCTAATGGCTTATATATCAGCTGTTTACAATACGACCGGACAAACCCCAGCAAAGATCATATTCGGAAAGGACATGCGTTTACCTAGTGACCTGAAGTTTGGTACCAGAAGCTACATATCAGAGCTCAGACAACGATTAGCCGATGTGCGCGAGAGCATGAGAGCAAAATTAGCAGTAAATGCCAATCGGATGAGGACCCGCTGTGACTTACGTGCAAATTCAGCAGGATTTAATGAAGGTGATCTTGTTTGGCTGTACGACGCGAATAGAAGTTTGGGACGTTTTCCAAAAGCACAACAACACTGGGAGGGACCGTATTCAGTAGTAACTAGAATAAATGACGTAGTATACAGGAATCAACGTGGTACTAGAGGCAAAATCGTACATCTGGATAGCTTGTGTCAACCAGTGGAGTAGTCTTATTTCAAACAGCGAAGTGACTAAAGTGTTCTAATTGGTTTGCGATAATTGGAAATACAGTACTAGCGATAATTAAAGTTGGGTAGATTAATTAATTGTTTGTAAATTTTATAAGTGTAGAGCGAAAACATTGAACTTGCAATTTAAATCTGGAATATTGTGTTTTAAATAATGAACCAAAAGCCACGCTCGCAACAATATATAATTTAGTAGGGTTTTATATTCTGAAGAATTTTTAAGTACATTAAAATCGTTTAGGACTGATCGTTTTCACAGAATACGTGAAAACCTAAATTTTTATATGGCAACAACAAGAAAGGGTTACCCGAATTAACCCATTTTTGAAAATATATTTACTGTTTCTATAAAAACACCTGTACAAAATTTCAATTCCTTATGTTGAAGCCTTCTCAGGCAGTGTCCAATGTAGGTAAAACGAATTTTTTGTATGGCAACTATACGAAGCAGTTACGCAATTTGTCCCGTTTTCGAACTTAATTTTACTTTTTTTTTTAAAGTCCATACACGTATAAGGGTTCTCGAGTTATCGTGCGGCCAGGCAAATAGACGGGCATGCAAAATCAAAATAACTTGTAATATCATGCGTGGCTGTCTAATCCATTTTGCTCTATCATCATTATTTCGAGGTGTAACAAATGCAATGACAAACTTAGTATACCCCATGATATCATCTAGGGTATAAAAATCACCGAATTTAGTAATATTTTGAAAAAATTAAGCAAATTTGTCTTAAGACTGCACAATTTGATCTCTCTTGCTAGTTAAATAGTGAGTTATGGCAATTCAAAGATATAGCATTTGGATTATTCAATTATTTAATGCGAGGTTTATTTTAAAGTGTCGGCCTAAAGCATTGCTTTGCTTTCGATTCATCCAAGACTGAACTCACAATAGTTTGCCTGAAATTAAATCTTTTGTTACGTCCAACAATTGGCAATACGTCACACAATAAATAGGGCTCCGCCCTTCTTCAATCGTGCCGCTCAGTGGAGACGGACCGGGTTCATTTAGGAAGGAATTTTGGGCGCTATTTGGTTTTGTAGATCAACCAAGAAACTATTAAAGAATACAGCTCGATACAATTTGGAACACAACGGTATAATTTCACTCTTATTACACATTCATAACCTGGATAATTCAATAATTCAATAAATTGGTCTTGCCTTTATACTCGTACAAACTATACGGGTATCTAAACAATTTGTACTCCCAAATTCTCAAAACAGCATCTCGCAAATAAGAGGCTCCTAAACAGCAACTTTTCTCAGGATTCCAAGAAAACGTAACTTGCCGCTTATCGAGAGCCGATGTCCGTAGGATGAAAAAGGATTTTTGTTCCACAAAATTCAATATGCAGAAAAAAACTTCGACCTCTGTCATCTGCCGACCTGTCACACACAGTCCCCTTTTCCAAGTGTCCCCTGTCGGAAATTCACAAAACGTCATCGTTCGTGGCGAGTCTCGAAAATATCGTGTATTCGACCGTGGCGTAGAGCTTGACATTGCGTTGACACTCACTCTTAAGGTTGGAACGTTTTCTTGAGAAGAAAGCACATAGACACCTAGCTTTGACATAGACTTATTTATAAATTACATTTCTATTCAATGTGATGCATTGGTGAGGGTCTCCACTTCGCTTTTAAGTGATGGATCAAGTTGATGCTTCCTTCCGCGTCCGAGGTTGGCTTTCCCGTGGCGTATCCAACGCGCCGCCGGTGACGCTCTCTAAAATGATTCGCCTCACTCTCTCGACGCCCTACGGAGATAAGAAAACCAAAGCAGTACAAACTTATCAAGTAATTATGGGGACGACACGCATACAGATATCTAATTTAGAACGTCACTCTTGCATTTGGGTAATATCGAATTCGGGTTTGCAACACCCCCCCCCCCTCTCTACTTCCAGAAGATTTCCTCAAAATCTTCTGAATACTAATATATCCCTATGTGTAAGTGAGATTAAATATTAAAAAGAATTCTATAAACTTCGATTCGATTCGAATGACATTTGTTCACCTCCTTCGCTTAGGTTCCGATCATCACCGGGAATTTATCGAAGCCGTAATTCGACATTTAAATTTATTCTAATTGCTAAAGTTTTAGTTCATAATTTCGTTCAGTCTCCTCTACCCTTTCCAACGATTTTTTTTCTTTTTATCATCATATAAGCCCTGATTCTTGCATTTACTTCCTACATTATCTAATAGAACTCCAAAAGTTTGAGGTAAGAATTATTGAAGTAGATTGTGTTGTTTTTTTCTTTTTTTATAAAATCCGTACGCTGCACTCTTCCCGAAAACTGATTCGTCCCAAAACACAAGAAAAATGGGCGATATCAAATTTAGTTATTTTTCAAAACTTTTCAAATCCTAAGCTGGTGCTGAAGGATTATGTTCTATAAAGCATATGAAAATCTCATTTAAATTCATTGATATTTACTAATATTTTTATTTGCGACAATTAATCTTACTTAACGGTGATACCCAATTAGAGTACACTGGTACTGATCGCAAGTGTAACGCAAAAGAGAGTTATAAGCCATCTACCAAATATAACTAAAGTTTAAGCTATATCAAATTTAAAGCTATGCTACTGCATCCATATTTATTTCAATTAGGTATTGAGAATGAATCCAAGTATTTCAAGTTGAAAATATCAAAAGCCTACAGCGAGAATAGGCTGGAATTAGCCGACATTGGCTAAGAGCCTATGGTCGTAAAGTTAAAGGTGTGCGATACGAGAAAACCTCAGAGTTTTTTCATGAGAGGTGACGCCAAATTACCGCATGCTTATTGTGTTTTGTGTAGTTATTGACTGAGGAGTTCGGCTCAACTCTAATACCTTCAACTTCAAAGAAAACTATACTAGGAATATAACTATTACTATTATATTTAAATATTTTGCCTTTTATCATTTACGTGTAAATTCTGTTGTAACATTTTTATACTGCGCTCCCTTTCGATACTATAATATTTTTTCTTTAATTAAATTTAACTTCCCTCTTAAAGACTACGCGTGTTGTAACTTCTACAACATCTTGCTTTCAGTTCTTTTCCTTTAAACCAGAGATTACTTTTGTCTCTTATTTTTCCTATCTATTTTACCTAAAAAGATGAACTTTTTACGTTAATACCAATATACGTAATTCCTTATGATATGTTTGGTTCCCATCATTGTTATTTCGAACTTACATTGGGGAGTTTAAACGAAGCGAGGACCGCTGTCCCACATTGGGATTAGTTAGGGATCACCCAAAAGTAGAAGGAATTTGTTTTTATTCGTTTGAAAATAAAATAGGTATACTGTTAAAAGATTCCAAAAGGTGTACCAGCCGCTAGGTAGGCTTGCCTAAGCGGCCTTATGATACCCTGTCGTTGCCAGTTAAGCTGGTCGGATGCCTTTTTGGGGCTACCGGGGTGATCTCTTAGTCATCGTGAGCTTTACGATTATAAGGTCGAAGATCTTTAGCATGCCATACCCCCGCGTTCTTCCCTTTCTCGTTAGCTAGTTCGAATGTCCATGGTGATAATCGTTTCAAAATCTTGTAAGGTCCTATATATTTCGGGGCTAACTTCGCATTGAACTATTTAGCAACATTGGATTGTACGAAGTTTTTCCTCCAGGCCACATCATTTGGGTAATATGTGACATCTCTTCTGCGGAGATTGTATTTATTCTTACTAACGCGACTGGCAGCATCTAATCGTTTTCGCACATCTTCCACAACTTCTTCGAGGGCTCTAGAACGGGCTGTTCAGTCTCTCTTCTTACGCATTTACCGTTGGTCAGCATTTCTCGCCCAAAATTTATGAAATACGGAGTGAGCTTAGTACCCTTGTGTACTGATGTTCGAATCGCGCAAGCCACTTTCGCTAGCTGAACATCCCATAATCTGTGATTGTCCGAGATATAGGCTCTGAGCATTTTCTTTACAACTTGATTTGTCCGTTCTGCCGGATTCACTTGGGGGTGGTAGTAGGCTGTATAGGATATTGTCGTACCATACTGGTCGCAAAGCTGTCTTAGATCTTTACTTCTTAACTGTACTCCGTTGTCGCATACTAGAGTGCTAGGTACACCGAAAATGAGGAAAACGTTAGGATTTGAGTTATTGATTCCGCTGTGGCCGCCCTGAGCGGCTAAAGTAATGCGAATTTACTAAATTGGTCCACAATAGTTAGGATATTGTAGTACCCTCTAGTGGAACGGGGCAAAGGTCCGATTATATCCACGCAGACGACTTCCCACGGATATCTAGCATTGTGTCTGGTAGCCATTAGACCAGCGACTTTTCTTAATTCGGGTTTCGTAGCTTGACATGTCCTGCAATGCTTCACATACTGTGCTACGCCATATCTCATTTTGGACCAGTAATAGCGAGTTGCTACTGTTTCATAGGTCTTCTTTGATCCCGTATGTCCGGCGATGGGATCATCGTGCATGATGTGTAATATACTTTTTCGTCTTTTCCTAGGGACTGGATATTTAACTTCGATGTGTTTCCACAACTTCTCATTCTCGATCTTAAAGTTAGGATATTTTTCTGGAATCTTACGAATTTTGTCCTTCAGTTCGAGGTACCATTTATCTTGTACGATGCCTGTGTTTTCCGATCCTGCGCAGCCAATCTGAGGTACTGAACGCGACAGTAGATCTGTGGCTAAGTTCTCTTTACCTTTACGGTGCTCCACATTATAATCAAACTGTTGGAGTTTAACCGCCCATCGAGCTAATAGACCCGTCGGATCCTTGAGGTTATTTAACCACATTAACGACGCGTGGTCCGTGATGACAGTGAAATTAGTTCCTTATAGATATGGTCGAAGCTTTTCGATAGCCCATAGAACGGCTAAGCATTCTCGTTCAGTAGTCGAGTAGTTCTGTTCGTTTCGATTGAGCGATCTGCTATGATATGCGATGACGTGTTCCTTGTCTTCCTCCCTTTTTGTCAAAACGGCTCCTATGCCTTACGCTGATGCGTCCGTGTGAACGTAAAACGGGAGGTCAAAGTTTTGACATGTAAGGATTGGGGCTGTAATAAGTTTCTCTTTTATTGAATTAAACATTTCTTAACAGTCATTATCCCACGAAAGTTTCCTGTTATTTTTCAGCAAACTGGTCAGAGGACCAACGATCGTTGAGAAATTCGGTACGAAACGTCGGTACCACGATACAGCTCCTATGAAACGACGTATTTCTTTTACCGATTTTGGAGAAGGAATGTTTAATATGCTTTTTACCTTTCCCGGATCGACTTGCAACCCGTTTTCTCCTACAATATATCCCAAAATTTTTAGGTTCATCTCTACAAAATTCGCACTTTTCTAAATTCACCACCAAGCCAGCCTTAGAAAGCCTATCAAAAACATCCTTTAATACTCTAATGTGCTCTTCAAAAGTCTGAGTTATAACAATGACATCGTCCAATTAAACGAACACGAAATTTTCTAATACACCCGAAAGAACTTTACCGATGAGCCGCTGTCAGGTTGCCGGAGAGTTTGTTAGGCCGAAGGGCATTCTGTTAAAACGGAACAAGCCTCTTCCGGGGACCGTGAAAGCTGTAAATTCCTTACAACTTTCCTCAATTCGTACTTGCCAAAACGCAGACTTAATATCGAGAGAAGATAAATATTTTGCATCTCTGAGCTTATCGAGCGTGGCCCACACATAAGGTAGAGGATAAGCGTCCTTTTTTGTGGTTTTATTAAGTTTCCTGTAATCCACGCAAAATCGGAATGTTCTAGCTGCTCATTGATAACTTTTTGTATCGTGGTCGAAACCGGATAATATCTTTGCTTAATTGGTTCTGAATCTGCCTTAATAACATGTTGGATGACATTAGTACACCCCAAACTTTTACACAGTTTTAATTGTGATCTACTTATAAGTTCATCCAGTTCTAATTTTTGTGCTGGTTCCAGTTTTGATACTCCCTCCAAGAAAGCAAGCTGGTGAATTATATCACTTTGTGTAAAGTACCAACTGTCGTCCGTGAGGTTTTCCGAGATCTCCATTCCCTTCCAAAAGTCGGTACCAAGAATAATACCAAGGGGTAAATGTGGCACGATCAAAACGTTAAATATTTTAAGCCGATCTTGCAATTTAATAAGTAACAACGTTTCCGCAATAACCTTTACTCCTTGACCATTCGCAAGAACAACGCTTTTAGCATTCGACGTGTCTAACAAAATGCCCGTACAGTCCCATCCACTTTTACCTTATATTGTTCTACTCGCTCCCGAATCCAATAAACCTCGCAGATTGGTATTAAAAACCGAAACATTTAAATATGGCCTTTCATCGCTTCCTTCGTGCTGGAAAACATACGACAATAATATTGAACTTTCTTCGGAATGCGCAGATGGAAACGATTTCGCAGGTTTTAATCTAAATGGACGTTTGGCGGTCGTGTTGTTTAATTCTGAGCTCAACTCACCACCTATTGTTGAGCTCTGCCCTCGTTTCCCCGACGCTCTGATTGTCTGTTATTACCTTCATTTCCCCGACACTCTGATTGTCTGTTATTACCTTAATTTCCCCGACGTTCTGATTGTCTGTTATTCGTAGAACTGTTCGCTCGAGGGTTAAACTTGCTACAATTGGATCTTGTTGTATCTACAGTACCGCAACCATAACATCTCCTTCTTTCTCTACAAAATCTAGCGGGGTGTCCTTCTCTTTTACAGTTTAGGCATCGATAACGAGAAAAGTTTTGCTCTTGAACACACGGATTAATCGCAGCTGCTGAAGAAGACGCCGTAGCCACTTAGGCCAAATCTGGTTTCAACAAATTAGCATTGCGCTTTGATGGGGGAGGAATAAAGCTTTCCACTGAGCTTCATACCGCTTCAAGTTTTCTCCCAAGTTCCACTAAATCATCGACCGTATCGACATCACCCACTCCCAGTAGAAGCTGATAGAAGGGACTAACATTTCGCTTAAGAATCTTTAACTGTTGATCTTCGGACAGTGGGGCGCTAAGCCGTGAGAACATGTTTATCATAACCGCTACGTACGTTTCGATCTTTTCGCTTTCTCCTTGGGTTTTCCGATTTATTTCATCCAAGAGTCGGTCGTCGTAGTCCACGGAAAAGAATTGTTTACGCAGTTCGTTCTCTAAATCACTCCAGCTGGAAATTGTGCTTCTATTTTCGCGATACCAAATTAAGGACTGACCCGAAAACAAATCAATAGCTGATCTAAACAACTGCACTTTAGTTACTCCGCGAGATTCACTTAGCTCGATAACCCTTTGCAAGAATGAATTCAAAGATTCTTCGTTGCCTCCTGAAAACTTGAGGTCCCATTTGTATACCGGAATTCTTTGTGCACCACATGCATTGCTTTCGTCGGTACGATCTTCATCTTCACTTGATTCGTCCGACTCATTTTTCCCTTCGGCTTTAGACTGTAAGGACCCTAAAGACAGTATCAGTGCTCCCTTAAGTTTTGACTTTTCCCTTTGTTCTTCCACACCCTCAGGTTGTGATCGCTTGAGCCTTCCTAAAGCAAATCTTATTTTTACAGATATCTTCTTAAAATCTTTACTGTTCGAGTCCTCTGTGAAAGTATCTAAAAGTTTACTAATCTCTTCTATCTTGTCTTCTATCGCTTTCTTATCTTCTTCAAACTCGAAGGGATAGTTCTCAATCTCAAAGCTATCACCAGATTTTTCATTTCTAATCGCTGCCCTTAAGGTCTTCCGCATTTCATCTACAGTCCCTGTGTTAAGACAACGAACAGCTATTTCATAGCTAAGCTCATCCTGCGCTAACCTATTGACTTCCATGTTGTCGAGAGGAGTATCCGACTAGAGGACTTTAGGTCAGTATCGATTACTGTTTAACAGAGAGACCAAAGCAAAAAAAAAATCACAAGAACAAAGAGATACCGTGCAAAAGTCTTTAGGATCTGCAGAACAAACGAATGACATGCCACATTCAATAGAATTTATGAAACAAACCGTAACAGGTAACAATCCACAGCCTTTGAATCAATCGAGTAGATGCCGTTCACGACCTCTCAGATCTTCAAAAAGAAGTCTTCTTTCCCTTCGAAAAGTTTCTCAAACAGATAGAAGTGAATTTTCCAACCACAGATCTTTTAATACCAATGTGAATCAACTTACTCCTACCACAAACGAGGACCAAGTATGCGCATCTATTCCAACACCTATAAGAACTGAAAATCAGCGAAAAAAGTCAAAACTCGATACTTTTAACAACTACAGCTCAAAAGTTAAATGCTATTCAAAAAGAAAATGCTACAGATCTTAACAATACTGTTAAGCAAATAAGAAAAGATTTCGATGAGATGCCAATGATACTTATTCCGATAAACCAAACACTTACTATAACAAATGTTGAGAAAAAAAATTATTCGTATGAGGCAGTCTGGGTGCAAAGAAGCTTTAGGTAATATGCAATACGATGCACAAATTTAAATAACAACTTTTGAGTTGCTGTGGTCAGATAAAAAAATCACTTATTCGGAGTATGGTACATTGTCAGTGATGCCACAAAGGATACGTACATAATGTTCTATACGGACAAGCTTATTTAATAGTAACCTGCGTTTACTGGCAACCGACCAATATAAAAAAAATCCAGAATACTTATAGGTAACTTTCCCTCTTGAACTGCTTTGTGGGCACCGCCCAATATTAAAAAGGGATAATTTCCTTTCACCACCACCAAAAAAAATCGAGATATTTAGTTGAAAATCAAATTAATTAAGTATATTGATGATATACTAAAATAAATCAAATAATATATATACATATGTGTAATATAATTTCAGTTTATTAAGTTATTATGTATATATATATATGTGTGTAGGTGATCACATTAGGTACACCTACTCGCATCCACATGTTCGAATAAAAAAAAAATCATAGGAAAACAATGTACTTTAACCCATTCCAATTTCCGGAAACCTTTCATAACACAATAATTTCTCCTTTTAATCAGATAACCCGAAGTATAAATTTTTCTACTGTTCCCCTATATATCTATATGAGCAGATTTAATACGCTAGCATAGCCCTACCAAAATGTAACTTCCTAAGTACCTGAGAATACCTGCAGGACTAAATTAACCACCTATAGTTTCCACTGTATGTATAATTGCCGCACTCATAGATGCTTTGAGTTTGCTTCAAGTAAAGATACGCAGAGATCCTCAATAGCACGGAGGAAGATTTCACCTGATCACTATCAGTGCACACGTTTTGTATATATAGAATTTACTGAGTTTTTAGATGATTCTTTTCCCGCTTTACTTCATAATAGGATTCTCTGACCTCCACTACAGGTAGCAAAGTATCCTCGGGCATCTGCAACTTATTGTTCTTTTCCTAGGCTAAACGGAAAACTCATTACGATTACCTCTGTTAATCTTGTCATTTCTTTTACACTAGACCATGGGGACCATGCGTATTGCTTCTGGATAGACATCACATATACACGTCATGTCGTATGTTTCCACAATTCAACCGTCCTGATCGATAGCTAACTATCAGCATAACATTTTTGTACTGTGACCTTAACGTGGCGTTTTTTTTTTTAAATAGTACAAGAAACTTTTCCTTCTTGTAATGTATAGTAATTTTGTTCCTAAACCCTGCAAATATTTAATAAATAAACTAGATCTAAAAATATTACAGAAAAGAAAAAAAAATTATTTTAATTAATGAATTGATATATCAAATATACGCAGATAACCCATTTTAAATTATCTGCTAGAGAATGTATTTCTATACGAAATTCAAGTCTACTTAGATCCCTTCTGTAAAAATAACTGTAGTCACTTGTGCAATCCGACACGATTTCATCGAATTAGTTGCATACGATCATTTTTCGTTGGAACTCGATGTAATTTATATGGGAAATTTTGTTCACTGCTGTACCCCCTTGATGGAAATAATGTTATAAATATCGTTTCTGAAGTTTTAACGGATCCTCTTCCTTATATGAGCAAGGGCGTTGGGCGCCAAATCAATGTTACGTCCTACAATTAGCAATACGTCCCACATTAAATAGGGCTCCGCCCTTCTTCATTAGTGCCGCTCAGTGCAGACGGGCCGGGTTCATTTAGGAAGGAATTTTGGGCGCCACTTGGTTTTGTAGATCAACCAAGAAACTATTAAAGAATACAGCTCGATACAATTTGGAACACAACGGCATAATCTCACTCTTATTACACATACATAACCTGGATAATTCAATAATTCAATAAATTGGTATTTGCCTTAACAATTTGTACTCCCAAATTATAATATGTAAAGGATGAATCATGAGCTTACTTGTACCACATTAATTTTGTGTTAAAAAGAAGGCCAATCTCCTCCAAGAAAACGTTCCTCATATATATTAAAATTGCAGAAATTCTCAAAACAGCATCTCCGAAATAAGAGGCTCCTAAACAGCAACTTTTGTCAGGATTCCAAGAAAACGTAACTTGCCGCTTATCCAGAGCTGATGTCCGTAGGATGAAAAAGGATTTTTGTTCCACAAAATTCAATACGCAGGAAAAAACTTCGACCTCTGTCATCTGCCGACCTGTCACACAGAGTCCCCTTTTCCAAGTGTCCCTTGTCGGAAATTAACAAAACGTCATCGTTCGTGGCGAGTCTCGAAAATATCGTGTATTCGACCTAGCTTTGACACAGACTTATGTATCTATAAATTACATTTCATTTTTTCTTAAATCTATTCGATGTGATGCATTGGTGAGGGTCTCCACTTCGCTTTTAAGTGATGGATCAAGTCGATTCTTCCTTCCGCGTCCGAGGTTGGCTTTCCCGTGGCGTATCCAATGCCCCGCCGGTGACGCTCTCTACAATGATTCGCCTCACGCTCTCGACGCCCTACGGAGATAAGAAAACCACAGCTGTACAAACTTAACAAGTAATTATGGGGACGACAAGCATACAGATATCTAACATAGAACGTCACTCTTGCATTTGGGTAATACTGAATTCGGGTTTGTAACACTTTGTTGCACTTAATAAGACTTATGAAATGATGAAATACGCTATGAAGTTCTATCAATAAGATAGCTACTGTACATGAGGCCATTGCTAGAGTGCGTCTTCCGTCTTTATATATAGAATACATTTTGACACGTTTATACTTTTGTTGATTAACATTTCTGCAACATTTCTACAACAGTTCAATGCGCAGCATAAACTCCTGGGAATGAACGAGTTTAACGATTGGACACTTCTACACTTATACTTACAATAAATGGAGTATGAAATTTTTATGTCTTTTGTTTATTTTAAGAATAATTTGAACTATGCCATTTGCTTTAAACGGGAGATAGGGAAGTGCTTCATAACTTACTCAACGGAAATCAATGAAGATGAGATGCTGTTTCAATTAGTCAATGTGAATGAAGGTTGTACTTCCTGTTATTTTCCATGAATAATTATATAAATTGCTTACCAATATTTTAGATGGAAATTCTTTAGTACCAGAGGGACAAGCTGGTGTTAGTATTTACAACTGTCCAGATGACTTTATTCTGATTAATGCGGTCCGCTTATGTGGCGATAAATTAAACGATGGGAACATAATTGAAGACTTTACACAAAATGCTCCTACAACCAATTACGGAAATGGTCCCATGATTCTCCAAGTCAGAACAGATGGAAGAATTGTCGGCAGAGGATTTAAACTAGTTTTTTATCAGGAACCCTGTGCTTAATATGTTGTAATTTAATATTTATTTATATTTATTTTGAATTTTATTTAAGTAAATTGACTCTGTGCTTAAAAAACATTTTCACAGGACTGATTCAAGGATTGAGAGGTCATTCAGCAGTGTAAGGTAGACCGGGATCGAAAGTAACAATTTAACTTTGGAGGTCGGTAGTGGAAGAGCTACTCCAGTTATAAAAACTTTTTATACCATAAGCAAGAAAATTTATTTCATATTATAAAAATTTAAGCCTTCTTGAAAATAAAATCATTAGTCAATAAAATATAAAAACGAGGGAAAATGTTACAACCGCCCCCGACGCCGGGCCATTAGTAACACCATAGGGGTCGATAGTAACATAGTCTTAATTTATCAAAATCAAGCTTTATAACCCATCGTAACTGAACAGTTTCCACTCTCTGTCAAAGCTATTTGCCTTTTCTTCATATATCTTGCCAAAGATATGTGATACAACCACTGACTTATAACAATGGACTGAGCGATTTGCTATTTCATGTGGCACAAAAAATATTGTGTTTCTGTATATCACTGTTAGAGCACCCTTTAAAACGATTGCATAAAAAACATGTAAAACTCAGCCAATCAGATGAAGTTTTACACCCGTTAATCGAATTTAATTAAAAAAATATTTTTTCTTGTGCTCAAGCGATATTTTAATCGCTTATAAGGAATTAAACTCATTCCGACTTTAATTTTCAAAAGTTATTCGTAACTGAATCCTGCTTATGGGCAAGAGAGACGGAGCATGGTAAACACTATATTTACCTTATTCCTTCTGCAGTGATTGCATCTGTAGCCAACATAAAGACATCAAATGGCATAAGCAAACGTTCCAGAATGCAATATTTTGTGTTGGTAGCTCCAACTCTGCCATAGGGCGAAAGAGAGAACTATAAAACTTGTGCCATGCTTTCCTATAGGAAAATGACAATACGCTCAGTCCATTGTTATAAGTCAGTGGATACAACCCATATTTCCTTGCAGCTGCTCGACCAGATAATATTTCTTCATTTATGCCACCGTAGGCTTGCTCATATAATGTTATATGTATCTTCTGTACCCCTGTTGGTCTTTCCGATTTTGTTACGAGATGTTCTGAAATAAAAGAAGTTTAATTATAATCCAAAGTGAAATAAATTGCAACGGGGTCCTAACATTCTAAAATATTTGCAGTGTTCTTATTAAAAACTGACAAAAGTATGATTTGAATAGCTCCTCCGCCCTAAACTAATATTCATACAGAAAAATGGTGTTGTGTAATCTTAAGCTTGCGTTCTTAACTTCGGAACCGACATAATATTTTTATACCTTTCCTAACAAAATTATTTAAAAAAATTCATCTGAACCAAATGACTACGATTCCGCAAACAAAACCTCTCGGCTGAGTAATCATGGTATATGGCGCAGTGCCGTCATTGCATACCGTGGGCTGATATCGAATGTACCCGAGTAGCCATATATGGCACATAAGCGTCAAAACAACGACACATTTTTGTCATATGTGACAAAATTATGTCACAAATATAATTTGAAACTGTGGTCAGGATTGACGCCAATCCCCACATAATACGTCACATAAACAATATTTGAGATTGTCGCAGTTATGTTAATAAATTCTGTGACAATTGATCTTATCTTATCTTATCTTATCTTTGTGATATTTCAATGTCATTTTGTCTAACAGTAATAAACTGTGTATAGGTATTTAAAACTGAAGTTTAAAAAAATACACGAATTTTTGAAAAAAATTTATTTATTTCTAAAAATTTTTAAATTTTATTTCAGCTAGTCTTCAGCAATATCTTTATTGCGGGTACTTTTACGATAACTGAAAACAGGAAGAATTAAAAGCAATTTGGTACTGGAATTATAAGCGGAATTAATAATATCAATTTACCTACATATATTCTTGATAGAGAAATTTTTTTCTTTTGAATGCTGATATGCCGATTTCTAATTACCCAATTAATTACACTACGATTAATTTTTCATTAATTCACATTCTAGCAAAATATTTGTCATACAACGGAATTTTGTCACACTTTGTTCACAGTTTCTTGTGAAATGTTTGTCCATAAAAATGGTATAGCAGAACCACAGACAGCACAGTTGAAATGTCAAACTATTGTGTGACATTTCGTTTTCACAATAATTTCCTCTTTTTTTGTGACAAATATTCGACATTATTTTGTGATGACATTACATGACTACCCGAGTAGCTGCCTGCAGATTCGGGCTCCGGCTGGACATACACGGATGCAATTATTACTCAGCTGGGAGTTAGGGAGCGTAAAATGGTAAGGTTACTTTGTAATCAAAGCTATTTTATTATTTTGTTAAGTAAGGTATATAGTCAGTGTAGCCTTTGGGAAAGTAAGGAAGCAAGCTGTAAATTACTAGAGGGCTATCCTGTATGCATAGTAGTTAGGCTCTATAGCATATATAAATTGAATGTTTGGCACTTTTCCATACCGTGCAAACAATTTATCGAAGAGTCGCTTTATCGAAACGATTCATTTCGAGAATTCCTAGCTTTTCGTAGAAAAAGCGACTAAACTGTTTTTGTTTATTTATAGCTATGAGAATCCGTCGAGATCTTTGAGACTCGCATATTTTCTCGAATCTTGGCCTGAGCTCTTTATTGTCTACGTATTGTGTTCATGGCTTGCTGTTTTTTCATTTCTGGTTTCGAGATTTCTGAAAGATCTTCTCGAAAATGTCGTTCTTTCTTGCATCTTTGCCTGATGTGTTCTTTGTTTTTCTTCGTATTGTGTTTATGACTAAATTTTGTCATCTTTCGTTCCGAGATTTTCTCGAGAATATCTTTCTTTCTGGCTGGCTTGGGTTCTTCATTTTTCTTGGAATTATATTCACCAATCAGCGCCGGTTAAATTTCAGTCTGTAATATGATTTGCATTTGTTGTCATCCCCCTCTGCCTAAAGTGCCAACAACGGCATAGCACACTACTTCACGGAGGTCAGCGCTACAAACCTCGCTACCTCAGATCCCGACAGTTGTTAATTTTGCAAAGCCAACATCAGCCCAACCCAGTGACGACTAAGGTAGCAAGACCTGCGTTCCTGTCACACTAGCAGCTGGTACAGAAATATCAAACCGTAACTATGTTCTTCTGGGCACCGCGTCAGTCATCATCGCAAACCAAAAGGGAATGACAATGGAATGCAGAGCTGTTCTTGATGGAGGATCCCAACTAACTTTTATCACGGATAGATTGGTCCACATTATGACTCTTACCGAGGTCACCGAAACCATGTACATATAAGGAATCGGAGACTCTCGCCAACGTTCTCAATACAGAGTAAACATTAATGTATGGACAAAAACATATGGATTTTCAGCAAGCAAGAATCGAAGCTTTTGTCTTGCCTCAGATAACGTCTCAACAACCATTATCAGACCTGAACATTGTCCCTTGGCCTATCCCAAAGAATGTCACATTAGCAGATGCTCATTTCAACCAGCCAGGCCGAATTGATTTGCTTTGGAGGATCAAGTAGAAAGATCCTGGAGGCTTGAGGAAGCGCAAGCTGTGCCACAAAAACTAACAACATAAGAGACGAAATGTGGGGCCTATTTCGCGGAAGCTGTTGTGTCCCAGTAAAAGTCATTATCGTTATATTAGTACATATGTATTTATTTCACTAGTAATTATTCCTAATTAAACAATTCATTATTATTAGTTACTGACTCTAATGTTTTACTCTAGATATAAAGCTGAGATAACCTACTCAATTAGACCACGACCGTGTTATGGTCGTAGCGTATGGCATATCGCAATATACTACATTAAGAGTACTGCAGCATGTACGCCAGCATGATAGGAAACCGACAAACGAGCGCACCCAAATCAACAAGAAGAGCGTTTCCTTTCACTTTTCATTTTTTTGACAATGGAATGAAAAGAGCTTCCTGTCAGAATTGTTGGCAAGTTTTTGGACGAGTAAGAAAGATCGAGAATAGAAGTAAACACATGGTGATTTTTTTGTACTGTCGTGGCTGAAATTTCTAAGTAAAGAAAAGCAGCAGTTCCATCGGAAAATAAAGTTAAAATTGAAATTCTCTTGTGATAAAATCACAAGTTTAAAGAAAAGAGCAAAAGTAAAACTCGTGATCAATTTTATTAAAAGAGATTTATATTCTTTCTATACAGAACAAATAAAAAAGTATTCTGGCTGGTTGATTTGCGCACACATTGCGGCAAAAGAAAATAGTGCGGCAGCATTTCTGTCAGTTCTCCTAGGAGATTCTTTTTCCGGAAAAGGTGGCATTGAGGCTATTTCCAAAGTACAAGAACTGGATGGACGGGAAGGCACCCGTGACATATGGCTCTTAAGCCTGAAGAATCTGAAGATTGGTATAAGTGCTACACGACGTCATATTAGTATAGCACACAGGCAGCGAAAAGGGCTAAAGTACACCTCATCCTTTTATTTCTGTGGGGAGCAAGACCTGTCGTCCATCTATAAATTACTTTATAATAACCCTTTAAAGTGAGTACTAGACATTATCACATATTTTTGGAAGCTATAATCTTGAAGAATGTGATTTAGTTGAAAGCGATTAATGCCAGCTAGTATTAGGGAAGTTACATAATAGAACTGACAGGTATTCTAATAAAATGTGTACTGTAATGTTCCTGGAACTTAATAATTTTTAATTTTCCTTAGAATTGAACTATTAGAAAATACTCCGAATTGTTGCAAGATTGTCATAGTGGATTCGAAAATTTACTTTAAATGTCAGTGACAAGGCACAAGTTTCATAAAGTTATTCCTCATTAGATTTTACCACTGAAGTAGGAGTAGGAACGCAGATTCTGCATGTGTTTTTAAAAATGTTATCTTAGGTTTTCAACCAATTTTTATCTGCGATTCACCGTCATTAATAAAAGTTGTCTCCAGTCAGACAACAATATTGCTTTCATTCATTAGGAAAGCTAATGACAACGCAATATGTGCATTAGTCGGTTCAGCATGTTTTACCTGTTTAAATAAGCGCTAAATGTGAGTATGAACTAGTTAGGACCATCGTCGGACTCATGAGTTTCAGATGGGGATCCTATTCTTCCTTATAGATGAAGTTTCGTTTAAAAGAAAAGAAAAAATAACTAAAATAAAACAGAAAAATCACTGTATACCTTCAAAGTAAGAAAAATTTAACAAAAAGAATCATTGAAATTTTGAACCTGATAATAGGTAAAGGAATGAAAGAAATTAATACTGTGTAAGAGAAACAAATTTAAATGTTAAAATAATATATTTAAAATTAATTCTTAATAAGTCATACATAATTTTTACCGTCTTTTTCGCATTCAGCTACCTCATTGTCGAAAATCTAAGTTCTTTCCTTATATAAGATATCTAAATTAATAAATAAAATATAAAAAAAAAAAAACTGCATATGAAGAAAATTCCAATTTGATACGATAGTAATTTCCTGGCTCGGTACGTACGAAACTTTGACAATGCAGGTTGAACATAGGGAAAAGTAATTCGTATCGTTGATTTTGTTAAATTTTCCCACGTTATTTCTCTATTTGGTGTTGCACAAGGTTTTAATCTAACATCATTTTTCGGAAGACGTAGTTAAAATGTTATGTTCGCAAAGGATTCGTGTTAAAAACATCCTAGATATCCAAACCGTAAGTTTATAAAATCGACAATCTTACGATGCAGGAAAATACTTTCGCCTATTCAAAGAAATTAAAAATCAAGATTAATTAATACATCGATACTCAGCGAAATACGTTCCTGATAAATCCGTCCACCTCGTGTCGCTTCGGTTACAGAATTGATAGGAACGTGGAACTTGACTGTCCCAATTAAAACGAATATGTAACGGATCAAAATATTAGTCTTTTAGGCTCGGATATTAAATTGACACGCTTCTTAAGCCTTACTACAGTGGTAGCCAGTCTACAATGATTTCAGGTGGATTTTTTTTCTCAAAACTTGCAACAAATTAATAATAATAATATAATATTCACCATTAAGGATTATGATTTGAGTTGATGTTCACGTACTAGAACCAAACTTAGAATAGATACAAACTTCTGTACAATTAGGATTACGTATTTCATGAAGTGGAATTTAGTAGTTTTTTAAATATTTTATTCACTAGCAATTAGCTCATACCAAAACACACTGGCTAGATCGCATACTTTTCTAATTTAACAATGTGTATAAAAGTAAGTGATTATAACGTAATAATGAATTGCTGAGTACATTTCATTTCTCCTTTCACATCCCGGAGCCCTCTCCGCTAACATGAAGGTCAGCTAGGTCCGCCTAGTCCGCTCTCATCCCTTACAGGTCAGCCAAGGGGCTTGGAAATAGTGCCCCCCCCAAGTCAAAGGGAGGATGGAGCAAGGCAAAGGGAGGTATAACACCTACGCCTTCCACCAGGATATGGGTAAGTGACGTAAGGGTCCCTTCAGGACCGAGTGTGTGCGGCTCTTTTTTGTATGAAGGCACGAAAATTTCTTTTGTTTATGGTGATGACTAGCGGCAGGTATTTCGTGGACCCCCCACACTCTCCGCCACCCTTAGTCGAGGTGCTAGCGTGCCGCCCTGTGCAATCGCTGTCATCGAGTGATCTGTCAGCTCAGGCTGGCAGTTTGGACTTAACGACCTGTTCATTCACTCTCATCATACTACCATAACAAAAATTGCGCCCAACGTGGGGCCACCCCAGTTAGACTTCGGTGGTCTAAAAATAAATTTTACTGGGGACTGAGACTTTGAGAGAGACGATCATCTGGTGTCTGCTAGTGATTGACCTCAAGTTTCACATCCAGTGGAAGTTATAGGTGGACCTGAGTCTAATTGGTTTTGTTGTAAAAAAATGTTTTTTCGTAAAGTAACGTTTTTTGAATTTAATGGAAGTTTTTTTTTGAAAGTTGAAATTCAGCTTTAGGTTTGACTCCGGTCAAGCCTCAAGCCTGAACAGTTGTTGAATTTTTTATTGTTTTGAAAGTTTTTTGAAATTGATCTTTCCCGCTGGCCTTCTGCCATGGAAATGGTAGGTGGTCCCACACACACATTTTCGTTTGAGCTCTTGTGGAGACATGTCTTTGTTGACCAACTGGCTGGACAGAGTTATGAATCTGCGAGACAACTTCTTGGCTTCCAGCTAATTAGTTGACCAGACTCATGACTCTGCCCAGCTAGCGAACTAGCTGGACACGAAGATTCAGTGAGGAGAAGAGAACGAGTTCTCGGAGGATGGGAATGATGCTGGAGATCTTCAGTGATCAGGAGTTGGCATACTGCTAACTGCCTGGCTGGAGAATCTCTAGCAGCACTCCCAGTCTTTGATACCTCCGACTTTACTCTTCCCAGATTTCTGCAAGAGCTCTGACTTTTTCAATGCACACACTCACGTCACTTGCTTATATCTGCTTCTGGCCTTGGGAGAGGGAGAGCGGCCTGATACCTTATGTGAGAGTAGCTCCTGGAAGTGAAGGAGAAATTGCCCGATCTTTGAAAATTGTTGAAACGTTTGACCTGTCTTTGCGATTTTTTTTTGGATTCTTGTAGTTTGCAGAATTTATGAGAATTTAGTCGACGAAGTTACTGACGCTTCCTGACATCGGTTTTTGTTCTGGGGATTCAATCCTCATATTATCTCGATTTAAGAAGCTTCAATTAACTCTTCGAATCCTTGTTTTGCAAAATTTATTTTTTTTTAAATTTCTTCGGATACTTGGGAAGATATTTCCTTGGATCATAGTATCTCATCCCAACTTTCAAATTTTCAAATTTAGTAGCTCGTTAGCTTCGATCCTGTTCGAGCCTGTTGATCTCGATTTTTGACTTTTTAATTTCTCTGACATTCTCCTTCGAACCTTTGGTTTGCAAAACGTTCTCAATTTTGACTCACTATGGCTACAGTAAGAACGCCACCACCTGCGACAAACGGTATGTCAATGCTACCTGAACCATGCTCCATCTGTCGTGATGCAAGCTGGTCAGTCGAAAGGAAGCCTGTAATAACCGTATGTGAACACATTTTTCACCAGGCATGCCTGCAGCATTGGATAGGTGAACATGCTAATTGTCCCAACTTTCGGTGCCATATTACACAACAAGACTTTATCGAATATACAGGTGCAATCCCAAAGAGACCGAAGAAGGTGAAGCCGGTGAAGTCTACTAAGCACGACGTACCACCACCTAATAGACGCTCTTTGACTCCAGGAATGGGCGATTTGCATTCCCGGACGTTCACTAATCACAACTCACGGCAAGACAGTCCATTACCACCAGCCCAAGGCCACACCTCAGCTGCTACGGATGCGTTGCTGGCAGGCCTGCGCAGTCAAATTAAAGACTTGGTACGCGAAGGTTTCGAACAGAGCCTCAATGTCTTGCGGATTGAGCTCGTATATAATATTCGCCAACAGATCACAGCTGCAATGCCGCCAAGGGATTTCTCTAGACCGCCCCCGTCTATGGGTAATTCAAGAACGTCGAACGATTTTCCCATTACGAGGAGACAATCGTTCCATAGACCGCCTTCAGCCTTTGGTCAGCCTATGCCAAACCTCGCTCCACCCCAACCAACACTACCTATTCGTGTTCCTGCACATGTAGGACAGCGACGATCCGGAAGTCCCATCCGTAGATGGAACCTGACGTACAATGGAAATAACGCAGAGCTCTCGGTAGACGAATTCATTTTTAGAGTCGAAGGGCTCACGCACTCCGCTCTGGAAGGGGATTTCGATCTGCTGGTAAGGAACATGCTTACGTTATTAACAGGACCAGCTAAAAATTGGTACTGGTCAATACTGAGGAATGACCCTTTTCCAACTTGGGAATTCATCAAAACGGGATTGTCCATGGAATGGGGAGTGGCCAAGGATGATTTAAAAATACGATTACAGCTGATGTCCCGAAAGCAAAAACCTGGCGAAATATTCGCTATGTACCACCACCATTTCGTATTGCTGCGTGACCAGCTACAGACCGCCATGCCAGACCAAGAGTTTCTAGAGATTGTTAAATCCAATTTGTTGCCTGAGATCCAGGAAAAAATATGTTTGCACCCCACTGATACTATAGGACAGCTGAGATCGCTGGTTACGCGTATCCAAGCTACGCAGACACACATTGCTACAGCTGGTAGTTGGAATACGTACCGGAACCAACGAGTGCACGAAGTTGACAATTTTCAGAACTTGGACCCTGAACTGGGCCTAGGTGAGCTATCGAGTATTTCAAACAAAAATGCTATTGTATGCTGGAATTGTGATCAGCCTGGTCACTTTTATCAAGATTGTAGACAAAAAGGACGAGTTGTGTTCTGCTATGGATGCGGACGCAAGAATGTTTTCAAGCCTGATTGCCGCTACTGCAGACAGAAAAACGAGAGACGGGTCGGGAATACCAACACCTCTTCCCGACCAGCGTCAACGTCGCAAGCAGCAACTGTAACGAACCCTCCAGTTCCAGCCTTGAACAAGGAGGAAAGCCCGCTCCATTAGTAGACACTCGTGATAACTCCCTAACATTTCCTCTGATATCATTCAGTGACTCTGGTGATAGCAGAAAAGCACCGGATTGTACAATTACTTCACTGGGAGAGGCGGAGAACTTAATGGACTTCTCCGCAGATCTTCAAGCTCCCATTTCCACTTCTGGGGAGCCCATGACAATATTAGACACTTCTTTAGAAGAGCCTTTAATCTTCGATGTCCCGTTGACACCTATAGCACATGTAGCTGACAAAGTTACTGAGCAGGAGATTTGGCCGCCTGTCATTTCTGTTTTGAAACGGCCACCAAGCTCTGTTATGACGAGTGGGCGTGAGCCAGTTTTACATCCGCTGACGCCGTATCATACGCGTCTGCAGAGATATAGAGCAGCAAGAAACCGAATCTTCTCCTCAGTAGCGGAGTTAGCTGAAATAATGTTTCCTGACCGGGATATGCGACCGAAAAAGAAACGATCAACCGTTCGTTGGCGGGAATACTGTCGACGAATGAAACAAAAAAGGAAAAACTGGCACAGATCTCCGTGTCGATGCCAGACGAAATTCGACCGTACGCCGAAGTAAAGCTGCTCGGGCGAACTGAGAATGGATTACTTGATAGTGGTGCCACTGTCAGTATTCTAGGCCAGGGAGCTCTAGAGAAGCTTGCGGAAGCAGATGTCGAATGGAAGAAGTATCAGACACAGGTCCAAGTAGCGAATGGTGCCATGACGACTGTTCATGGTCATGTGAACTTGGACATCACTTTCCGTGGTAAGACCCAAAACGTGCGTTTGTACGTGGTTCCTGGGCTCACACAGGCACTATATCTGGGAATAGACTTCTGGCGTCTATTTGGGTTGGCTCCAGATGTCCTGGGTATAGTCGCAGAAGTGAATCCAAGTGGGATAGCTACCTCTGACACCGACTGCCACGTCCTTTCTAGTTTCGATCAGCAACGCTTAGAAGCCACAAAACATCTTTTCCCCTCTTTCGCCTCTTTAGGCCTTGGGAAAACATCATTGGTCACCCACAAGATTGAAACAAATGCCGCCGCCCCGATAAAACAGCGCTTTTATCCGATTTCGCCGGCAGTACAAAGTTTAATGAATGCTGAATTAGAGCGAATGCTATCACTGGGCGTGATAGAGGAGAGCCAGAGCCCTTGGAGCTCTCCAGTCGTTCTGGTAAGGAAGCCTGGAAAGGTCCGGCTTTGTTTTGACGCCAGGAAGGTCAACTCGGTTACGAAGAAGGATGCCTATCCGCTGCCGCAGATAGACGCACTCCTGAGTCGACTTCCTCCGGCAAACTACATAACGAACCTGGACCTGAAAGACGCATTCTGGCAGATCCCACTGGACGCTGATTCCAGAGAGAAGACCGCTTTCACAGTACCTGGTCATCCTCTCTATCAGTACACAGTGATGCCATTCGGCCTATGCAACGCTCCACAGACTATGTGCCGCCTCATGGATAAAGTCATTCCTTTCGATCTTCGTGAGAATGTTCTCGTCTATTTAGACGATTTATTAATTATGTCGTCAGATTTCGATACTCATCTCTTGCTGCTAGCCCGTGTAGCGGATTGTTTGAGGAAAGCTGGCCTCACTATCAACGTCGAGAAGAGTAAGTTTTGTATCAAGGAGACTAAATACTTGGGATTCATTGTAGGAAAGGGAGGTATGAGAACTGACCCTGACAAAGTTTCAGCTATAGTTGACTATCCGTCACCTAAAACTGTTCGGCAAGCCCGACGCCTACTAGGTATGGCAGGATGGTATAGACGGTTCATCCCGAACTATGCTGATTTAACTGCCTCCATTACAGACACTTTGAAAAATCCGAGTCAGTTCAAATGGACACCTGAAGCCCAAATGTCTCTTGATATTTTAAAACAAAAACTTACTTCTGCTCCGTTGCTAGTGAGTCCAGACTTCACCAAACCGTTCGTGATCCAGTGCGATGCGAGCCAACAAGGTATTGGAGGAGTGTTGTTTCAGCTAGATGACGATGGCCACGAGAAGCCGATAGCTTACGTCTCGAAAAAGTTGAACTCCGCTCAAAGAAATTACACCGTCACAGAGCAAGAATGCTTAGCTGCACTCTTGAGCGTGCAGATGTTCCAGCCCTTCATAGAACTTATGCCGTTTAAGATAGTGACGGATCATGCGAGCTTGAAATGGCTGATGTCTCAAAAGGACCTCAGCGGTAGACTTGCGCGGTGGAGTTTGAAGCTTCAAGGCTTCGACTTCACTATTGAGCACAGGAAAGGAAGCCTGAACGTCGTCCCTGATGCGCTGTCACGCATTCATTGTGACAGCTTGAGCACAAACGAAGATACTGGCCCGGAAGTTGACCTTAGTTCACCATATTTCAATTCGTTGGAATATGAGGAACTGAGGCATAAGGTTAAAACGATTTCTGGCAAACTACCAGATCTTTGCGTCAGGGATGATTTCATTTATATCCGGACTGTTCCGAGAACAGGCGATCCTATTCAGGAAGAAGAAGCTTGGAAGCTTTGGATTCCACGAGGGCTTGTCACCGACGTCATTTCAAGAGCTCATGATCCGCCACTAGCTTCGCACGGAGGTATAGGGAAAACACTGGAACGTTTGCGAAGACATCTGTACTGGTCAGAAATTACGTAGCCGCCTGTGACGTGTGTAAAGAAACGAAAGCTCCTAATACTCTTCTGCGACCACCTATGAGAGTTCAATCTGTGACAGAACGACCATGGCAAAAGCTGTACATTGATTTCTTAGGTCCATATCCTAGGTCAGTCAAAGGAAACGTCTGCATTCTGATAGTTCTTGACCACTTTTCAAAATTCCCCGTTCTCAAACCTATGAGAAAAGCGTCTTCACTCAATGTGTGCCAATTCATTGAGACCGAAGTGTTCCACGTGTTCGGAGTTCCTGAAGTGATCGTCACTGACAATGGAGTCCAGTTTTGCTCGACTCAGTTTGCCAGTTTACTGGATAAGTATGGGGTGAAGCACTTGCGAACGGCAGTTTACTCGCCGCAAGCAAACGCCTCAGAGCGAGTAAATAGGTCGCTATTGTCGGGGATTAGAGCATACATTAAGAAGGAACACACGAGATAGGATGAGAAACTAAGCCATGTAGCTAGTTCCCTCAGGAGCTCTTTCCACCAAGCTACTGGTTTCTCTCCTTATCGAACACTCTTCGGTCAGCAAATGATTGAACATGGCAACTCCTATTCCATCTTGAGGAGCCTTGGTACTCTTAATGAACCGTTGAGAGTGGATGCAGAAGACAAATGAGATTGCTCCGTGTGAGAGTGCAGGAAAATTTACAACATGCATTCGAACAGGGTTCAAGAGCCTACAATCTCAGGGCGAAACCTGTCGAGTTCAAAGTTGGTCAAGAGGTATTTAGACGGAATTTTGCCCAAAGCAATTTCCAGCAGCAGACCAGTGCAAAACTGGGACCGAAATTCGTTAAGTGTCGAGTCAGAGCTAAGAAAGGAAATTCCCTATACGAGCTTGAGGATCTGCAGGGAAGACTGTTAGGAGTTTATCACGCCAAAGACATCAGGCAGTGATCGTCACTATGAAAATGTCGTATATATATATACCTATTGTCGTTATTCCTGGTAGCCCTAATAAGGCATCCAGCCAGCTTCACTGGCAAACTATAGGATGCCAATGTGCCGCTTAGGACATTCCCAACCTAGCGGCCGGCATACCTTTTTGGACAATAGCACAAATTTTTCCTTTCCCTATCCCCTAGCATAGTAATGCGACACTACGTTAATCCCTCCTACATGGTAACCCTGCGGCAGATAGCCTGTCGCAGGTATTCCATTTGAACATCAGCCTCCGAAAGTTTTAGGACGAGTGTCAACATGTCAATACTTCGACGACGCCTTGGAGACACACCCTTGAACAATCGCTGGTCCGAGATCAGGGTGAGATATTGCGCCGGGAAAGCCTAGTGATCAGTTCTTTAGGTTACTGATCGCAGGGCTTCCTCAGCATCTCGGTGAAGGAAGGCAGAGAGGCATCGACCGGCTGGATTTTTTTTGGTTACCAGCTTGTCGATGTACCTTTGACTTCCCACACGGAGAAGGATGTCAAGGTCTGATCAAAGACTAACGAGCCTTCAAGGATGTGTCTTCGATGCGTCATAGGACAGGTAGAGTTCGAGTGAGGAGGAAAGCATTGGGTCGTGGGCCGAGACACACATTGAGCGCCTGCAGTGATGAGGCCTATGTTTAAGACCGGCTAGCTCAGTCGACCATTTTTCAGCGTTGTCTGAACCATGGGTGGCCCAGACCACCCTGCCCTGTTATGGTCGTAGCGTATGGCATATCGCAATATGCTACATTAAGAGTACTGCAGCATGTACGCCGGCCTGATGGGAAACCGACAAACGAGCGCACCCAAATCAACAAGAAGAGCGTTTCCTTTCACTTTTCATTTTTTTGACAATGGAATGAAAAGAGCTTCCTTCCTGTCAGAATTGTTGGCAAGCTTTGGACGAGTAAGAAAGATCGAGAATAGAAGTAAACACATGGTGATTTTTTTGTACTGTCGTGGCTGAAATTTCTAAGTAAAGAAAAGCAGCAGTTCCATCGGAAAATAAAGTTAAAATTGAAATTCACTTGTGATAAAATCACAAGTTTAAAGAAAAGAGCAGAGGTAAAACTCGTGATCAATTTTATTAAAAGAGATTTATATTCTTTCTATACAGAACAAATAAAAAAGTATTCTGGCTGGTTGATGTGCGCACACATTGCGGCAAAAGAAAATAGTGCGGCAGCATTTCTGTCAGTTCTCCTAGGAGATTCTTTTTCCGGAAAAGGTGGCATTGAGGCTATTTCCAAAGTACAAGAACTGGACGGACGGAAGGCACCCGTGACATATGGCTCTTAAGCCTGAAGAATCTGAAGATTGGTATAAGTGCTACACGACGTCATATTAGTATAGCACACAGGCAGCGAAAAGGTGTAAAGTACACCTCATCCTTTTATTTCTGTGGGGAGCAAGACCTGTCGTCCATCTATAAATTACTTTATAATAACCCTTTAAAGTGAGTACTAGACATTATCACATATTTTTGGAAGCTATAATCTTGAAGAATGTGATTTAGTTGAAAGCGATTAATGCCAGTTAGTATTAGGGAAGTTACATAATAGAACTGACAGGTATTCTAATAAAATGTGTACTGTAATGTTCCTGGAACTTAATAATTTTTAATTTTCCTTAGAATTGAACTATTAGAAAATACTCCGAATTGTTGCAAGATTGTCATAGTGGATTCGATAATTTACTTTAAATGTCAGTGACAAGGCACAAGTTTCATAAAGTTATTCCTCATTAGATTTTACCACTGAAGTAGGAGTAGGAACGCAGATTCTGCATGTGTTTTTAAAAATGTTATCTTAGGTTTTCAACCAATTTTTATCTGCGATTCACCGTCATTAATAAAAGTTGTCTCCGGTCAGACAACAATATTGCTTTCATTCATTAGGAACGCTAATGACAACGCAATATGTGCATTAGTCGGTTCAGCATGTTTTACCTGTTTAAATAAGCGCTAAATGTGAGTATGAACTAGTTAGGACCATCGTCGGACTCATGAGTTTCAGATGGGGATCCTATTCTTCCTTATAGATGAAGTTTCGTTTAAAAGAAAAGAAAAAATAACTAAAATAAAACAGAAAAATCACTGTATACCTTCAAAGTAAGAAAAATTTAACAAAAAGAATCATTGAAATTTTGAACCTGATAATAGGTAAAGGAATGAAAGAAATTAATACTGTGTAAGAGAAACAAATTTAAATGTTAAAATAATATATTTAAAATTAATTCTTAATAAGTCATACATAATTTTTACCGTCTTTTTCGCATTCAGCTACCTCATTGTCGAAAATCTAAGTTCTTTCCTTATATAAGATATCTAAATTAATAAATAAAATATAAAAAAAAAAAAAACTGCATATGAAGAAAATTCCAATTTGATACGATAGTAATTTCCTGGCTCGGTACGTACGAAACTTTGACAATGCAGGTTGAACATAGGGAAAAGTAATTCGTATCGTTGATTTTGTTAAATTTTCCCACGTTATTTCTCTATTTGGTGTTGCACAAGGTTTTAATCTAACATCATTTTTCGGAAGACGTAGTTAAAATGTTATGTTCGCAAAGGATTCGTGTTAAAAACATCCTAGATATCCAAACCGTAAGTTTATAAAATCGACAATCTTACGATGCAGGAAAATACTTTCGCCTATTCAAAGAAATTAAAAATCAAGATTAATTAATACATCGATACTCAGCGAAATACGTTCCTGATAAATCCGTCCACCTCGTGTCGCTTCGGTTACAGAATTGATAGGAACGTGGAACTTGACTGTCCCAATTAAAACGAATATGTAACGGATCAAAATATTAGTCTTTTAGGCTCGGATATTAAATTGACACGCTTCTTAAGCCTTACTACAGTGGTAGCCAGTCTACAATGATTTCAGGTGGATTTTTTTTCTCAAAACTTGCAACAAATTAATAATAATAATATAATATTCACCATTAAGGATTATGATTTGAGTTGATGTTCACGTACTAGAACCAAACTTAGAATAGATACAAACTTCTGTACAATTAGGATTACGTATTTCATGAAGTGGAATTTAGTAGTTTTTTAAATATTTTATTCACTAGCAATTAGCTCATACCAAAACACACTGGCTAGATCGCATACTTTTCTAATTTAACAATGTGTATAAAAGTAAGTGATTATAACGTAATAATGAATTGCTGAGTACATTTCATTTCTCCTTTCACATCCCGGAGCCCTCTCCGCTAACATGAAGGTCAGCTAGGTCCGCCTAGTCCGCTCTCATCCCTTACAGGTCAGCCAAGGGACTTGGAAATAGTGCCCCCCCCCCAAGTCAAAGGGAGGATGGGGCAAGGCAAAGGGAGGTATAACACCTACGCCTTCCACCAGGATATGGGTAAGTGACGTAAGGGTCCCTTCAGGACCGAGTGTGTGCCGGCTCTTTTTTTGTATGAAGGCACGAAATTTTTTTTTGTTTATGGGTGATGACTACCGGCAGGTATTTCGTGGACCCCCCCACACTCTCCGCCACCCTTAGTCGAGGTGCTAGCGTGCCGCCCTGTGCAATCGCTGTCATCGAGTGATCTGTCAGCTCAGGCTGGCAGTTTGGACTTAACGTCCTGTTCAGTCACTCTCATCATACTACCATAACAACCGTAATGGATGGACGCTGACACGGAACTGAACTGCTGACACTCATCCGTATGGTTGCGAGTTGTGATGTGATGCATACATTTGTTTTGTCGGGTTCACCCAAGTAATGCGTGCATACATATCAGAAACTACGAAGAAGGATAGTAGCAACCGCTTTATAGTTAGATTGCTATTTATGCAGGACCGAAGTAATCTAGGTCACTCAAAGGATATCGCTTTACGAAGATTTCTCTTCGTGGAACGCAAATTGAATAAGAATATGAACCTCTATAAGCAACATAAGGAAGGAATTCATGCAAGAATATATATCGCTGGGACATATGAAGGAAATCGGCTTTGGACAAATTGAGAAACCATTCTGCTTCCTACCACATTATTGCGTTTTCTACGCTTCATCGAAGACCTCGTCAAATGTCTCACTAAATGACATACTAGCAACGGGTCTCACCATACAAGACGATCTGTTTGCCATCTTGCTTTGATTTCGCCTGCCGAGATTCGTATTTACAGCAGACATCGAAAAGATGTATCGGCAAATCAGAATGCATTCAGTAGACCGAAAGTACCAGCTGATCCTGCGCAGAGAAGAGCCTAGTCAACCCATCAGATGTTACGAGCTATGCACTGTGAAGAACGGTACCAAATCTGCGTGTTACCTCGTCACAAAATGTATTCGGCAGTTGGCTATCGATTTCGAAACCAAATACACCAATGCATCCGATGCAACTGAAAGAGACTTCTATGTTGCCGATATAATGACGGAGAGCGATAGCCTGGTGGAAGTCCTAGACACTCAAAAAGAAATAAGAGAGATGATCCAGTCAGCAGGACTTAAGCTAAGGAAGTGGTGTGCCAATCACCCTCAGCTCCTTCAAAGCATTCCGAGAGAGGACAGATCTCTACAGATGGATATCCGCGATGCAGAAGAATCTATAAAAATATTGGGACTGACTTGGCTCCCAAATTATGATGATTTCTTTATCAAGGAAGCATGGCCAGCAGCCCATACAGTGATGAAAAGAATAGTTGTATCAGACATATCCCACCTGTTCGACCCACTAGGAATAATGTGTCCAGTAATAATTATTTAATTATTACAGTAAAAATCTTCCTCCAACAATTGTGGTGCCTTAAGCTCGACTGCGACGCAGCTCTTCCAATGGAATTGCACACCACTTGGGTCACCTTGCGCCAAGCACTCAACAATCTTAATGAGATAAAAATACTGAGACTCATGTTTAACGGTAAGGTGCCCAACCAATAACAAATACATGCATTTTCCGACACCTCTGAAAAGGCCTATGGTGCAGCCATTTAATTAAGATCCCTGGGCTCAGATGGAGTAATAGCGGTTCATTTACTCTGCGTTAAGTCTAGAGAAGCGCCAACTAAGATTATCACTCTCCCACGACTAGAACTGTGCGCAGCCAAACTGGCAAGTGAACTAACACTTCGTGTTAAGAACGAGTTAAACCTGTAAGATGCACAGTGCCTTTATTCGACCGAC
The DNA here is from genome assembly GCA_963930735.1 of Dioctria linearis. Taxonomy (NCBI): domain Eukaryota; kingdom Metazoa; phylum Arthropoda; class Insecta; order Diptera; family Asilidae; genus Dioctria; species Dioctria linearis. The sequence goes on along the minus strand of OZ005741.1, from coordinate 174,352,908 downwards.
TCTGAGATTGTCCTCGCATGGATTAACTCACCGTCGTCATCCTTCCATACCTTCATTGAAAATCGAATAGCAGTCATTCAGGAGCTAAGCTCGGCATGTAATTGGAGTCACGTCGGCTCAAACCAAACCCTAAAACGCAGCTGACATAGTATAACGAGGCATAGCCTCAGGCAAACTGGCGAGCTGCACTATGGGGGCCTTTGGTCCAGTGTTCCTACACAGTTCAGAAAAGGTATGGCCATTGCCGAACGCAAAATGGAAGCAACCCCAGAGAAATGCTAAAGAGTCTCGATAAACCTCCGCACTGCATATATTCAATCGATCATTACAATAACTTCCCTCGATGGCAACGCATAGTAGCGTACATCCTGCGATTCATAAATAAATGCAATGGAAAGTCAAATGCAACGTCACACGTCACAACCTGCCAGATCGTTCATCAACGCAGGAGTGGATTTCTTCGGACCTTGTTGGATCCACTTCAATCTCAGGGGAAAGCCCCCTCAAAAGGCCTACGAAGCCGCATCTTGTTGTTTTGCCACCAAGGCAACGCACTTTAAAGTTGTAAGTGACCTGAGTACCAACGCCTTCATAGGTGCTCTGAAAAGATTCACGTCAGACGAGGTAATTGTAGAAATCTGTATTACGACTACGCACCAAATTTTACTGGGACACGCAATCAATTTGTAGAACTGAATAAGATCATTCATGAAGGAAAATCTCATGAAAAAATTTCAACATACTGTATTTCAAAGGGGATTGACTTCCATTTTATACCACCACGGGTACCTTACTTTGGTGCAAATCAACCTTCATCATAGTAAGGTTACATCAGCCAACCTAATGATGCTCCTAAATAAGGAGAGCATAGATGTGGCGCTTATCCAGGAGCCGTGGTTCCGTGGGACCAAGGTTCAGGGGTTAGGCCTCAGAGGGTTCAGACTATTTTATAGTCAGGATTCAGACAAGGTAAGAACATGTATACTTGTTAGGGAAAACCTTCAGGCACTAATGTTATCCAACTTCAGCTCTAAGGATCTTGTGGTTGTAGGGCTAGCGACGGGGGCCCACAAATGCTGGTTGGCCTCGGCATACATGCCGTATGAGGAGCCGTCAGCCCCCTCCAGAGATATGAGATTGGTGATCGAGGCTGCTGAAGCGAGGAACATCAATCTTCTACTAGGGTGTGAGAGGTGAGCTCGTAGTGTGCAATAGAGGCAATAAGCCCACTTTCAGAACAGTAAACAGGAGTGAGGTCTTGGACCTAACCCTAGTCACCTGTTCGCAACTGGAGAGTGTCTGACCAGGCGTCTTTATCAGACCACGCTTGGATACTCTTCGAGGTTGTATTTGCTGCGCGACCCGTTAAGGCTTTCAGGAATGTTCGTAGAACAAATTGGGACCGTTTCTGTGATGTAGTCAGTGACAGGCTGGGTTCACCACCCAAAAGACTCATCACAGAGTCAGCAGTGGATCATGCGGTCGATGCTGTCACCGAGGCAATAAACGTAGCATTCCTGGAAGCCAGCCCCATAAGCAGATCCAGTGGAAAATCAAGGCCACCATGGTGGAATGCCGAACGGGGTAAGCTTAGAGAAAAATCGCGTAGGTTGTTTAATGCAGTCAAGTGCAGCGGAGATCAGGTAGAGTGGTCCTGCTATAAGGACGGCCTAAGATCATTCAAGAAGGCGCTAAGGCTGGCAAAGAGATCTTCATGGAGGAGCTTCTGCCAGTCAATAGAGTCTAATAGAGAAGCGTCCAGACTCCGGAAGGTGCTTGCTAAGGACCATAGTTCTCCGTCCTTCATAAAAGGGGACAACGCAGTCTGGACAACCACAAACGAGGAGCTGTTAAATGTACTTCTTGACGCCCACTTTCCGGGCAGCGGGGAAATAGGTCCGTCGGTGTTGAGTTCTTCAGATCGGCACCTACAGGATGGAAAGGAGGAGGTAATCAGCTCCACCATAGTTAGTGAAAAAGCGAGGAAATGGGCGGTCCATTCTTTTAATCCCCTTAAGGCGTCTGGGGTAAATGGACTAAGACCCATTATGCTTCAGAAGGCACTAAAATACATAATACCATGGCTAGTGCCGATTTATAGAGCTGGCTGAGGCTCTGTTTCTTGCCCAGGGCCTGGCAGGAAGTGAGGATAATCTTCATTCCGAAGGCAAGCAGAACAGGCCATATCGAGACAAAAGACTTTAGACCAATCAGCCTCTCCTCCTTTATGCTTAAGGTCTTGGAAAGATTGATAGAGGTGCATATAAGAAATGTTTGACAGGGCGGCAGTGGTAGTCAGCATGCCTATACAAAAGGGAAATCGGTAGAGTCGGCATTACATGCAGTAGTGTCTGTTGTTGAGAAGTCCCTACAGTATAAGGAGTACACTCTAGGTGCTTTCCTGGATATTGAGGGGGCTTTCAATAACGTGAAGACGGAGGTTATATTTCATGGGCTGACAAGGGTGGGTGTTGATAAGTGTCTATGTGACTGGATCAACTCAATGCTTCTCAGTAGAAAGATCAGCTCCTGCGCAGGTGACGCTACTGTCAGAAGAGCAGTCTATAGAAGTACACCGCAGGGGGGGGGGGGTGCTATCACCACTCCTGTGGCTACTGGTAATGGAGGAAATGCTCATCAAGTTAGAGAGAGAGGGCTTTAAGGTAGTTGCCTACGCGGATGACATATGCATCCTGGTAACTGACAAATTTCTCTCTCCTATTAGCGAAAGGCTCGAGTGCGCGCTGCTTAAGCTGGATAAATGGGCCAATAATAGTGGATTGAGGGTGAACCCTTCGAAGACGAAGCTAATCCTTTTTACAAGAAGGAGGCGGGTGCAAGATTTCAGACTTCCAATGCTGGTAGGAGAGGAGCTTACTCTCTCCAGTGAAGCGAAGTATTTGGGTGTCGTCCTCGATTCAAAACTGAGCTGGAAGGTTAATCTACAAGAACGCGTGAAGAAGGCCAGTGTGGCCTTCTACACGTGCAAGAGAATATTTGGCGGAAACTCGGGATTAAAACCCAGGGCGGTACACTGGATGTACACAGCCATAGTTCGGCCCATCCTCTGCTACGGCTCTACGGTCTGGTGGACGGCCGTGACGAGGAACTGTAACCTTGATGTGCTGTCAAAAATCCAGAGAGCCGCTTGTATGGGTATAACTGGGTGTCTGTACACCACGCCCACGGCGGCATTGGTGGTCATGCTTGACCTATTGCCGCTGGACCTTTATTGTAAGGGTGTGGCGGCAACTAGTGCTGTCTGGCTGAGAGCGGGGGGCTGGTGGACGGAGAGAACTTTATGGCACTCCAATATACTCCAGAAGGTAGACTGTAGGGACTGCAGGGTAGAAACAGACTATCAAGTACCCATCCGGACTTTTGGGGGGGGGGGGGGTATCAATCCAACTATACCCACCAGGAGTGACTGGGAGGGGAAGGAGGTGGTCGTTACATCCGATATTTCTATATTTACGGATGGCTCCAAGACGAATGCGGGCACAGGGGCTGGAGTGTACTCTAGAGATCTCCAGTGGCACGAGTCTTATAGGCTGCCTGACAAATGCAGTGTTTTTCAGGCAGAGCTCAAGGTGGCAACATTGGTATCCATGTGCAGAGAGCTCGCACGGCACATCTGCATATATACTGATAGCCAGGCAGCCATCAGGGCGCTGGATGCTGGGCTGGTAAAATCAAAATTGGTGCAGTTATGCAAAACCAGGCTTGAGGAATTGACTGTAAGGCACAAGGTGACCCTAAGCTGGGTACCTGGCCATAAGGATATCTCAGGCACCGAGATGGCTGATGAGATGGCCAAAAAGGGCTCCGAATTGGATAGCTCCGCAGCTGTAACTTACGTGAGGATACCAATCGGAGCTTTAAAACAGGAAATCATCAGGGACGTCTATCTAAAGGCAGGCCTCTGATGGACCAGCAGGGATACCTGTCGTATTGCGAGGCAATTTTGGCCTGCATATGACAGGAAAAGGACAAGGGAACTGCTTAATAGCAGCAGAGCAAATACCAGGAATCTAGTAGGGGTCATGACGGGTCACTGGGCCATAGGGGACCATGCTAGAAGACTGGGAATAGCAGCGAACGATTTCTGCAGGAGTTGTAGGGACTCGGAGGAAATTGAATGCGTCAAACATGTGCTTTGTGAATGCCCCGCTCTGATGAATAAAACAGGTAGGCTACTAGGTAGCTACTTCTTTTCAAGTCTGGGGAGTATAAAGTTCAGAGACATCGTGAGTTTTCTGAGCGAGGCAGGATGATCTAGGTTAAAGGTCTTGGATATATCCTGAGTTTCCCAAGGAAAGCAAGATAAATCCACGGCTTGAAGGGTTATCCCATGAGGATTAAGGCCACAATGGACCCGTTGGAGGTCTAAGTAAGGCTGACTGGTTGTCTACCGGCACCCCTCTTACCTAATCTAACCTAACCTAACCCAACCTAGCGTCACTAACACACGAAGAGCTCGGAACCTTGATGGTAGAAATAGAAACCGTACTTAACTCCAGGTCACTAATACCCCTATCGTCCGACCCCAACGACCTAAGTACCCTCACACTGAAGCATTTTCTCCTTGGAGAACGCTTGAGCACTACGGCGGACCCTTCTGGCCAGCCTTGTACAGAGATGGAAACTTGTTAGTAATCTGAGGAATCAGTTTTGGCAGCGATAGTCAAGGGAATACCTTTGCGAGGTGCAACATTGATATAAGTAAGAGCAGCATTGCCACAATATGCAACCAGGAACTATGCTAGTGATAAAAGAGGACAACCTACCAGTTACAGCCTGGTAGCTTGCAAGAATTATGCGAACAATAAAGGGAAACGGCAATTTAGTCAGAGTCGCTGATATCTTGCATGCTTCGAAAACAGATTCACTAACTTGCTCCTTTACCAACGGATAATGAGCATGAACGAGCACAGACCCCCCAAGTAACAATTTTTCCAATTTTTGCCGACTGAAGGTGATGGAAAGTTTTATAAGGGGTATATAATGGTTTCTCGGTTATTCAAGTTATATAATTTGGTAACGAAAGCCTTATGGTTACTACTGTATAAAAAAAATCGTTTCTTGTGCGGGTTTAAAAACAAAAATTCCTCCTGGACACATCCAACACACGCGGCGCGACACTGATAAACACCATTGATCCAGCTGCTGTACCAACAAAGAGCAATCTCATAACCCGTTGGAAACTCGTTTCTCACATTAAAAACCAATTCTGGAGGCGATGGACTAATGAGTATTTAAGTCAACTACAGCACAGGTACAAATGGAAGCAGCGTTGTGAAAATATTGAACTAGGGACTATGGTCTTAATAAAGGAAGACAATACACCCACACTGAAGTGGCCACTTGGACGTATAATCAATATCATTAAAGGCGAAGATGGACTGGTTCGTGTAGCCGACATTCGCACTTCGACTGGCACTCTCCGGCGACCGATTCATCGTCTCGCACCATTGCCTATATCAACTGAAGACTCAGATTATTCTTCAGTCCAAGATAATGGGAGCACACAAGATAGCGAAAGAACATCGAAAACTATAGCATCGCAACATCCTGAAATCACCAATGAAGCACCTACAAACTCTAATGAAAGTAACAACAGCAGAACTAAGGCTAACCCTCGGAAGAAATTAAGAAGTTCTCTGAGATCTGCAATTGTGACACTACTTCTAGCTTGTTTAGTTGTACCACCTGTTAAAGCATCCTCAATTGAAGTGAAACCATTTATTCATCAACCAGGGATCTACCTTGATAACTTAGGTTTAACAAACATCATAGCCAACGAATGGGACCTCGTTATATTCTATGATATGATGCCATATTGGAGAGAGTATCAGTTCCTGCAAAACTGTACTCAGACACTCGAAAAAATGTGCCAGCATATAAATGAAAGAGTCTCCTGCTCAATAATCAATCAGCATGTGAAACATCTGCTGGTAGAATTAACAACAAACAACATGCTTCTCTCTGACAATAACAATTCCAAGAGAACAAAAAGGGGAGTAGCAAATTTCGTTGGAAGTATCGCCAACACTTTATTTGGTGTGCTAGACTCCGACTACGCTGAAAGAATGTCGCGAACCATAGATGATATTCTAATGATAAGAATTTAGTGGACATTGTGAAAGATATGTTGATAGGAAGTTATCGGGTTAATATAAGAAATCGGATAACATTAAATGAAATATTTAATATTTTCGATGATTTAGGATTATTAGATGAGAGCGATGTGATACATTATAATTACAAAAATAATATCTCAAATTCGCGACATAACTTCTTACATCGTAGGGACTTTAAACGCGATAATAGTGAACGGAAAATGCACAATTTCAGAAATAATAACGATTATTGAAAGAAATGTTGTGCGACAACAAAATAACCTAGCCAATTTCTCGGGACAATATATACGAAACGACCCCCCCCCCCCCCCCCGCCGCCCGTTACGGCGTTCGTCTCCATTTGTGTTTTGTGTTCTTTGTGAGCTGGCGATACTGCTGAAATTTCGTTGTCATTTTAATTATATATAGTACGAACGAAGGAAAGTTATCATTTCTTATATTACAGATTTACAAAGCGGGCTTATTTTTTTGGATCACTTTCATTTTTGAAGCATCGGATTGTTGTTAATATTGGATTCTTTTTTGTGGATTGTACTTTAGTTAAGTTTAATCATTTAAAGTATTATTAGATATTTGAATTTCAATTTTAAGGCGTAGCAAGTAAGAAACGAATTTTGTCACAATCAAACAAAAAATCAAATTTTAAAATTGAATTTTTTTTACACACCATCTTCTTCTTCGTTCTAACCGCCTTTTGATCCGGTACCTTTCAATTTATGGCTAGACCTGTCATAGGCCTAGACACGGATAAAGAACCTAAATCTAATTCGAACTGGCAGCCGAGGACAATCGATTCGCTTGGATATTAAAGCTATGATACCTGCTATGAATATTACCAGCTGGAAACGATGATTTATCTTCAAAAGAACATCGGATTAGTGTAATATAAGAAATAATCAATCATTCATTGTTTTTTAGTTTGCTGATTGTTTACGTAAATTAGGCCATGGCTAATCCTTTTTATTTTAATTAAAGAAAAAAATTTATAATAAATAAGTTAATTGAGAGTATAGATAAGATTATTGAAATTGTCTTTAAGTAAATATCGCATCTATCAGATTTAAATTCTGTCATAGCTCACCCGAACCAGCCAGGATTGTAACGATTATTTTATATCAGGAAACATAGTCCAGGGTTCTCAGAGGAAAAAAAATTTAAAGATAAACAAAAAAAAAAAATAAAAAAAAATTAATAGAAATAGAAAGGAAAAAAGCGATAAAGACAATAAAAAAAATGAAGCAAGGATATAAACAAAATACATTGAAATAACATTAAATACTAAAGCCCATACAGTGAATTCAAATATTTACAAGATTAAAACAACACACAAAATGTAAATAAATAAAACAATAACAAATCCATCAAATTATGATTAAGGAAAGGAAATGAAAGGTTCGTGGTATTCAGAAGAAAGGAAGCAAGACATTTTGTGTTAATTATAGCTCCGCTTTTCAGACTATTTCATTGCTACTATAAGTAATTACACAAGTATCAAAGTCAATGATGTCAATGATAACCAATATAAATATTCATATTTATTCTTGCTCTTGAAAGAGAAGGAAGCCGTTATCATCGTTAAATAAATCAGCGATGCAATCCATTTACCAAATACTGCCTGCCCCATAATTAAGTAAATACAAAAATTTCATTCACAACGTAAGAAACGTACGCAAAAAATCTAATCATTTAATCCATTCTTTTCAATTCAATTACCATTATTATTGTACATAGGTATACTCGTCCGGAATCCTCAAATAAAAGCAAGGATTCTACATTCTCTCGCAATCAAACAGAAACGTACATAATATTATAGATAGTCATTATCTTATTTTTGCACAATATGAATAAAATATGTTTAAAAAAATGTTATAATAAAAAAGATTCAAACATTTAATGTCAAACCAGATAATATAATTTTAAAATATTGTTATTGGGTAGATTCAGTTTTGCAATGAAACTTTTCTTGGGTGAAAGAAAAAATTAGTTTTTTACTTAGTACCTATAATTTATTTATGAAAGTTATTTATTTTAATATATGTTATTATTTTTATATTTTATTATTTTTCGCTTTATTTATTGTCTTGCGAATTTTGTGATTTCAGTTTTTCTTCTGCGGTAAGTATAATTTAGAAGATTATCGCACTTTAATATAAGTAGGTACTTTCATGTAAAAACGTTTTACATGGAAAAACTGGAAAATTTATTTTACATCAAAATCCATCGGTTAAACATATAAAATTTAAATGTTCACATGAAATATGTAAAACATTATGCTGAAGCGTGCCATACAATAAATCTCAGCAAAAGCTTCAATTTGGTATTACACACGGCCAAAATGGGACAGCTCCAAGGGTGTAGTTACCACCCTACCCCCAAAACCCCCAAAAACGTAAAAAAAATTAAGCCCGGTTAACTAATTCCATCCACGTTTACTATTCTAAAACTATTCCTTAAATTTCACAATTTTCGTCACGAAGCGAAGGTAGGATAAAATTTATTTAAAAAAAGCTACCAATTTATTAATTTCTGGCAACATTTAAATAAATCGAGAGTAAGACCGACACCCACCCGCACCTGCATATACTTCAGAATTTATCAATGAAAGTTACTATCAGAGGTGTAAATCAATTGCCAAACGCTACGCTGCTTTCAGCATACCATAGCAATGTACGTATGCAAACTATTGAGTGAATATGAGCCCAAAAGTTAAATTTAACATATTACAAATATTAAAAAGAAATTTGAAAGAATAAAAGAATCGGGTTTAAAAATTCAAATCGATAATAAAATCAAATGCATCCAAGAACTAAAGCTTCCGACTACCGCAAAACAGATTAAGAGATTTTTGGGGATAACTGGGTATTACAGAAAGTTTAATAAAGATTATGACAAGCCTACCCCATGATAAGGTACTTGAAGAAGGGAATGACTGTTAGTTCAAGCGACCCGAATTACATTGGGGCTTTCGAAAAGCTAAAAGATAAATAAATAACAAATCATCCCATCCTCCAATACCCGGATTTCAAGAAGAGATTCAAGTTGGTAATGGATGCGAGCAACTTTGCTCTCGGAGCAGTTCTAACCCAAGACGAGAAGAACTACCCAACAATAGAGAAGGAACTGCTGGCGATCGTCTGGGGATGTAAATATTTCAGGACTTACCTATTTGGTAAAGAACAAAGATTTACATACGGACCACCTAGTTGGCTCGCAGCAAAGTATACAGGTAAGGATATAAACCCGAGACTAACAAGATGGCTTATTTCTTTAGATGAATACAATATCAAAATCGATTACATTAAAGGGAAAGATAAGAAGTAAATAAATTTAAAAAACGACGGACTTCCGGGACTCGATTCAAACAAAATATATGAAACATATGAAGAGTTGACGAATAATAAGACGATTAATATTTTAGAAACTGAAAATTTGAGTTTCGATTTAAATGAAATATTTCGTGTAGGTAATAATGATAGTATAATTAAAATGTATAACGAAGTAAATGCAAGTAAAACAAGTGAAAAACCTAGAATTGGTCTAAGACCAATTCTTATGATACCCTAGATGAATGCACGTATGAAATCTCGTATGGTCACCCAATTGAGCAATTTTGATTTTTTGCATTGGTTTCTCACATATATTTCTAGAATGGCTCGTCGGACAGCAAAAATGACTATAACCAATTTTATAGGATTTCTTATTCTGAAGAAGTTTTTAGTACAATAAAAATGTCTAGGACTGATCGTTTTCAAAGTATATGTAAAAAACCAAAATTATTATATGGCAACACCAAGAAGGGGTTGCCCGATTTAGCCCATTTTTGAAATTTTATTTGCTATTAGTATGAAAACACAGTGTACCAAATTTCAGCTTTCTATGTCGACGTGTTCTCAGGTAGTCTCCAAACATATCGTGGAAAACGAAATTTGTGTATGGCGACCCCACGAAGGAGTTGCCCGATTTGTCTCATTTTCGAAGTTAATTTTACTTTTTTTTTTAATGTCCGTGTACAAAATTTCAGCTTTCTAAGTGAACGCGTTTTTGAGTTACCGTGCGCACGGACGGACGGACGGACAGACGGACATGCAAAAATCAAAATAACTTTTAATTTTATACGGGGGTGTCCAATCCATTTTGCTCTACCATCATTATTTCTGTGCGTTACAAACGGAATGGCAAACTTAGTATACCCTATAGATTTCATCTAGGGTATAATAATTTTAACAGCGGTTAGATAAACGTTCTAAGTGAATCCAACTGCTCACTCTCAAGAGGAGAACTCCAACGATCATATACCAATATTAGACACAACCGTCAATAGAAATTATACTCAAAGAATCTAGAGAAAAAGAATTTGAAAACATATTTAGAAATAGAAGAATTTTCGTCGATTTACGGGACATAGACAATGAAAACGTTAATGACATCTTTCGAAGATATATAGATAAAGGGAAGGTTGGTATATTTTCAGAACTAAACGACCACGAGTATAATAAATTACAGCAAATAATAATTAGAGTTTTTCCGCAAAGCAGTGGTATAAAATTCGTTAAGTGAAGGGTTTTTGCGACAAACATTGAAGACGACACGGGACACTCAACAAGGAAATATCACTATTTCACAAAAAGGAGCTAGAACATTCAGGAATAATAGCAACCTATTAGGAAATTAAAAATAGACTTTATAATCCGGCCCCAAAAACTGTAGCTAAATACTAAGAGGAAACCAATTAGAAAGAAGTTCCATCTAACAGAAACACCTTCGACTATTAACTAAGTCATCCATGTAGGTAGCAAACATCGCTTCATAAACTTCATTGATAAATTTTCCAAACACGCTACTACTCAAACACTAATGTCGACTTCCATTGATATTTTAAGAAACTGGCACGTCAATCAGTAAAAACCGAGTTCAATGGAACAACTTTTGACGCGATGAGAATGTATTGTAGCTCATATCCGTGTAATTTCTCAGATTGAAATTTTCTGGAAAAAATAATATCACGAATAACGTAGACATTATGAAAATTGTAATTTAAAAGATTTTGGCATGATTGTGGATAAATTTGGTAGAATAATAGTTGGAGATTGATATGTAATGCTCAATGACATTCAGTTGTGACATTTCTCATGTAGATGTGTGCGTTTTTCGGTGTAACACCGCCGATTTTTCCGATGTAGCACCAGACTCATTTGACGTACCTACACTTTTTGTAGCAGTGCAGGTCAATGGAACAATTTCGGTGTAACACTGCAAGAAAACATGTTCAATGGAAATCGGTATAATTGAAAATCTAGCCATTAAGCGTGAAACACAGTGCTGACTTTTCCAACCTGGCCGGCCTCACCAACTTTGACAGTTCTGTAGAATATATGAGATCAGGTTATCAAGCTCCCAATGGCAAAGTTGGTGAGACCGGCCAGGTTGAGGTTGAACTCGAGTAGGTCTACTTTCTACTCTGCTGGAACTGTGTCAGCTTTGACAGCTAATTTTTGTAATCAATTGATGCCAGCATTGTTTACAGGAAAAAGTGTACGGAAAATTTGTTGAAAAAAAGTTTTAAAAACATATTTATCGTAAAAATTTATTCCTGCTGTAGTAAATTATTACAAAATAATTTCAATTTTCAAGCCAATAGCCCAATTAAATGCTATCATACAGAAGTTATCAAAGCTCGTATTGTGAGCTGCAAAAGTTTGCAAGGCTCATCAGGTCGAGGTTTTTAAAGTTATACTGAGGTCGAGGTTGGAAAAGCTAGCAGTGGAAAGCAGAGGAAAGATATAGAAGTTTGTGTGTGATAACGAATTTAACATAAGGAATGTTAGAGAATTTTGAATGCACGAAGGCATTGAATATCATGCCACCAATCCAAATAGTCACACAGGCAACTCTGGCATCGAACGTTTTAATAATACTGTTACTGAACGAATTACGACTCTGAGTCTCGAAGAAAAACTTTATAATAACACTTTTCATTCAACCATCAAAGCAACACCGGTAAATGTACAAGAACATAGGGTAGACCATAAAATATTCCGCTAAAGGTTAAAAAAGACGGAGAAGGTTGTACTGAAGAAAGGGAAGAAGGGCTTATTAGGAACTACAAGTCGGTGAGGCACAAAGAGGTACCTAAATGTAGAAAACATAAACTCGATAGGATTCATGAAGGTAATATTAAAAGACCGTTTAAATTTTCAGGTACTACTGGCAATAGTTATAGTCCAGTCATCAAACACTCATAATAGACAAGATTAAATCAGAATTAAGCTGCGCAAAGTTGAATCCAAAATCTGAAATTGTTTTTCATATTATTAACCCTAATGAAATATTGAAACTAGCTGACAAAATAGAAGAAACCATTAACAAAGTTGGCCTTGGTATCAATAAAGAAATCGCAATACATTAAATCAAAAGCATTAGCAAATAATTTAGGACACTCATCCCACATAGATATAAGCGAGGACTCATAAATTTAAGCGGGACAGTTTTGAAGTGGCTATTCAGAACCATAGACGACTACGACAGGGAAGATATCGAAGAACATTTAAACACCATCGACAAAAACAACCATGAAGCAATCGAGACAGTCAATCAGCTAATCAAAATCAACGATAATTTTAACAAAACATTTACCCTAATAGAAAATGCAATTAAAGTGGACCGACTTAACAAATAAATTGAATGAAATTGAAAAGCGAACTTATACAGAGGGCCTGTTTCTAGAACAAATGATAAAAATCGATTTTATTAAAAGATAAGTTGAGAATATACAAGACAACTTTCGTAACCCCCGGAATATACAAGCCATGAACAAAGTCGAAAAAAGAGAGCAGCGGGGCGGTCAGCAGGCGACATCCACAGTCTTCTTGTCGTGTCTTACTGCTGGAGTTTTTCATATAAAAGTTACTTGTATTTTGTTCAAACGCTATCATTTCCATAAATTTGTTCGACAAGCTATTTTTTTAAATTATCTACTATTAGAAAGAAAACGTATTTGGCTGTAATTTGTTTTAACTTCATTGTGCTGTGGGAGCAACAGTTTTGGACTTTAGGACCAATTTAAGATGAAATTTTAGTTTTTCCTCCATGACGAGTATACAAAAAGCAGTGAGAGTGAGCTCTTACTGCATGCTGTACCCGGCACGTTAAGGCCTTTTAATGTGTCGGTGCCTTCGGCGACTTCATGGCTTGTATTATATTCCGGGGGTTACGCAACTTTGCATCGGCTAGGTTAGGAATCTCACATCCAAGCATCTTGACGGACGAAGAAATCAGAACTTATGACATCGACTCGAGAAAACAAACGCAAATTAGACTTGGAGGGAGTAGCTAGTTACTATAATGGATCCATCATTTTCGCAATCAAAATTCCCAAAGAATTTCAGAAATTTAGCAAAAAGCTTTTAATCCCAATCTCAAACCCGAATAACAAACAAATTGATCAAGATATCGAATTTGTGATTGAGGCAAATAACAAAACTTATACATATGAAAGTGAAAAAACATTAAAAGAACTAATTATCAGAAAGAATTGTATTTTCAAAAATAATTGCAAATTTATTGTAAATCAGGAAGAAGAGCATGTCGAAATTTATGATGATATCTTGATTTTAAATAATGTAAGAAACAAAAAATTCAACAGCTCTTGTGACGATAGGAAAATAATTTTAAAAGGAAATTCTTTCATAAATTGTCAAAATTGTATAGAACAAATTGATAATAAAATCTATAGCAATGAAGTCCACAAAGTAATTAGCAAATTAATTGTTCCCATAGAAAACACTTTTGATTCAAATAAGACAGATATAGCTTTTGAAGATATTGTTCTAAAACAAGAAAATAATATAAAATAAATAAGGGAATTAAAATATCAAAAACATGTAAACATAGGGCTAGGAATAGGAGCGTTCTCCATTAGAATAGTAATAACAATTATATTTCCATATTTTTATTTAAAAAATAAAAATATCCAAAAGTAAAAGGAACGGGGAAGGAATTACGTTACCTCACTTAATACAGGAAACAGAGATTCCATTACAACTCTAGACAGTCTCGACATAAATCAAATTTCAATACGAACCTGATCCAGCCCTCCAAATTACATTTTCCCACATTCCAACATCTACCTACAAAATAAACAGGAACAAGTAAAAAAGCTAGAATTGGTCCAACAATAAGACCAATTCTTATGATATCCTTGATGAATGCCCGTATGAAATTTCGAATGGTCACCCATTTGAGCAATTTTGATTGTTGCAGTGGTTTTTCCCATATATTTCTAGAACGGTTCGTCAGACAGAAAAAATGATTATAACCAATTTTATAGGATTTCATATTCTGAAGAAGTTTTAGGTACATCAAACAGACAAATTTGTACTTGAGTACGGAATATCCTGGGGTGGAAAAAGACGTGACGGAAACAGGACCAGTAAAAAAGTTTTGGTTACTAATGTAATTTCGCTTGAAAAGTGCTATTTTCAGAGAGGAATAACTACCAAAACTATGATATTATTGCCAAGAAAGTTCAATTTGTTTATTTTGAAAAAGTTCAATTGTTTAGTGTAATGATAAAGGAAATAAAGTCAATAATGTTGTTTTTATATATTTTGCATACAGTTTGGCATTTTAATTCATTTCATCACCATTACATGGAATGATGTAGGTACTTTTGGAAAGCTTTCGCTTGTTTTGAAAGCTGTGCGGACTGTAGCCTGCATGCTCAGAAAGTGTATGCAGCCATTTCCTGTATTAGGTATATGCATTTTGCATGTATGTATTAGTGAGCTCTGTTATACAACTTTTATACGTAGAGCAAATCAGGTTAGTTGAGTTCCCTTAAAGCTGTATGTTACGTAATGTACTTGGTTTTCGCATGCATCTCTGTAGCGATAGCATATGATTGCTTCTAGCAATATATTTCCGTAGAATTTCTTGTTTTTAGTTTTTTATTACCACAGTTTTGCACATTGATGTGGTTTTTAGTGACTGCGAGCGTGTAAGCTTGGGAAAAAGTTTTGGAACTGTGATTATTGTGCACACCAGTTATTTTTGTAAAATAGTTGTAATATTTCATTACTACGTCACTTTTAGAATAATTTGTGTGCCCTAGATAAAATCATAGGGTATATACTATAAGCGTGTCATTTCGTTTGTAACGCACAGAAATAATGTTGGTTGAGCAAAATGGGTGGAAACTCACGCATTATATTGTTGCGAGCGTGGCCTTTGGTTCGTTATTTAAAACACAATATTAAATTTTTAATATACAACTTCTTTATTTCACTTCTGATCTTACATAATTCAGAAAACATCAATTTATCAACTCAAGTTTAATTATCGCTTAATACTTTACTTTCAATTATCTTAATCCAAACATTTTCGCTTCTTTAACTTCTCAACACTGCAATGTCTAAGACACGACTCTTTCTTTGGCGGTGACAACTGTTATATTTATATCCTAGAAAGTCTCCAGATTATTCTGGACTGTTCTATTCCAGAATCTTCTCGACTATTCTATTCATTCTATTCCTTAACCTTCCCGAAGATTCCATCATCGATTCTCCGAACCTGAAGTTGTTTACTCTCCATTGCCAGTAGATATCACCAGTAGTCTCTTTCTATTGCACGTAACAATATTAAAAGTTATTTTGATTTTTGCATGTCCGTCTGTCCGTCCCTCCGTCTGTCTATCTGTCTGCCTGTTCGCACGATATTTCGAGAACGCGTGTACTTAGAGAACTGAAATTTTGCACACGGGCTTATTAAATAAAAGTAAATTCAAGTTCGAAAATAGGACATTTTTTTATGGTGTTCGGGTTCGTTTTTGAGATAGGAATTTTTGAATTTAACTTGTTTGCATTGTTATAACGCATGTCATATTGTGTTTGAATTGTTGTTTGATTTATCGATCAAAAGAGAATACATTTCTCTAAATTTTTCCCCTGAAGGTTAAAGTAATAATAAGTGGAACTTTGTGATTTCAGTAACAAATCAAATTTTAAATCCTGCAGATCTAAATGTACCTAGCCTATAAGTCCGATACCGGGCATTTTGAGTTTGCCTGCACATTTTCGTATTGAGTAACTTAGAAATTCAGTAATTCGCAGTTTACATGTTTTGCCAGAAGGAGGAAGATTAATCCAATCTAGAAAATGAATCCCTAGTCTGGTACACCAACGGTGCTAAAACCAAGAAAGGAGTAGGAGCAGGAATATATGGTGTAAATCCAACAGCTCAAATTTATCAAATTCTAGGAAAATACTCCTCAATATTCCAGGCAGAAGTATATGACATCACTAAACTAAATGTGCGGCATTGAAAACCATCCTCATAAACTGAGATCCAAATGAACTTAATGTGGGAATGCATTCAAGCATTAACAAAACTTGGCAAAAAGAACCACCTAGTACTTCCATAGATTCCAGGACACTCGGCACTTGATGGGAATGATAAGGCGGATTTACTGGCCAAAAAAGGAGCATTCATACCCCTCATAGGACAGGAACCACTTTGCGGAATTTCTTAGAGCACCGTGAAGCTAACCTTCCAAAACTGGATTCAGAACCAAATGGACCAAAGAAGGACTCAGTGATATGATCCAGACAGGAGTCCTAACCGGGCTCTACAAACTAAACAAATACATTCATCGCATAGGTATATCACCCACTGATGTATGTAGGTTGTGTCTCGAGGAGGATGAAACATCAGAGAACATCTTATGCTAATGCGAGGCCATTCCACAATGTAGCTTCCAGGCCTTTGGCTCATATTTCTTATAGCCTGCCGACTTTGAGGACACCTCATACAAAAAAATATATCTCTTCCTAGGAGGAGTGGATGAACGGTAAAGAAAGCGGTGCACAATATTGCTGCATTGCCAGACCTACTTGGCTCACTTAGTCCAAACTCTAAAAATATCTAAGATCAATCCAAAGTGTGAAATAAATAAGTTAAGCGATCGAAATACCTTACCCGTAATAGTCGGGTAAGTTATCCTGGAGTATATCGTTTCTCAGTTAAAAAAAAAAAACACTTGTACAAAATACTATTATTTTTCGACCTAAAAGAAATAGAAAAGAATTCAAGTTATTCCAATTAAAATAACGCATGCGTCATTCCTGCACCTGGAGTATACCACAGGTGCATAGGTCCCTCGATGACCTGAAAAAAAGGGAAGTTCTAAGAAATGAATTTAAATATATTTGAACATGGATTAATAGACACACTAAAAACAAATCCAAGAATCTTTTATTACACATAAAATATACCACAGCACACAACTGTAGCGAAGAGCGCGCCAATTGTCAGCCCTACCTACATCCATCTTGCAATGAATGCAGATAGGCGCTGCAATTGACATCTCTTGCTGCAAAATCATCTTGGGACTCATGTGGGTGGCCGCACAGCGAATATGCCGGTAGCGGTCAGCCGCCTTGGGGTGGTTCTTGCCACCCACATCCCTTGATGCTTGAAAAGCTGTGCTAAATGAATAATAATACAAAAAAAAACTGAATCCTCGTTGTCAGACTTCAGACGGACGGACAGACAAGGTTAAACTCTGCAACTCGACATGCCTCGCCTCCACTGGTGCAACCTGAAAATTAAAGAGCTGGAAGTGACGAAATTTAAATAATATCAGCGATGCGATGTGCTGAAAATAAAAAAAAATAAATAAAACGAAAGCACAACGCCGTACAAGTGTCTAACCACCCGGAGAAGGCACGACGCCGAGAGAGAGAGAATACGTGGACCTCGGATAGTTGTGAAGTCCTGACTGGACGTAGATTGGGCTCATCGCCCCCATCCACCCTGGCTAAGATGTCGCAGCCAACATAAAATTCTTAGCCCTATAATGGACGTGTGTGCGCCCGAGGATGTCACCGCATGACCTCACCGCCGCCCCTCATCGACGAGAATTAGTAAGCCATTGATCTAAGCATCATAATCGGCGCGAAAGCGTGAAGTAGAGAGAAGAAGGAAGGAAGAATATATATTATGTTTAAAAATAAAGAAAATAAACAAAAAACATGCATAGGCACACATATGTATATTCGCCCCTTTCTCTCACCTTATTTTGCTCCTTTACAAATCTTCTCACAAATCTCGTATACACTTCGTCGTACTTCCCTACACAATAAAGCTAGCTGGTGACTTAAGCTAGGCTAGACCCCTACTAACTAACCTTAACAGTAGCTATGTAATTATCCTATCTATTCCAATGATAGTAAATAGTATCAGGTACAGATCATGTGCTTACCATATACAAACTAAAGAGTTAAGTAACAAATAATGAGAAAACTTACTTAGGTGTGGGTATACTACCCTACGCGGAGAAATCCCTTGCTGGAGTAGGCTGGAGCTGGTGGGGGCTGCACCCTTTCGACGTTCTTCACATGCCAAACTGGATCAGCTGCTTCGCTTCTTGTAGTTTGCGTTTGTGGGTACATTGACCTCTTTTTTATTTGACCCTTTTCACCTCTTTGGGTGCTTTCGGGTATACCCTAACGTCTTACTCGCTAACCTTCGCCTGCAGTTACACTATTTCGAGCGATGAAAGGACTAAACCAATACAAATGCATGTCTACATCGAGGTAAGCAAAATCAAGGTGTGCGCCGAGTATATTCACTTTTCTTTCTTTTCCCTTT
The DNA here is from genome assembly GCA_963930735.1 of Dioctria linearis. Taxonomy (NCBI): domain Eukaryota; kingdom Metazoa; phylum Arthropoda; class Insecta; order Diptera; family Asilidae; genus Dioctria; species Dioctria linearis. The sequence goes on along the minus strand of OZ005741.1, from coordinate 174,334,123 downwards.
ATTTAATTCCTTCGCGACAAATCGAAGGCTTATATGCCCGCGATAAGGTTACGATGGAAGGTGTGAATAGATATGTCTGTGTCCATATATATCACTGATAGTTTTCACTCAAAATAGTTCTACTCTCATTATTAATAATTTTCACTCAAAAATAATTCTAATTTCCTCTTTTCAGTAAAATCGCAAATATACGCACACATGGTAGAGTCCAAAATGAAGTAAGTACTAGTATAAATCTGTACAATAATTTTCACTCAAAAATAATTCTAGTTTCCTCTTTTCAGGAAAATCGCAAATATACGCACACATGGTAGAGTTTAAAATGAAGTAAGTACTAATATAAATCTGTACTATTAATAATTTTCACTCAAAAATAATTCTATTTTCCTCTTTTCAGGAAAATCGCAAATATACGCACACATGGTAGAGTTCAAAATGAAGCAAGTACTAGTATAAATCTGTACCATTAATAATTTTCACTCAAAAATAATTCTAATTTCCTCTTTCAGGAAAATCGCAAATATACGTCCACCAAAAGAATTTATCACGAAGTATATAGATATTTATGTAGCACAAAATTTGCACCAAAATAATTATAAATTCCTCTTTTCAGGAACACCGCAGATATTCGTCCACCAAGAGAATTTATCACGAAGTAAGTATATAGATATTTATGTAGCACAAAATTTGCACCAAAATAATTATAAATTCCTCTTTTCAGGAAAACCCGAAAAGATTTGTGCACCAAGGAAAGTTATTACCAAGTAAGTATAAGTTATTTGTATAACACCAAAATTTTCACCAAAAATAATTATAAGTTTAATCCCTCTTTTCAGGAAAACTCGAAGAGATTGGTGCACCAAAGAAGTTATTATATATACATATATGTGTTTATATATCGCAAGTAAGTATAGAGTTATTTATATAACACCAAAATTTTCACCAAAAATTACACAAATAATTATAATTCTAATTCCCTCTTTTCAGGAAAACTCGAAAAGATCAAGATTTTCACCGCAGGTAATTATAATTTTAATTCCCTTAAAAATAACTATAATTTCCTCTTCAACCGAAAACTTCCAGACTTTTTGAACCGGATCAAATCACTTCCACGCGCTGGCCGACTTGTCCTTCACAAAATCTCAAATCAGACTGCCCGCATGACTTAACGCAGTCTCTCTTCATCGAAACGATTTCCGCCCGTAGCCACCGGCCGGCGCACACCACTCGTTCGTTCGGGCTGAATTTTTTTTTTTTTTTTTTTATTTTTTTTTTTTGCTCGCCGTATGGACGGGTGTGCGTGTATAGTTTTGCCTGCTGTTTGGTAGCAGCAAAATGTGTGCTATGCGCCAAAATTTTCTTGGAATTTCGGGAGGGCTTGCTGTAATGCATTGTATGGTGGTATCGTACGATGCATTACAGCTAGGCGAATTACCGTTTGTTTATTGGAAGTTTTGTTGACAAACGGTATATGGCACGAAATATTTGTGTGATAGATAAGGCGAAGATGCCAAATTTTATGATTTTAATTTTTTTTTTCGGATAAATGCGGGTATGTATGAATATGTCTTTATCTTTTCAGGAATTTGTTAATATGAAGAAGTAGCATAGGGCTACTTCTTGAAAATATAAATTTCATCTTTTCAGGGATTTTTAAAATATGAAGAAGTAGCATAGGGCTACTTCTTGCAAATATAGATTTTAAATTTTCAGGAATTTCCTCATATGGAGAAGTAGCATAGGGCTACTTCTCGAAAGTGTTTCAATTTTTGCCCCTTTTTAGGTACCCGAGGAATTAAAAATAACAATATTAAAAATAAAAGAAAATGGATAATGATAAAAAAAAAATTTAAAGGGTAAGATAAAGGGGAAGAAAGAAAAGAAAAAGGAATTTTTTGATGATGAAAAGAAGAGAAAGAAAGCAGAAAGAAAACCGGAAAGTAGCGTGAGGGCAGATCGCTACAGCGTGGGGACGACCCACCGAGAAAAGAGTCTCAAGCCGGGCCAAACAAAACCCAAAATTCTCGAACTAGCTGGGGGAATAGATGAAAACATTCGTAGCAGCGCCCAACGTGGGGACGACCCACTAGAGTCTCAAGCCGGGCATGCGCTAAACCCTGGGTTGTTGAGAAATAAACGTCCCATCTGCGGCCATAATCCCAGCTCGCCTTGAACGAGGGAGGACCTATCAACAGATAGACTTCGTCTATCAACTCGCCTCGCCCAATGAGCTGACCAGGAAGAAGTGCAGCGATCGGTTTATTACGTATGGAAATGTTCGGCTCGAAACTATGACTTCGTCGGTGAAACGCCACTCCTTATCTTTCTGTGATCTGCTGAGTCCGGTCGCAGCACCCCGGAAATTCCCCGAATCCCAAGAGAGGAAATTGTTTCGTAACAGATAGAATTCATCTATCAACTCATTCAGGACGACGGAAATCCCGCGAAATGCAGCAAGCGGGTTCAAGCTCTAAGGAAATTGAAGAAAGGACAGGAAAGTAAAACCCTTCTGATAAAGGCTAACCCAGAAGGGGTTAGTAGCAAAGGCTGAGACCATCTAAACTTGATAGTTTAGGGATAATACACTATATGAACAAATTTCGCTGAGACTCCATCCGCACTCGTTGACGCTCGAACACCGTTCTACTACGAGGAAAATTGAAGAAGGGACAGGAAAGTAAAATCCTTCAGATGAAGGCTAACCCAGAAGGGGTTAGTAGCAAAGGCTGGGACCATCTAAACTTGATAGTGTAGAGATAATACACTATATGAACAAATTTCGCTGAGACTGCATCCGCACTCGCTGACGCTCGAACACCGTTCTACTACGAGGAAAATTGAAGAAGGGACAGGAAAGTAAAATCCTTCAGATGAAGGCTAACCCAGAATGGGTTAGTAACAAACTGACAGAGGTTTATCACCCACCACTGAAGAAGTAGTAAGAGGGTTTGCGATAACCTGTAGTTTACAAGTAAAGCTTGCCGGATACCTTCTTAGGGCTACCGAGAAATGTCCTTATTTGTTCATTTGCTTGATCGCCACAGATTAGGAAATAATGAAGAAATTCAGGGATTAAAATTGTGGAAAGGGGAACAAAAGAGAAGGAAAAAAAATTTATAACAAAAAGGAAATATATATAAGATAAAAAGGATCTTATTAACAGGAGGTCTACCAGCCGCTAGGTTGAGCAGGTCCTAAGCGGCGCATTGGTAACCTGTAGCTACCAGTTAAGCTGGCTGGATGCCTTCTTAGGGCTACCAGGAATCATGGGTACGATGGTGGCTCCTTAAGGACCTAAGCCAAAGGCCTTCCGAAAGTCAGTACCCAGATATAGAGGCTGTTGCAAGGTCGGGACAATCTGAAAACGCATCTGACGTGTTTTCTCACCGTACCTTGCGAGGACTCGGATATGGCCTAGCACTCGGTGTTGCTGTCCGTCTGCAGTTGATACCGTTGAGGGCAGCGAATGGAAACGGACTCCTGGCTTTCCCAGGAAGAGCTCTGCGCCAAGGCCGAGCACGCTGACACTGGCTCCGCTGTCCAATATGCCAGATATCCTTTCTCCGTAAATGAATACGTCGGCACAAGACTGTGGATCGGCGTTGTTTGAAATAACGGTTTCAGTGATAGCGGCCCTTATGCTTCTTCGCAAGGCTTGGTAGCGCCGTGTACGTTGTCTTGCTCGGGAGCCGGACGTTTCCTGAGGCTGCGAGATCGCGTCGCCGATGCAGCACTTCGTGTCTAGATGAGAGGTACCGGACATAGTGTGAAGTCCTGTCAATACTTTCTGTATGTGTTAGGGAGAGAAGTATCTGAAATTTTGCTGTGGATATTCACCGTGACTCAAGCAAATATCTGTTTGATAAACCGGAAAGTTCGGAAATTAAGTGTGTTGTATTCATGAAATAGTGAAAGTAGCGCTAAAACAACATATACGTATATATGTTCAAAAGAATGTTCAGAATGATAACTCCGTGGTAACTCCAAGGAGCAATGCCTTTAATTTGTGCGTGTACTATATTTGTGCTACGTAATAAATATGTAATTTCGAAGGAAAATTCAACGTAGTGACTTTATGGTACTCCAAGGAGGAATATCTATAACTTGTGCGTGTATAAAAATATAACTATTGAGGACATTAACTTTAGAATAGATCTAAAATAGATCTATAACTTACTCGTACTAAAGTTGTGCGTATATATATATATATTCAAATGAAAATTCAAAATAGTATGATGCGTATTAAATTCGTGCGCCTATAAATATGTTAATTCAAAGAAGGTTTAAAATAATAAACTTATTTTAAAATTAACGAAGAAATACCTATACTATGTGCGTATATAATATTCATATATATATAAATATATATGTTCGAAAGGAAGTTCAATACAATTACTTTATTATAAAACACAAAAAAAAAAATCTAGATCGTGTGCGCTATATCAAGATATTGATCCAAAGAAAAATTCAAAATGAATGCTTTATTATGAATCTACAGAGGACGATCCAGCAATTGTTCGTACTAATATTCAAAATTCAAAATCATACGAAGGAGGTGGCTTGGCCATGCAGCGGTCCACCCGAACACACACCAACAACAACATTTCAACAATCCAGTTCTGCGAACTGGAACGAAACAAATCGTTCTCAATCCCTCTCCCAGTCTCGCTTTCCCTCTACAGCTTGGCAAACCTTCAAAGGGTCTGACGCAGCATGAACTTAGTAAGGACATTATGGCAAACAATCCTGTTGTCAAGGACAAGTCAAAGAAATGAACATCGTTCACCAACCCGACAACGGACTGAGGTCAAAATCGGAAGACAGTGCGAGTGATCAGCGATTCAATGGCCGCAGGAAAGAAGCCGTAGCGATAGTATGTAACGGAATCAATAATAGAACACGAACAGAAAACCCAGTGCATACGATATTATGATTGTAGCTAGCTATTCGACCTTCAGGTAACGATAACCATAATAGGGGTGAGACTACAGCAATCAAGACTAAACACTACGGCATCTGACATAATTATCATAGCTAGATATCCTATCTTAAATATCTATAACTAACGTAACAAAACCTCTGATAAGGTAAACTTAACTAAGACAACCCCAAAAAAAATTATAACGGTAGCTAGGATAATTTAACTATAATCGAACGATAAAAGCTAGAGCGACTTATACTAGCTGAATAATATAAAAGGTGTTTAAGATAACCTAAATGCAACCAAGGCAAAGCTAAAAACAACCTATGGTAACCACAACCCGAGATGGTACCCAAAATAAAAAGTATCCAAGATGATCTACGAGGTCACTGATATAAGGATTATAACCGACTGTGCGGACTAGATTGAACCGTGATAGCCAACATACTTCAAAGATGGCTAAGATAGCACACCTACAAGGAGATATAATTGCAACCTGATCTACAAGCTATCTCAGATACTCCAAAGGTGCCTCCGATGAACTAAATCTAAGCTTAGATAAGATGGCTACAGTAACCCGAAGGATGCTAATGTAAAGACTATGGGGAAGTATAAAAGCCCATAATGTTACAAAGGTAACTGAGGTTAACCTAAATAATCTAAAAATGACTAAAATAAAGGACACTGTAAGATCTAAGATAGTATCTCTTACTAAACTAACTCAATCGTGATTGAGATAGAGGCTATGATAGAACTATGATAGCTATAAAAAGATACGATAGAATCTAACTAACTATACCACAATGGTAACCAGACCCTAATAGGATGTCCTTACTTGAAGAAATATCAATAACTATAATACGATAAAGGTAAGTATTTAAACGCTATATAACCACACTATAAATACAACTAAGGTCGTAAAAGCTAACTACAAGGTAACGATAATCGAATTAATAACTAGAATATAATACGATACTTTCCCAAAATACGCCAGAACCAAAATCTCATAATAAAACTCAAAATATACAAAATACTGACTTCTTTCCTGGAACCAGCGGATGTGAACGGAATCTTTAAGCTCGTAGTAGTATGCTTCGCATACGACGTTCACCCTCCACTGATCAGCTGAACATCCCGACACTTCAAACTAGGGAACGTCCATGGAATAATCAAAAGTAAAGGAAAGGGAATTCACCTGTCTTCACCTCACGCGGGACTCCGCTCCAAGGGTACCGCCCCGGTACTGTATCAATCACTCCAAGTCGGATACCAATCTAGAGGATGCTAACCAGCGATCCTCCCGTCAGAGTGATTGAGACAACCCCGAATGGAGTCGTGGGAGCAGAGCGCCACGCAAGCGCGAAGCCAAGCAAGTGAAAGCAAATTGGAGAGTACTGACCCACTTCGAATCACACGGCTGCACTGATCCCTACCACAAGGAATAGATCAAGCAGGTGGCTGTTATCGCTCACCGACTTGTAGTAGAGGTCAGCACATGTGCGCGGTTCTTCCGGACCTAAGGTCGAGTGGTCAGCCACTCAGTTGGCGCGAACCGAAGCAACGATTCCCAGTGGTACCCGCAAGCCCAAAGCCCGCCTACCACTGAATGGATGAGCACTCCGACGCATGGAACTATGGAGCTCTTAAGAAGAGCAAAAGAGGAGACAAAAAAATTTATGATTGAGGGAGATTTTACTAGGTTACACCAATGAAGCCAAAATCACGAGCCATCTTGCCCGCTACCAAAGCCAGATCTAACGAGAGCAAAAAGGAACTACCACGAGAGCTTTACAGGAGAAAAAGGTAGCTCTGCGTAGACCAAGTCATTGGCGGCATAGCAAGACAATCCGTTTTAGCAAGCCATAAGTTGCATATTTAAATTTACGAAGGACTTTCATTTGAAGTGAATTGAAATGAGTAATATAAAACTTATTCGCAAAATTGAAATGAGAAGAAGTGAACAAAAAAAAATGAATACTGAATAACTTGAAGACGAGGCAAAACGATATGAAACTAGCGAAATAATTTTTGAAAGTGTAGTGTCGAAAGATCTATAAACAAAAAAAATAAACAAAAGGTTTGAGGTAGGGATATCAAAGTTAGAATTTTACCAAAAAAAAAAATTTAAGCCGAGAAAACTGAAAGAAAGGAAAATCTGCGTCTTAGTCAAGAGAAGCTTGACTAAAGATGAGAAAAAAAAGACCGAACTTGGGCGCCATTTGTAGCGAAGCACAAATGAGCGACCACAAAATCAAAAATAAAACTTGAAATAGTAGTTCAGCTTTAGTGAAAAGAAGCTTGACTAAAGATAAAAAAGCGAACTTGGGCGCCATTGTCAGCCCTACCTACATCCATCTTGCAATGAATGCAGATAGGCGCTGCAATTGACACCTCTTGCTGCAAAATCATCTTGGGACTCATGTGGGTGGCCGCACAGCGAATATGCCGGTAGCAGTCAGCCGCCTTGGGGTGGTTCTTGCCACCCACATCCCTTGATGCTTGAAAAGCTGTGCTAATACAAAAAAAAACTGAATCCTCGTTGTCGGACCTCAGACGGACGGACAGACAAGGTTAAACTCTGCAACTAGACATGGCTCGCCTCCACTGGTGCAACCTGAAAATTAAAGAGCTGGAAGTGACGAAATTTAAATAATGTCAGCGATGCGATGTGCTGAAAATAAAAAAAAAATAAAACGAAAGAACAACGCCGTACAAGTGTCTAACCACCCGGAGAAGGCACGACGCCGAGAGAGAGAGAGTACGTGGACCTCGGATAGTTGTGAAGTCCTGACTGGACGTAGATTGGGCCCATCGCCCCCATCCACCCTGGCTAAGAGGTCGCAGCCAACATAAAATTCTTAGCCCCATAATGGACGTGTGTGCGCCCGAGGATCTCACCGCATGACCTCACCGCCACCCCTCATCGACGAGAATTAGTAAGCCATTGATCTAAGCATCATAATCGGCGCGAAAGCGTGAAGAAGAGAGAAGAAGGAAGGAAGAATATATATTATGTTCAAAAATAAAGAAAATAAACAAAAAACATGCATAGGCACACATATGTATATTCGCCCCTTTCTCTCACCTTATTTTGCTCCTTTACAAATCTTCACACAAATCTCGTATACACTTCGTCGTACTTCCCTACATAATAAAGCTAGCTGGTGACTTAAGCTAAGCTAGACCCCTACTAACTAACCTTAACAGTAGCTATGTAATTATCCTAACTATTCCAATGATAGTAAATAGTATCAGGTACAGATCATGTGCTTACCATATTCAAACTAAAGAAAGAGTTAAGTAACAAATAATGAGAAAACTTACTTAGGTGTGGGTATACTACCCTACGCGGAGAAATCCCTTGCTGGAGTAGGCTGGAGCTGGTGGGGGTTCACCCTTTCGACGTTCTTCACATGCCAAACTGGATCAGCTGCTTCGCTTCTTGTAGTTTGCGTTTGTGGGTACATTGACCTCTTTTTTATTTGACCCTTTTCACCTCTTTGGGTACTTTCGGGTATACCCTAACGTCTTACTCGCTAACCTTCGCCTGCAGTTACACTATTTCGAGCGATGAAAGGACTAAACCAATACAAATGAATGTCTACATCGAGGTAAGCAAAATCAAGGTGTGCGCCGAGTATATTCACTTTTCTTTCTTTTCCCTTTATTTAATTCCTTCGCGACAAATCGAAGGCTTATATGCACGCGATAAGGTTACGATGGAAGGTGTGAATAAATATGTCTGTGTCCATATATATCACTGATAGTTTTCACTCAAAATAGTTCTACTCTCATTATTAATAATTTTCACTCAAAAATAATTCTAATTTCCTCTTTTCCGGAAAATCGCAAATATACGCACACATGGTAGAGTCCAAAATGAAGTAAGTACTAGTATGAATCTGTACCATTAATAATTTTCACTCAAAAATAATTCTAGTTTCCTCTTTTCAGGAAAATCGCAAATATACGCACACATGGTAGACTTCAAATTGAAGTAAGTACTAATATAAATCTGCACTATTAATAATTTTCACTCAAAAATAATTCCAATTTCGTCTTTTCAGGAAAATCGCAAATATACGCACACATGGTAGAGTTCAAAATGAAGCAAGTACTAGTATAAATCTGTACCATTAATAATTTTCACTCAAAAATAATTCTAATTTCCTCTTTCAGGAAAATCGCAAATATACGTCCACCAAAAGAATTTATCACGAAGTATATAGATATTTATGTAGCACAAAATTTGCACCAAAATAATTATAAATTCCTCTTTTCAGGAACACCGCAGATATTCGTCCACCAAAAGAATTTATCACGAAGTAAGTATATAGATATTTATGTAGCACAAAATTTGCACCAAAATAATTATAAATTCCTCTTTTCAGGAAAACCCGAAAAGATTTGTGCACCAAGGAAAGTTATTACCAAGTAAGTATAAGTTATTTATATAACACCAAAATTTTCACCAAAAATAACACAGACTGCCCGCATGACTTAACGCAGTCTCTCTTCATCGAAACGATTTCCGCCCGTAGCCACCGGCCGGCGCACACCACTCGTTCGTTCGGGCTGAAATCGCAATTTAATTTTTTTATTTTTTTTTTTTTTGCTCGCCGTATGAACGGGTGTGCGTTTATTGTTTTGCCTGCTGTTTGGTAGCAGCAAAATGTGTGCTATGCGCCAAAATTTTCTTGGAATTTCGGGCGGGCTTGCTGTAATGCATTGTACGGTGGTATCAAACGATGCATTACAGCTAGGCGAATTACCGTTTGTTTATTGGAAGTTTTGTTGACAAACGGTATATGGCACGAAATATTTGTGTGATAGATAAGGCGAAGATGCCAAATTTTATGATTTTAAGTTTTTTTTTTTTTTTGATTTTCGGATAAATGCGGGTATGTATGAATATGTCTTTATCTTTTCAGGAATTTGTTAATATGCAGAAGTAGCATAGGGCTACTTCTTGAAAATATAAATTTCATCTTTTCAGGGATTTTTAAAATATGAAGAAGTAGCATAGGGCTACTTCTTGCAAATATACATTTTACATTTTTCAGGACTTTCTTAATATGGAGAAGTAGCATAGGGCTACTTCTTGCCAATATATATAGATTTTAAATTTTCAGGAATTTCCTCATATGGAGAAGTAGCATAGGGCTACTTCTCGAAAGTATTTCAATTTTTGCCCCTTTTTAGGTACCCGAGGAATTAAAAATAACAATATTAAAAATAAGAGAAAATGGATAATGATAAAAAAAATTTAAAGGGTAAGATATAGGGGAAGAAAGAAAAGAAAAAGGAATTTTTTGATGATGAAAAGAAGAGAAAAAAAGCAGAAAGAAAACCGGAAAGTAGCGTGAGGGCAGAACGCTACACAACATAGAAAGCAGGAAATGGTGAGCAATTTTCCAACAAAACACCAAAAGCATGCTCTCCAGAGATGAAATATCCACCAAACACTACACAAAACACGAATAATTAGAAAAAAAAAACACTAAATATCTCATCGCGCGCGGTTGACATTTCGACTTTAACAACATCGCGAAACCTTATTTTCCCGTGACAGTTGACAAGTCAAGTTGCCACATACTCCCAAGTACGCGCAAGCTGGCTCATGAGATGGGGAGGTTCTCTTGTGTTGAGCGCCACGTGATCTTTCTTCTCACGGACAAATTACGAAACCAGATTTCTGAAGCACCTGTAAATGAATTGGTAATGTGTTGCGCAAACGGAAATGAAAAGACCGCTAGTTTAATCCATATAAATTAAATTTATTGTTGAACAAAATTTTATTTAGGGGGACACCCTAATCATATTCAGTTTTCCGCGATGCCAGTCAGCCACACTTCAAAATGTATTTAGAAAATTTATTACTACTAATATATCCAAAACCCCAAAAAAAAAACAAAATTTCTACTCAACTTGCTCTTTTCTGGGCGTCCAAAATTTCTTCCACCTCTTCGACTTTTCCTTTCCTCTTTTCGTTGTGCGCAGGGGATAGACTTGAGTAAATGCGTCGGAGTGTGCACTGACGGTGCTGCGAGCATGACTGGTCGTCACTCAGGAGTAGCTGCTAAATTAAAAGAAGTCGCACACCCTGAAGTTTTGTTTACTCACTGTATCATCCATCGGGAGCAACTAGGTGCAAAGAAGATTTCTACTGAATTGAACACTGTGATGAATGACGCGGTGAAGACTATTTATGAAATTCGTAGCCGAGATACGAACTCAAAGCTCTTCGCGACACTATGCGAGACATGAACTCACCCCACCAACATCTGGTTCTCCATGCAGAAGTGAGGTGGCTATCGAGAAGAAGGTTGTTTCGCCACTTTTTGAACTTAGAGAAGAAGTAAAGCAGTTTTTGCGAGAGCGAAAATCTGAACTGGAGCCTTTGATGAATGCTTGAAAGTCAGCTATACACCATGCACAACAATTAAATTATATGCATTACTTATGAAATTTCATAGTCCATTCAGTCATTTTGAATTACTATTTTTATATTCTTAATTAAACCATTCATTGTGAATTCTCATTTCTCTATTGTTAATTTGCTCACTGTAAAATCATCAAATATGTGTTAGTAGATAAAACTGATAGGAGCGAGTCCAGTTAACCGGACAGTGGTGAAACAGATGTTATACAAAGCGGTCGGAATAAAGAATTCATAACAATATAAAATAATAACAACAAATAATTCAGTAACACGGTGTATTTTAATTACTTTCACCCCAATCTGTTGTATAGCCATCGACGCGAGTATTGCGGAATTCCAGCTACATTATTCTACATTTTTTGGTCCTTCGAGCCGGATCTGCGACTCATTATTAATACAGTGTACAAACTTAAGTATCAAAATCGCGTTAATTCGTTGTGTGAAGTTGCTAAATATCTTGACGGGACTATTGTTTCCATAGGAAATTTGACCAGCGGGATTATTCTAATTTCGATATTAGAAAACCCAATTAATAAGTGCATGTGCATCAATTTAATCACTTTGTGAAAATTATCATACTGCAAGTGAATAACAGTGCATTTACGGTACCAGTTCATTTAAAAATTACACACATACAACGGTGACACAGCTTGTTAGCAATTAGTAACAACACATAGTGCATGAACCAGCATTTCGCGTATGTACATGCAAACGAAATTATATGTGCAAAAGCAACAGTGTATACATGTCGTGAATAGTCATCCTGCAAACGTGTATATAGGTCAATGCACATACATATACAAATAGAGTTGCAACAAATTAACTCCAACAGTTGATTGAATTGCTCAACATTGAATTTAAACAAGTGTTGTGAAACATTCTTGAGTAAAGTGACGTGAGTTGTTTGTGATACAACTTGAATAGATGTATTTTAAATTTGCCTATGAAGCAAAAAGTGATTTATTCAAGTGAAAACCTATTTGTGAAACTTACTGCTGAAAATCCCTAATTGCAAGCACAGGTAATCAGTTTCATTTTATTTTATTTATAAATTATATTGATATGGCGGAAGCACTCAAAAAACAAAGAGCAACCATAAAGGGCTCTATTACACGAATTGGGAATGTTGTAATAAGTTTGGTTTATTGTGTTCCTGTTTTGTCATGATGAATTAGTTAATATATTAGATATTATGAGAGTTGCCAAACTTACGGTTTTGTATGGCTAAGAGGAGCCGCTGTTATATTGTTATTATTCCTTCGTAGATGTTGTTCACCCTTAAGGCTGGGTATTTGCCAATCTGTTAAAGTTATGGCAGAGTAGGCCGCTGTGTGGTATTATATTGAGGCAGAGTATGCTGAAGTAAAATATATGGCAGAGTATGCCGATGTTTTAATATTGGAGGCAGAGTATGCCGCTATATTCCAGGTGGCAGAGTATGCCGATGTTTTTTTGAGAAATAAAAACTACTCGTTGAAGTTGAAATTAATTCTAATTTTATTTAGTTGGTCTCGTCTTATTTATATAAATCGAATACCAAGGAATCGGTATTCTTTAAAATTCCAAAGGGGGGATTATTGCAGAATTGCAAAATACAAAATTTATAATCAGAAATTGTAGTGTCAGCATTTCTGATCACACAATTTCTGATTGAGTCACAATGTATCGCTATTGTAAAGCAATGACCTCAGGTAAGAATATTTTATCTATCAAGAAATATGCTTGCATAGCGGAATTTGCTTGCGTTGCAAATTCTTCTTCAGGTCGTGCAAACTTTGTTTGTTTTGATTATTTTTCGGTTTGATTTTTGTTTATAATTATTGACCGTGGTCATGGCTTTACAATGTAATCAAAGAGTATAACCAGGACACAACCCTTGAGAATATCCAAGTTCGCCTTGCTAAGCTGGAGGAACAAATAAATGATTTCAATACAGTTCAAACGCAGTTAGAAGAGTTTATAGATACAACTGAAGATCAAATTAATGAGGAATCAATAAGGGCAGAAGTTGAGGATCGTTATATTGATATTAAAGCTCAATGTTTACGGGTAATTAATGAAATTCAAAACAATTATAAATTATAAAAAATGTTCTGAAAAAGACAAAAACATAATTATTTCCAATAAAAATTAATAAATATTGCAAACTTACCATTTTTTCTACCTACTGCTGGATGATCACAAATTGATATATCAAAATGTCAACACATTATATCAGATGTTCTCGCCTTCGCCGCAGTCAGAGTTCAGTGCAAATTTAATGGTCCACTATGACGTCACTGCGGGGCGCCGCCGTCCAAGTTAACAGCTTTGAGAACGATCGTTGCCAAGCCAACTCATCATGAAGCCGAAACGCAGCGGCTTGCGGCGGCTATAAAAAGGCGACGAGCTGCAGCAGAAGCACCTATTCCTAATTCAGAATTTGATCTGAACACATCAGAATTTACTCTGATTTTCCTAATTATCCAAACCAAATTTTACTTCCATCCAAGTAGGAATTTACTCGTACTGCAGAAATTTACTTCTGCATTAATTCCATCCAAGTAGGAGATTACTCCTACTGCAGAAATTTACTTCTGCATTAATTCCATCCCACACCTAAGTAGGAATTTACTCCTACTGCAGAAATTTACTTTTGCATTAATTCCTTCCCACACCTAAGTAGGAATTTACTCCTACTGCAGAAATTTACTTCTACATTAATTTGTATCCCACACCTGAGTAGGAATTTACTCCTACTGCAGAAATTTAGTTCTGCTTATTTATCATCTCCCACCTGAGTAGGAATTTACTCCTACTGCAGAAATCTATTTCTGCTTATCTTTCATCTCCCACCTGAGTAGGGATCTACTCCTACTGCAGAAATCTACTTCTGCTCTAATTTTATCCTACGTCTAAGCAGGAATCTACTCCTGCTGCAGAAATATACTTTTGCATTATTCAGTCGTTTATTTAGGAAATTTACTTCTGCATTAATTCCATCCCACACCTAAGTAGGAATTTACTCCTACTGCAGAAATTTACTTTTGCATTAATTCCTTCCCACACCTAAGTAGGAATTTACTCCTACTGCAGAAATTTACTTCTACATTAATTTGTATCCCACACCTGAGTAGGAATTTACTCCTACTGCAGAAATTTAGTTCTGCTTATTTATCATCTCCCACCTGAGTAGGAATTTACTCCTACTGCAGAAATCTATTTCTGCTTATCTTTCATCTCCCACCTGAGTAGGAATCTACTCCTACTGCAGAAATCTACTTCTGCTCTAATTTTATCCTACGTCTAAGCAGGAATCTACTCCTGCTGCAGAAATATACTTTTGCATTATTCAATCGTTTATTTAGGTAGGAATTTGTTCCTGCTGCGGAAACATACTTCTGCTAATTTCGTTATTTCTATTATTGCTACCATGCTTAGACGTGCAGCAAAAAAACCTTCTATTTCTATTTTTGAATTACTTCATTAAATTAACTGTGGATTTTCTTATCTTTCCTTCAGAAGTAAAAGGAGAACAAATCTCTGTGGCAGTATTTTTTTCTTTGAATTATTGAATTTATGTTGAATTATTACCTTAAGATAGTATATGTGTTGAACTCTTAGAGGTATAGTAGTAAGCTAGGTTAGTTGTAAGCATTGAATTTGTGATAGTAGCAATATATTGAAAACAAAGAATTTTATATTTGAATTGATAAAAGTTGAGTTATCTTTTCACAACCGGCACCCCCCTTTAGCTTGAGCACAGATCACACACTGGAAATCCTTAAACAAAAGATTCAACAAAGAAGATTGTATCATCGAAGCCCATCTTCGAAATCTGCTATAGAATTGAAGAGGTTCATTACATTTACGAACGACGCGGACTTAAGGCACAAAAGGTTCCAGTGGAACATTGGGATGCAATACTAATCCACATCGCATTAGGTAAGTTGGATGTTGATATAAAACGACTTTGGCTTCGTGAAGTACGTGGACGAAGCCGCCCAATGTTAGAACAATTTATGGAATACTACTGCGAATAATCAGCTATTCTCAAAAAAGGTTCTAACAGCATCTGGTCTAAATTGTCCTTCATGTAAAGGGCAACATTTAATAGGGAAATGTCTTGTATTTTTAGCCATGAATATAAATGAACGAAAGGGTTTAATCATGTCAAAATTCTTCTGTATAAATTATTTAAGAAGTGGCCACAAGTCCACAAATTTTAAATCGTCCCATTGCCGAATCTGTAACTCAAAGCACCATACACTGATACATACGGAACTCAAGAGTCCTCAAGCAAAGATACCAGCGAATACATCTACTGCAACTAGTCTAGCAACGCAATTAGAATTTAAACCTCAATCTACGTATGGGACTTTGTTACCTACGGCGATCATACTCATTCAGGATATCACAGGTCAATCACAACCCTGTCGAGCACTCCTTGATTCAGGGTCGCAAATCACGCTCATATCTGAGGCATGTATTCAGCGACTCGGATTAAAACGCATCCATAGGAAAGATAACCGTTCATATACGCTCTAGATTCAATGACCAAGCAATCTCAACAGCAGCATTAATACTCAGTTCTGTAACTGGTAAGTTACCTGCAGCGGAGACAACAGAAGAACAATTATCATATTTTTGTAACATTAATCTTGCTGATCCAGATTTTTATCGCCCAGGGCGGATCGATATCATAATAGGAGCTGAACAATTCTTTCAAGTTCTTACAGAAGGAAAGCTTACTCATATCTCAGGCTCATTAACTGCGCATAATTCAATTTTTGGTTGGATTATCAGTGGAAAACTACTTTTGAGTTCCGAACAAGAAACATTTCATACATTACACTCATGTATTGATATTGATCAACAATTACGTCGGTTCTGGGAAGTTGAGGAAATCGCAAGCCAAGCATGTCTTACAGAAGAGGAACGTAAGTGTGAGCAACACTTCATTAAGACACATCAAAGACTGCAAAAAGGGATATATCAAGTTAGACTCCCATTCAAGAAGGATAAGGAGGTACTAGGTGAATCCAGAAACTCCGCAATTCAAAGGCTTTATGCAATGGAACGAAAATTCAAGCACAATCATGAACTATGCCAACAATATCAGGATTTCATGGCTGAGTATGTAGAGCTTGGACATATGAGCCGTACAACAGCTAGCGAAGAATATTCTAAGGATAACTATTACATGCCACATCACGCGATTCTTAAACCTAAGAGCACTAAGCTCAGAGTTGTTTTCGATGTGTCGTGCAAAACATCCACTGGAATTGCATTAAATGACAACCTCATGGTTGGCGGAACCATTCAGTCTTATATTGTATCATTACTTATTCGCTTTCGAAGACACACATATGGCTTTACTGCTGACATTGCCAAGATGTACAGGCAGATTCTGATGATGAGCAAGACTGGAAATATCAAAGCATTCTGTGGAGAAATCACCCTACCGAACCGATACAGGAATACAAACTACGGACTGTAACATATGGTACTTCATCAGCTCCGTTCTTAGCCACAAGAGCTTTGCATTAACTTTCAATAAAGGAAGCATGTCGTTATCCTATTGCTTCTGAGGTTATAAGATCAGACTTTTGCGTCGACGATCTGATGTCAGGTGCCAATACGTTTGAACAAGCTCATAGTCTCCACAAGAATCTTATTAATATGCTCAAATCAGCCGGATTTGAACTCCGGAAATGGTCACCAAATTTCCTGCAACTTCTTGAAGATATTCCCGAAAATCATCGAGAAAGGTCTACACAGCTAAGCTTTGACAAAACAACGACAATGAAGCCTATCACCTTGCGTTATTAATGCAAAAATATTACTGCAGCAGATCTGGATACTCGGCATTGAATGGGATGATCCTATGCCAGAACCATTAGCTCAAACATGGTCACAGTTCAGGGACACTTTTCCGGAATTGTAGGCATTAAAATAACCTCGCTGGATGTCATCAGAACCAGAAACCATACAATTACATGGCTTCTCCGATGCCTCAGAATGAGCTTATGCGGCAGCTATTTACGTATGTACATTGACTGAAGGAAGATCCAAGACCATTGATCTTGTGGCAGCGAAGGCTAAGATCGCTCCGATGAAGCAACTCACTTTACCCCGGTTGGAGCTATGCGCAGCACATTTATTAACCAAACTACTTAAAAAGATACAGCTGGCCATGCAGCTAACTCACATACAATGTTTTGATTGGACAGACTCAACGGTTGTATTGAGTTGGCTGTCGGATCATCCCAGATGTTGGAAAACGTTCGTTGGCAAACGAACTGCAAAAATATTGGACGTTCTTCCTGTCAAATATTTGCGACACATCTCATCGCAGGACAATCCCGCAGATTGTGCTTCCCGCGGCATTTCACCAATTGAATTGCTCAACTGCACGCTATGGTGGAAGGGTCCCGACGTACTTCAAGAGGATATACCAATGAGTAACGACTTCAAGGCATGCAGGCAATGAATCAATTGTCGACGCTGAAGCCAGTACTTCACTATTTCACACTGGGCTTACTAATAACATGGATGACTTGCTGCATCGATATTCAACATTAACGCGACTAAAACGCATTGCGAGCTATTGCCTTCGTTTTCGAAAAAACTGCAACTCAAAATCCGAGCGCGTTACTACTACTTACTATCCGCACAGGAACTTAACGACGCTTTAGATGGATTGCTGAAATGCGCACAAATTGAAGCAATTCATGCGGAAGTAGCTATTCTGTTGTGCAGGTAAGCAGCTACACCACAAAAACAAATTAGCACCATTGAATCCCTTTCTGGACTCCAACGGCATTCTTCAAGTAGGCGGCAGACTCAATCAAGCAGACCTCGCCTATGACACAAAGCATCCTATAATTCTATCGAAAATATGTCAATTAAGCAGTCTAATTATAGCCGATCTTCACATTCGGTATTTACATGCAGGTCAACAACAGATACTTAACATTCTGCATACTTGTTATTGGATACTTGGTGTGCAAAACCTAGGCAAACGTTGCATATCATTTGTACAAAAATTCGTGCCAGGCCTTACAGTCAACAAATCGGTAGTTTGCCTTCTTCTCGTCTTCAAGCGGCTTATCCATTCTTAAACACCGGAGTAGATTACGTTGGACCAGTGCTGGTAAGATCTTGGAAGGGTAGAGGAGCTAAGACCTTATCTTTATTTGTATGCTTAACGACCAGAGCTATACACTTGGAGCTCTGTAGTGACATATCTACAGAATCGCTCATCGCAGCCCTCAAGAGACTCGTTGCAAGACGTGGAATTTGTTCCAATATTTTCAGCGACAATCGAACCAACTATGTCGGAGCAGACAGGTATCTGCGAGAGTTGGCCGGGCTGATTATCACTCCTAAACACAAAGAGATAGTCTCAAATTTTTTAAGTGACTCCAACTTACAATGGCATTTCAAACTTCCTTTACCTCCACACTTTGGCGACCTGTGGGAGGCAGGCATCAAGTCGATGAAGTCACATCTACGACGAGTTACCGGAAATATGTCACTAACAATTGAGGAGTACGGCTGTCATTCGAACTACCGAAAATTGCACCTGTAAGATTCGCACCCAGTTTAAAGTAAAAGGCTGTCATTCGAACTACCGAAAAATGCACCTGTAAAATTCGCACCCTATTTAGGATAGAAGGCTATTACTCGAACTGCCAAAAATTGCATCTATAAGATTCGCACCCTGTTTAAAGTAAAATGCTATCGCTCGAATTTTTCAAAATTGCAGCCGTAAGATTCGCAACCTATTTACAGTAGCAGGCTATCACTCGAACTGGGAAAATTTGTACCTGTAACATTTACGCCCTGTTTCCAGCAGAAGGCTATTACTACCAAAAATTGCATGTATAAGATTCGCACTCTGTTTAAAGTAGAAGGCTGTCATTCGAACTACTGACAATTGCACCTGTAAAATTCGCACCCTACTTAAAATAGAAGGCTATCGCTCGAACTTCCAAAAATTATACCTGCAATATTCGCATCCTGTGCAAAGTAGAAGGCTATTACTCGAACGGCTAAAAATTTCATCTATAAGATTCGCACCCTGTTTAAACTAAAAGGCTATCGCTCGAATTTTCAAAAATTGAACCCTGTAGCTTTCGCACCCTATTTATAGTAGAAGGCTCTTACCCGAACTGTCGGAAATTGCATGGATAAGACTCGCACCCTGTTTAAAGTAAAAGGCTATCGCTCGAATTTATAAAAGTTGCACCTGTAACTTTCGCACCCTATTTATAATAGAAGGCTATCACTCGAACTAGCCAAAAGTGTACCTGTAACATTCACGCCCTGTGTAAACCAGAAAGCTATAACTTGAAGTGCCAAAAATTGCATGTATAAGATTTGCACTCTGTTTAAAGTAGAAGGCTTTTGTTCGAACTACTGAAAAATGCACCTGTAAAACTCGCACTCTACTTCAAATAGAAGGCTTTCACTCGAACTTCCAAAAATTGTACATGCAATACTCGCACCCTGTTTAAAGTAGAAAACTATTACTCGAACTGCCAAAAATTGTTATATATGTTTATTATTCAGCTTAAAATACATCATAATTATAGCTTATGATTAGTAGAGCTATCTTATGCTAACGCTCACATAAGCCACGGCTTGCGAGTGAACGTTGTAACAGTCACGGTTATTTTCCATCTGTCTAAGCTACGATACAATATTTTAAAAAGTTTGACTAACAGATCATAGTTAACTAAAGATTCATTACAAAACTTAAGATTATTATAAATTCATTATATAAAAATGTAGACATTTTTACAAATATTTCATTTCAAGAAAAAAGAAAGAAAAACTAACCAATCAAAACGAATAAAGGAGGTACATTATTGATTAAAATTTAATATTTCATCGAAAATACTGGGCGTAAGAAAGACATGCATTTTGAGAAGGCTCTTATAATTCTCTTCATTAAGCTGTTGTTTCAAGTCTTGGGGAATCGCATTATATAATTTGGGACCAAGGATACTACTATGCCTTAAACAACTTGTTTTGGTACAAAACTCTATATTAAGGTGTCGAGCTGTTTTCCGGCGGGTGAAATGCCCAGAGCAGTGAATCGGGAATCTGTCAAGTTTTCGGAACATGAATTTAAGCAATGTGAATACATAGATCTGACGTATAGTCATCACTTTGAATTCGTTAAACACTAATGTGGTTGAAGAAAACTTTGATTTTTTAAGGCACACTTTCACAATTTTACTCTGTAAGTTACATAATGGTGTGATTGTGTTCGTGAACCTGGAATCTGTCAAGTTTTCGGAACATGAATTTAAGCAATGTGAATACATAGATCTGACGTATAGTCATCACTTTGAATTCGTTAAACACTAATGTGGTTGAAGAAAACTTTGATTTTTTAAGGCACACTTTCACAATTTTACTCTGTAAGTTACATAATGGTGTGATTGTGTTCGTGAACGCTGATCCCCAGGCAATGATCCCATACTGTAACAGAGACTGCACTATTGCATAATATATCATTTTGATGTAGTCAACTTTTAGTACATTTCTAATTATTAGAATTTTGTAAATGGTGTTCCGTATTCCCTTGCAGACATTAGTTATGTGTTTATCCCACTTTAATTTGTCGTCAATAATCACCCCTAAGTGCTTTACCTCTTTAACAGAATGTAGTATTTTTCCGTCTACTTCTAATTTATACTGATCAAAAAACCGACCGAAAAACATATAATTGGTTTTGTTTAAGTTTAACGCAAGCTTATTTTGAGCTAGCCAATTAGACACCTGTCTGAAGCCACTAGTTGCTAGAGATAATAGTGTATTTGTGTTTAAACAGGAGGACGGTATCGTCGGCAATAACTACAGTATGCCCCTGCATTCCATTGATTTCTAATTTGCAAAGATCGTTAACGTAGATAATAAAAAGTATGGGACTGTTACATATCATAAATTCATCTATAATGCATTCATTGAGATCATATCATCTATAATGCATTCATTAAGATCATATCATCTATAATGCATTCATTGAGATCATATCATCTATAATGCATTCATTAATTAATATTAATTCATATCAATAAAAAAATAATGCATTGCATATACGTACATACCTACATTGCATTATAATTCTTATCAAGAAAAAATAATGCATTGTATGTACATACATACCTATATTGCATTATAATTCATATCAAGAAAAAATAATGCATTGCATATACGTACGTACAGTAAAGGTTGACCGAGTGACGCAATACCCCTGCGCGCAAGAATTCGCACATTGCAATACGATAACCTTGCGCCGGCGGTAAAACATAAGTAACCAAATTGACATGATGTAATATGATAAGCTACAAGCATTTGGTGAATTGATATGTATGTAGGTACGTATGAATGATAGAAACAATGGAACTGGGAAATATGTATATACGCATAAAGCAACGAGTGTCGTGATGTAAGAATAACAAGCTGCGAGTAGCTTCCGCAGCTTGTATATTACAAAATAGGAAATTAAGAAAATACACCTAGCCTATACAAATTACACTTTTGGTAAGCAAATGTTAGACCAGAAATATTACCGAAGCATAGGTAAGGTTAATTTTATATGTAAGATTTTTTGTATAAATATGATGTTGATTTGTAATAAAGGGGAGTGTTCAAGTAGCATTCAAAGCAACTCAAGTTGTTCTTACTAAGGGAAGTAAAGCTAATAAGCGGCTCCCATCTTCGAACCAAGGGAAGTAAAGCTAATAAACGGCTCCCATCTTCGAACCAAGGGAAGTAAAGCTAATAAGCGGCTCCCATCTTCGAACCAAGGGAAGTAAAGCTAATAAGCGGCTCCCTTCAACCTACTGCGGCTTCATTCATCAACATTCGACCTGGAATATCTTCATAAGGTGAACCTATGAGAGTACTTGAGGACGACTACCTCCCAAGTGCTTCATAAACTCAACAATAATTTGGCGCAGCCGGTAGGATCAAGTAAGGTACATAAATTCAAACCCTTGAAAAACCTTGATCCTCGAACCTACGAGTGCATAGGAACACCTTATTTTCAACAACAGAGGATATCCATTCTCTTTCTCTCCCTCTTCTTCTTTTCTCTCTTCAATAGCAATAAAGAAACCACCAGCTTGGATATACAACTTCATATCTGCGTAGCGGATAAAGGCAACAAATTTTATTTTCTTCCATTCGTCTCTTCAAGTTAGAGTAAGGTAAAGTAAGTTAATAAAAAAGAGTTAATCATAAAAAAAAAATATATATATAATAGTCACTGCGATATATATATATAAGAAAAAAAAGATTGAACAAATTTCAAATAATTAATCTGATTTCTCTGGTTATTAATCGAAGCTCGTTAAATTACCTATTCTCTCGTTCCATTTCTCTCACTAATATTGAGTAAAAGCATCCGCAAGTTTTGCTTTTATGCCTAAAACTGGCCGTAGTTCTTCATGATCTACCTTTGAGACGGCAATAAATTCATTGTCATTTGACAATACCAGCCCTCCAGATAGCCCAAGTGTAGAGTGTAATTCACCCCAAAGTCGACCTTCCGTAAACTGGTATCGTGAGCATCGCTCAGGTAAACGTTTCAGAAGGCACAGCCTAATTAATTTTCTAGTAAGAAGCAATAGCTTAAACACCCTAATCACAGAAAAATCATTAACCTCGCCTACTTCTACTAACGATACTCCAGGTATTCCCCAGAGAAAGCAACCAAACCAACCAGCCAAAATGCCAGTGAATTATGAAAAAGTAGTTAAACTGACAGCACAAATGGTGCCCTTGTTTTCTGGAGAATTTAGTCCCCAAATTCTCACAGAATTGCAAACCTTTATAGGCTGTTGCAAACAAGTACAACAGTGCCTAGAAGAGGAGGAAAAGCAAGCTTTTATGCAGATTTTTCCCACTAGATTGAGAGGAAATGCATACCAGCTAATCGCATCTAGCTCACTCACAACATTTGAAGAGGTTGAACAATTACTTTATCGTAATTACTTACCTCGTGAGACTTACCATGAGCTGATAAATAGATTAATCACTTGCCGACAATACCCGCACGAGTCATTTAACTCCTTCACAACTAGGCTAAAAGGACTATTGTTACAATGTAATGAGGCAGCACAGAGTAAATATGGTGCTGAAAATTTCAATATGGTGAAGCGACAAATAGAAGATTTTGCTATGGCTTCAGTGAAGAGTGGTAATATTAATCGGCATCTAAGTGCCTATTTACTCACTTTAAATTAAGATTCGGTAGACCAACTCATCCAAAAGGCACTAGACATGGAACGATTACAACACAGCCTCTTTTATAACCCACAACCCGCCATTCATAATCCCACAAGCTATTTTCCAATGGACAACTTTTTAAGACATAATTCCACAAATTATGCTAATGCTTATAGTCATCCTACTCACGAGATTGTTGCTCCATACCTTTACACAAGTGAGCTAGGAAAACCTAACATAAAGACTGAGTTCCATATACCTCCCACACAGGAGCCGACAAAATTAGCTTCAGTATCCTTTAATACTGGCAGAAACTCACCGGATAATTGGCACTCGACCCAAGTCAGCTCGACAAGAAAATCTTTAGGAAGCCCACCTCCATATCAGAATTCTACCTTTCGTCATACAGGAGAAAGAAGAGACGAAAAACAGAAATTACTGTTAAAGAAGATTACCTGCAGCTATTGCAACTACAAGGGGCACACGTATGACGAGTGCATAAAACGCAAAAACACCCCTTTCTGTATAAACTGCAGAGCGAAAGGACATGATGTCCAATATTGTCGACAAAATGTTAAGGTACCACCTGAACGAGCAAATACAAAAAACAGTTTTCAATGGGGCACTTCAGATCGCGAACCTAGAATCAATTATGGACAAGAGATGTGTAGTTTTTGTAGCAGAAGGGGCCATACCGTGTCCACCTGTCGGCAGAAACAACGATGGGAAACTGCAAATTCGGGAAACGGCACACTGTCGACCGAAAAGACCCGGCTCGACATTAAAGAAAACTTATCATACTACTTCAGGGCCCTCTCAAAAGAAAAACCCCCGAAAAAGGGAAAACATTCCAATAGTAGATCTGCCATTAGATATAAGCAAAAACGCAGCCGTTCGGCTGATAGTGGACACTGGAGCTGAAGTAAGTCTTATAAAACAGGAAGCACTTGATACGCCAGAACGTATAGAACAGAGTCAAAAGGTCACTCTGAAAACTCCATTTGGAGATGGAGAAACATTGGGTAGCTGCCAAGGCAACTTTTTACTAAGTCGCAGTATCCCATGCCATCTACAGGTTGTAGAAGATAACGCCCAACTCTCTCACGATGGGCTGTTAGGTAATGACTTTCTTGCAAAAAATTGCAATATAGAAGGCCCTAACAAATTACTCCGGTTTCCTCGCACGGAAACCAATCCTATTGAGTTCACGGTACCTCTCGGAACATCCACAGAAGATGGGGAGGAAATACCAAGGGATTAAATAGAGGAGCAATTTAAATCTTCTGCTACCACTTCAATGGCACCCAATAGCAAAAATTCCTTACCTCAAATAGAAGAAATTTCGAGTACCTTGAAAAACAAGAATGAAGACGAAAGTAGGCAATTTGAAGTAGTGCTTCAGCGACCTAATAAAATACCTCCTCGATCTCAAACATACTGAGCATACCATTACAATTGGATCAAGAAATGATCTGTATGTCCCAGGAGATAGAAGAAGGAGTATTTGTCGCAAATTGCCTAGTTAGTCCTCATAAAAGCTTCATACCGTTATCCGTTCTAAATGTAAACACGGAACCAGTATTCCTAAGGAACTTAACGCTTACTCTAGTTCCAAGTAATTGCTATAACATACAGTATCTCCATGTACCTTTGGACGACGTAAATACCCAAAGTACTCATAAAAAGGGTGATCCACCTTTCCTAAGTGCACAAATCAAAAGCACACACAACGTCAAAAACGACAAATTAAAATTTAATTCCAACCCACATTTCCTACGTGCACAAAACAAAAGCACACACAATGTCAAAAAAGACAAATTAAAAATTAATTCCAACCCATATTTTCTTCGTGCACAAAACAAAAGCACACACAACGTCAAAAACGACAAATTGAAATTTAATTCCAATCCATATTCAAGAAACGTAAACCATATTAAAAGCTATAACCCAGACAGACTTGTGGCTTTACGTAAAGAATTACTGTTGGATGAAAATTTATATCGCGAAGAAGAAAAATTAATTCTTGAGTTATGCCATAAGTATAACGATCTTTTTTATTTAAAGGGAGATAAGCTCACATGCACTAATACCATAAAGCATACCATCCCCATACTACACAATCAGCCACCCATAAATCAAAAGATGTATAGACTTCCAGAAACACACCGGGCAGTCATAAATGAGCAAATTAAGGAAATGTTGGACAACGACATAATCCAAATAAGCAAAAGCCCATGGAATTCTCCGTTACTTGTAGTCCCCAAGAAAGCTGGGCCTGACGGCAATAAACGTTGGCGCGTAGTAGTAGATTTCCGTAAAGTCAACGAGAAATCTATAGGGGATGCCTTTCCACTACCCAGGATAGAGGATATACTGGATCAACTTGGGCATTCACGGTATTTTACCACACTTGATCTTGCAAGTGGATACCATCAAGTACTGGTTGACCCAAGGGATAGACCGAAAACTGCGTTTAGTACTGCTTACGGGCATTATGAATTTAAGAGAATGCCATTTGGACTGAAAGGCGCACCTGCGACCTTTCAGCGCTTAATGAATTACATTCTAACGGGTCTCCAAGGATTAGAGTGCTTTGTCTATCTCGATGATATTGTAATATATGGAAAAAATTTACAAGATCACAACGAGAAATTGGCTAAAGTATTCGACAGACTTCGAGCCCATAATCTTAAATTACAACCCGAAAAGTGTCAGTTCCTTCGCAGAGAAGGGATCTATCTTGGACACAAATGCTCAAACGAAGGAGCACTTCCAGATCCCAGTAAAACAAGTTGCGTTCAAAACTTTCCTCAACCCCGAACGGTGAGACAAACTCAATCATTTCTTGGACTGGCCAACTACTATCGCATGTTCATTCCAAACTTTTCAAAAATAGTCAGGCCACTAACAAATCTCTTACGGAAAGACGTCAAATTTAATTGGACACAAAAATGCCAAGACGCTTTCAATGAAATTAAAACTTCTCTTGTTAATCCTCCTCTACTCACCTACCCAGATTTCACCAAACCTTTCAATCTAACGACAGACGCTAGCAACGAAGCATTGGGAGCTGTTTTATCCCAGGGGATAATAGGCAAAGACAAGCCAATAGCGTATGCAAATAGAAGTTTAAATAAGGCGGAACAAAAATACTCCACAATAGAAAAAGAGTTGCTCGCTATTGTATGGGCCGCCAGGAACTTCAGTTGTTATTTACAGGGTAGACCCTTCACGGTTTACACAGATCATCAGCCCTTAAAAGGCGTATTCAATGTAAAAGATCCGACTTCGAGATTAGTAAGGTTTCACCACAAACTCTCGGAATTTGACTACAAGATTGAATATAAGCCTGGCAAATATAACACTAATGCAGACGCGCTTAGTCGAATACCTACCCAGCTGAAACAGACAAGCCCCAATTCGATCATGGTAGAGGCCCAGGTACATCACCGTGTCGATTCCGACATAGACGATGAAGATACTAGTTCTTCGCCTACACCGAAGTCCAAACCAGCACATTGCCATACTGTTACACGAGCTCAAGCTAGGGAAACAGAAATTGAGGACATAATTCACAAAACTCCTCAGAGAATTCAAGAACGTTCAGGGAGTCCCCAAAATGACTCAATGAAACACAAATCAACTACAAACAACCAATCTGGAAGTAGTACATCTGAACATGGCGAATTATCTCCGAGCAATAGTTATATAAATTCTCAAAGTAAATTACCTGAGATTATCACAGACCCGGAAGAAATTCAAATAATTCTAAAGGACTATCATGACTCGGCATTTGGTGGTCACCAAGGAGTCATTAAAACGTACAAAAAAATAAAAAGAAAATATAAATGGAAGAATATGCTTAGTTCTATTAAGAGATATATTCGGAAATGATCCAAATGCCAAAAAATTAAGGCTAGCCCGGAATACCGTATGCCAATGATCATAACAGATACGGCCCAAATGCCCTTCGAGAAAGTCTATTTAGATATAGTAGGTCCTCTTGAAGAAACACACTCAGGCAACAAATACATTTTGACATTCCAGGACAATCTGACGAAATTCGTAGATTGTTATGCCATGCCGAATGGTGAAGCAGAAACGGTAGCAGGAATATTTTTCGACGAGATAATTACTCGTTACCGCATTCCTAAGAAGGTAGTAACTGACCAGGGTTCTAACTTCTTAAGCGATCTTTTTAAACGCGTCTGTAAACTCCTGAAAATAAAAAATTACAGACTTCCGCTTATCATCCACAATCCAACGGCGCACTTGAACGTACCCACAGACCTCTAGTGGAGTATTTAAGAGCTATTGTGTCTGAAAACCCAAAGGCTTGGGATCGATTCCTGAGAACCGCGGCTTTCGTATACAATAATAGTCCACACGATGGCACTAAACTCAGTCCAATGGATTGTTTGTTTGGGTTTACAGCGGATATACCATCAAATCTAAGAAGAGAACCAGAACTCATTTACAACCACGAAAGTTACTATCACATCCTTAAACACAAATTACAAAAAAACGTATGCTATCGCCCGAAAAAATCTGTTTAAGGCTAAGGAAAAGTCAAAACTATACTATGATAAGCATTCACGTCCGGTTACATTCCAGCCAGGTGAAAAAGTTCTACTGAAAAATCCGGCGAAAAAACACAAGCTTTCCCAGATATGGCTAGGTCCATATCTCGTGGTACAAGCTTTTACCCCTGTTAATACTGTTATTCAAATTGGTAAACGAAGAGTAACAGTACATAACAACAGATTAAAACCATTTCACGAATAATGGCTAATCTTTGAAAACCAGACAAGGGAGAGAAAGAGAAACATACTTTGGATAATTTACTTTTATTTTTTTTAAAAAAAAAAAAAAAAAAAAATTTTTTTTTTTACTCAGAATAGAACTACTTAAGAATATTTTTATTTTTCATCCTTTTTAAAGCATTAATTTTCTTCATTATCTCCTTCGCCAGCCATTCAAACTTTACACGCTTAACTACTTAAGAATATTTTTATTTTAATCCTTTTTAAAGCATTAATTTTCTTCATTATCTCCTTCGCCAGCCATTCAAACTTTACATGCTCCTCTTTTACAGTGGCCAAAATAGCCCTCAACCTAAAGTAACGCAAATCTCGGTCTAACTTGACACGCCTACCTACTACTTGCCGATTTAGT
Organism: Dioctria linearis; assembly: GCA_963930735.1. NCBI lineage: Eukaryota > Metazoa > Arthropoda > Insecta > Diptera > Asilidae > Dioctria > Dioctria linearis. Next base: position 174,305,357 of record OZ005741.1, on the reverse strand, counting down.
TTTATTTAAACTCTTTGCGAAACGCCAAAATATCAAGAAGGGGATGCTCGTATGTGAACACTCGAGTAGCGCTTCACACGCAAGTACTCAAGAAATCACAACCAGAAGATAGAAAAGAGACGACATTTCCCCATACACCAATAAAGAAAGCCCAACAAGCTTATTAAAAAAAAAAGAGAAGAAAACAAAATACATATACAACTGAATAATATATTTTATTTAAATTTAACAAAAAAAAATTTTAATTACGAACTTCATTTTTTTTATTCTTTTTCGCCCTTTTGATAATATTCAGTTCTTTTAATTTCTCCTTAGCCAGTCCTTCATATCTCGAGCGTTCCTCCTTTGTCGCTGCTAGACTAGCCCTCAGTCTAAAATACTGCAACTCCCTGGCCACCCTGGCGCGTTTACCACCTCGAGTTGGTAGAGGTTTTACTGGACTCTCCTGCTTATCCTGACAGCTCAGCCCCGTTCTTTTCCTGTACTCCTCGAGGGTCAACCTCCGTGGTCCAGGAAGATAATCCGGTGCCCCCTGTGCTGTCCCAGGTAACGCCTTGGGCACGTAGGGCTCAATAGGTTCGCTGGCTGGATACAGCGTCAGATCGCAGATGTTCCTCTCTGGGATCTTGTTTGCTTCCACTTTAGCAATGAGCCTGTCAATTGCCTCACTAATTTCGTTAGCCATAATACACTCACAAAAAAAAATATATTTTAAAAGAACTTGAATGAATATCAAAACTTAACAGGTGAAATTGATTTATATCACACGCTATTTATACATAAAAACTGCTTATCTTGAAAATCACCATGTAATTCCGGTCAACCATAAAATTTTTTTTTTGCACGACACAATTATTATCACAAGTAAACAATGCATTTGAGGTGTACCATCAGAACTGATTTACAAATCAATACAAATAATTTTGACATATATGCAAAAAATGCACAATTAGCAAAATGCAAATTCGGTCAGTTGACCTGAAAAAACGCTTTCAGTGAATTAATTCCATTATTTTGTAACAATACTGATTTAAAACACAAAAAAAAAAAAAAAAAAAAAAAACTAATAATATTTTTTTTTATATATAATATACCTTGAGTTTATAATATATCTTCAATTTTTTTTTTCTCCCTCCTCGAGATCTTTATTTGGAGCAATTTTACAGATTTTTCTCTCCTCTAGATATGGCCCTAATGTTCATGATTACCGTTTTGCCGAGCCTCATGATAATAACAAATGCTGCTACGGAACCCTATGAAGTTCAGACCCTAAACAACACGGGAATTATGTTTGAGGATTTGGGAAAAATTTTATTATTCCACGACACATGGAATTTATTCACTCAAATAAACATAAGCGACTTGGAAGCTGAAACTACACTAATAGAACATACAGGTTTTCTCATTAGTCAACTATGCAGAGTACATAATGCTACAACTAGCGCATGTACGGAGCAAAACTCATACATACATAGCTTGATAGAGTCGATCAGAAAGAGAACAACGACCATTAGAGAGATGATAACCACTCGACATCGAAGATCCCTGTTCGATGGAATAGGTAGGGGCTTACATTACCTTTTTGGTACGATGGATGCCTCTAATGAAAAGCAAATCTACAGTAAAATTGCCAACTTGGAAACGGATACCCAAGCGCTATTAGAACTAGAAAAACACCAGATAACGCTTTTCAAGTCATCTTTCGAAAAACTGAGAAAACCTATAAATCAACTTGAGACTAACCAAAGGGAATTAACTAAAACCGTTAATGATCTACTGGACATGGTTAATGGTGAATTGAACACACGTCAACGCCTTCAGGAAGTAGTAGCTACGATTAGCCTACAAGTATTAGATATAGAGCTAAGGCAACAAACGTTCATACAAATTTTAGCAGCTCTGAAAAATAACCAAGTACATCCCTTACTATTATCACCATCTACACTACTGGAAACCTATCATAAAGCTCACCCAAAGGATTCTAACAGTTTTCAGGATCTAGCGATTCTAACTCAGGCGATTGAAGTAAAATCTGGACTCCTAAACAATCTACTCGTAATAAGAATCACGTTCCCTATCCTTAACATGCCTCCTTTTAAACTGCAGCAGATTCATTTATTCCCTTTCAAAACCCCGGGCAACCACTCTTTGGTCCTGGATATTAAGGATGCCTACATAGCAAGTCACATATCCGCACAAGAGTTCGTGACATTCAAGCAATCTGAATTCCGAGTATACAAAAAAGTGTCTAGTAGCCTTAATGAAAGCACCTACATAGGTCCTTTGCTAAACCCCATACTTCAGGGGCATTATGTAAAAGAATGTCCTATAAATTTCTTATTCAATCCTTATAACGAAACTGGTACTTGCGATTATTTAGTACAAACTCAAGCTCCGCAATTGCTAATCAAGTTAACAAGGAAAAATTCCTGGCTCTTCTCGTTTCCCACCACGCAGAAAATTACAATTTCATGCAGGAAAAATTTACATAGTTCCAACTTATTCGGCAGCGGAGTACTAATATTAAACGAACCTTGTCACTTCCAAATAGCTGACCAAATTATATATTTCGAAGATGAAGACCATCAGAATATTAAAATTTCACAACCAGAATATCCGCATCCACTAAAATCTAATTTGAATGAAACCATTCATAAATTCCTTAATAATATCACTCAGAATACCCAAAAACACATAATCATGCTAAAAGCAGAGGATGCCAATAATATTCTAAACGAAAATTCATACTCTTTGGATCAGCTGGAAGAGCAGATAGATACGCTAGACAAACAAAGAAAAGAGCGAAATAAAACAGAAATGGTTCAAATAAGCTCCCTATCTCTGAGTTCATTGGTAATATTATTACTCAGCATAATCGGAATATTGAAACTATGTAAGTTTATCAGGAATAAGAAAAAGAATATCATAGTCAAAACACCCAAAATAATTACCGTCAATAACCGAAAGGTTCAGTTAGACACTGAGGCAAACCCTCAACTTCGCATAGAAACTACAGAAACCTTAACTCATGAGCCTAAAGCGGATGTAAAATTTAGTAATTTCACCCTACCATAGGAAACGGTGATGACAAACAAAGTCAAACAAATCACCCAAAATTTCCAATCAGAAATTGCGAAAGCAAACACACCCCGAATGATCTCACAACCCCCTACCCAAGAAATAGCGACAGCGATCAAGGAGAGAACTCTTTATCAAACCAAACGGACAGGATTAAAAGAATCAATCAACCCCCGATCTGCCCAGCCTACACAGGCAAGTAACCGACAAAATATGTCAATACAACCCCCGACACCACCACCTCTTCCACCTTCATTAAATCAACCTAAGCCAGATTCAATCACCAGTCCACGACAATTACAGGTAGTTTAATTATTCTCCAGTATTAAGTACCTAAATAACCAGAGACAGCAAGAGATAGCTACCTATTTTACAAAAAAAAAATAGTAGAAGGAACAAAACAATATGTTTAAAAAAAAAATAAAAAATATATATACATACACATGGACTATTATACCAAAAAACATTAAAAATAGAAATAAAATAAGAATATTTATATTGTATGCATAATCTTGATAAAAAATTATTATAGGCATAGATAAGATTTTTTTTTCTTCTAATATTAATATTCTAATTTTACTACTCGTGTATATACACATATATTATTATAGGTTCATAAAAAATTAACATTGTAATAAAAAAAAAAATATATATATGTATCGAAAAAATATGTATACACATATATTATTATACAGAGTTGTACGATTAAAAATAAACATACAAATGTGTCAAAATTCAAAAAAAAAAAACAAGGTTTAATACGAATAAAAATATGTACATACACATATGTATATTATAAATAAAACTAGGAATAAATGTATGAACCGCTGTTAAAATAAGTTAATAAACCCAAAGTTAAAAAATTAAACATACCTAGCTGTACCTACAATGTATTATTATTATTTAACATACAACTAAAGAAAATATTGTTAGAATAACCTAGTATTAAGCCAAACCACCATATACCATTGATCTCTCTTCCTAATATTACTACTCATCTCAGCACTCCGTATACAAGTATAAAAACAAGTAAAACAGTAAACATTTTTTTCGTAAATTCCCAAACCCATTTTTTTTAATGCGTTATTCCTCTTCCAAGAATAACACATTTTTTTTTAGAAGGGGGAGATTTGTTACATATCATAAATTCATCTATAATGCATTCATTGAGATCATATCATATATAATGCATTCATTAAGATCATATCATCTATAATGCATTCATTAAGATCATATCATCTATAATGCATTCATTGAGATCATATCATCTATAATGCATTCATTAATTAATATTAATTCATATCAATAAAAAAATAATGCATTGCATATACGTACATACCTACATTGCATTATAATTCCTATCAAGAAAAAATAATGCATTGTATGTACATACATACCTATATTGCATTATAATTCATATCAAGAAAAAATAATGCATTGCATATACGTACGTACAGTAAAGGTTGACCGAGTGACGCAATACCCCTGCGCGCAAGAATTCGCACATTGCAATACGATAACCTTGCGCCGGCGGTAAAACATAAGTAACCAAATTGACATGATGTAATATGATAAGCTACAAGCATTTGGTGAATTGATATGTATGTAGGTACGTATGAATGATAGAAACAATGGAACTGGGAAATATGTATATACGCATAAAGCAACGAGTGTCGTGATGTAAGAATAACAAGCTGCGAGTAGCTTCCGCAGCTTGTATATTACAAAATAGGAAATTAAGAAAATACACCTGGCCTATACAAATTACACTTTTGGTAAGCAAATGTTAGACCAGAAATATTACGGAAGCATAGGTAAGGTTAATTTTATATGTAAGATTTTTTGTATAAATATGATGTTGATTTGTAATAAAGGGGAGTGTTCAAGTAGCATTCAAAGCAACTCAAGTTGTTCTTACTAAGGGAAGTAAAGCTAATAAGCGGCTCCCATCTTCGAACCAAGGGAAGTAAAGCTAATAAACGGCTCCCATCTTCGAACCAAGGGAAGTAAAGCTAATAAGCGGCTCCCATCTTCGAACCAAGGGAAGTAAAGCTAATAAGCGGCTCCCTTCAACCTACTGCGGCTTCATTCATCAACATTCGACCTGGAATATCTTCATAAGGTGAACCTATGAGAGTACTTGAGGACGACTACCTCCCAAGTGCTTCATAAACTCAACAGGACCAAGTACTGTTCCTTGGGGTATTCCACATTTAACTATTAATGGATCACTTATGGCATTTCCTATTTTCACGGCTTATACTCTATCGCTTAAGTAAGAACGAAAAAATGATAGCTTTGTACCCCGTATTCCTATTGATGATAGTTTGTCCAGAAGCTTACCATGATTCACCGTATCAAAAGCCTTTTTTAGGTCTAAGAATATTGCCATAGCTTGCTCACTTTTATTAATTGCATTGTTAATGAATTCAGTAACATCATAAAGGTGCTAGACTTATGTTTAAACCCGTGTTGGTTGTCAGCTATAATATTATTGTTATTAAGGTAAGACATGAGTCTGGATTTAATGCACTTTTCCAGTAACTTTGCTATGTTTGATATAAGTGAAATAGGTCTATAGTTATTGAGAATAAGTCTATCATCAGTTTTATATATAGGTATTAGCACTCGGTCTTGAGTTTACAGGGAAAGGTACCTTGCTCCTGACACAAATTGAAAACGTGACATAAGGGAGAGCTTATTTAATATGCCAACATTTTTAAGATTTTAGGAGTGTAATTATCTAATCCAGCAGCTTTACCTAACTTCAACCCCAATATATGGTAAACTATTTCATCATTAGTAATACGGGAGGATTGGAAGGAGAAATCAATACCCGTTTCATTCGCTATTGTTTGGTTGATGACAATTTCAGCCCCACAATTCACGGAGTATGAGATATATTCACCCACTGAGTTAAAATGCAAACTAAAAGCTGTGGCTATATCTACAGGCTTATTTAATATGGATACATTTGTTTTTATTTCCCTACAGTGTTATCACGTTTACTCTTGTAAGTTAATTCATTGATTAGCCCATAGCTTCTTAGGATCATCTAAGACTTGCCCTATTTCCGCTTTGTAAAAAATTTCTCTTGAAGAATTTAGAATTTAGAATTAGAATTTATTCCTATATTTTTTAAATTGCAGGCTAGCGTTATTGTTAAAGGGTTATCTACGTACTGTCTTTGCAAGCTTATTTCTACGATTTACAGATGTCAATATTCCTCTAGTAATCCATGGTTTATCAGACTTAAGTTTAGGCGTAGTACGTGAATATTTCTTAACTGTATGTGGTCATTTAAGATATTATAGAACGCATTCATGCTCTGTTCAGCCGATTGGCAAGTATACATCTCTAACCAATCTTCATGCTCAATCCATTCGAAGAGACACGGATAATTTATAAATGGGATGTAGTTTTTCTCATGTTCGCAATCATTTACAGCTTTGTCGTTATAAAATTTAATCTTCGCTAAAGTAGCAAAATGATCCGTGATATAGGTCTCAAGAATTGCAGGTGAAAATATCATGCCTTCGTTACCTTTATAAAAAATATGGTCCAAGCAAGAAGAGTTGCCAGCTGTATCTCTCGCTACACCTTTTAACGATCTATTAAAGACATACTTATATAGTGCATCAAGATAATCATTTGAAAATGCAGTTATATTATTATCTAAAATATTAATATTTATGTCGCCAATTATTAAATGATTTTCTAGGGAGATGTTTTCATGTAAGAAGTCATCGAGACAATTAATTAAGTTATTTGGCAAGAATTCGCACCGTGTTTAAAGTAAAAGGCTCGAATTTTCAAAAACTGCACCTGTAAAGTTCGCTAAGTATTTCAATTAGAAGGCTATTACTCGAACTGCCAAAAATTGCATGTATAAGCTGCGAGACCTATTTACAGTAGAAGACCATCATTCGAACTACCGAAAATTGCACCTGTAATATTCGCACCCTATTTGAAATAGAAGGCTATTACTCTAACTACATTTGCATGCATTGCATGTAAAAGATCCGAACCCTATTTAGAGTAGAAGACTATTACTCGAACTAGCGAAAATTGTACCTGTAACATTCATGCCCTGTTTAGAGCAGAAGGCTATTACTGGAACTAACAAAAATTACATCTGTCAGATTCTCACCCTGTTTAAAGGAAAAGCCTAACGCTCGGATTTTCAAAAATTGCACCCCTGTGATTTTCGCACCCTATTTATAGTAGAAGAGTCTTACTCGAACTGCAAAAATTGCATGTATAAGATTCGCACCCTGTTTAAAGTAAAAGGCTATCGCTCGAATTTTCAAAAAGTGCACCTGTAACATTCGCACCCTATTTACAGAAGAAGGCTATCACTCGAACTGGCAAAAATTGTACCTGGAAAATTCGCGCCCTGTTTAAAGCAGAAGGCTATTACTTGAACTGGCAATAATTACACGTGTAAGATTCGCACCCTGTTTAAAGTAGAAGGGTGTCATTTGAACTACCGAAAATTGCACCTGCAAAATTCGAAACTTATTTAAAATAGAAGGATATCACTCGAACTTCCAAAAACTGTACCTGCAATATTCGCATCCTGTTTAAAATAGAAGACTATTACTCGAACTGCCAAAAATTGCATCTATACGATTCGAAATCTGTTTAAATTAAAAGGCTATCGCTCGAATTTTTAAAAATTGCACCTGTAATATTCGCACCCTATTTACAGTAGAAGGCTACCACTCGAACTGCCGAAATTCGTACCTGTAACATTCACGCCCTGTGTAAACCGGAAGGCTATTACTTGAACTGCAAAAATGGCATGTATAAGATTCGCACTCTGTTTAAAGTAGAACGCTGTCATTCCAACTACCGAAAATTGCAGCTGTAAAACTCGCACCCTCCTTCAAATAGAAGTGTACCACCCGAACTTCCAAAAATTGTACCTGCAATATTCACACCCTGTTTAAAGTACGAGTAGATGAATAATACTCGAACTGCCAAAAATTGCATGTATAAGTTGCGAGACCTATTTACAGTAGAAGACCATCATTCGAACTACCGAAAATTGCACCTGTAATATTCGCAAACTATTTGAAATAGAAGGCTATTACTCTAACTGCCAAAATTGCATGTATAAGATCCGAACCCTATTTAGAGTAGAAGACTGTTACTCGAACTAGCGAAAATTGTACCTATAACATTCATGCCCTGTTTAGAGCAGAAGGCTATTACTTGAACTAACAAAAATTTCATCTGTCAGATTCTCACCCTGTTTAAAGGAAAAGCCTATGGCTCGGATTTTCAAAAATTGCACCCCTGTGATTTTCGCCACTTATTTATAGCAGAAGGCTGCTACTCGAACTGCCACAAATTGCATGTATAAGATTCGCACCCTGTTTAAAGTAGAAGGCTATCGCTCGAATTTTCAAAAATTGCACCTGTAACATTCGCACCCTATTTACAGAAGAAGGCCATCACTCGAACTGGCAAAAATTGTACCTGGAAAATTCGCGCCCTGTTTAAAGCAGAAGGCTATTACTTGAACTGCCAATAATTGCACGTGTAAGATTCGCACCCTGTTTAAAGTAGAAGGGTGTCATTCGAACTAGCGAAAATTGCACCTGTAAAATTCGCACCTTATTTAAAATAGAAGGCTATCACTCGAACTTCCAAGAATTGTACCTGCAATATTCGCATCTTGTGTAAGTAGAAGGCTATTACCGGAACTGCGAAAAATTGCATGTATAAGATTCGCACCCTGTTTAAAGTAAAAGGCTATCGCTCGAATTTTCAAAAATTGCACCTGTAAAATTCGCAGCCTATTTACAGTAGAAGGCTATCACTCGAACTGGCAAAAATTGTACCTGTAACATTCACGCCCTGTTTCAAGCAAAAGGCTATTACTTGAACTACCAAAAATTGCATGTATGAGATTCGCACCCTGTTTAAAGTAGAAGGCTTTTGTTCGAACTACCGAAAATGGCACATGTAAAATTCGCACTCTACTTCAAATAGAAGACTATCACTTGAACTTCCAAAAATTGTACATGCAATATTCTCACCCTGTTTAAAAAAGAAGACTATTACTCGAACTGCCAAAAATTGCATCTATGCGATTCGTACCCTGTTTAAATTAAAAGCCTATCGCTCGAATTTTCAAAAACTGTACCTGTAACATTCGTACCCTATTTAAAATAGAAGACTAATACTCGAACTGCCAATATTGCATATATAAGATTCGAACCCTATTTATAGATGAAGGCTATCACTCGAACTGGCAAGAATTGTACCTGTAACATTCACACCCTGTTTCAAGCAGAGGGCTATTACTAGAACTACCCAAAATTGCATGTAAAAGATTCGCACCCTGTTTAAAGTAGAAGGCTGTCATTCGAACTACCGAAAATTGCACCTGTAACATTCACACCCTATTTGAAATAGAAGGCTATTACTCGAACTGCCAAAAATTGCATGTATACGATTCAAACCCTATTTATAGTAGAAGGCTGTCACTGGAACTGGCAAAAATTGTACCTGTACAATTCGCACCTTATTTAAAATAGAAGGCTATCAATCGAAACTTCCAAAAATTGTACCTGCAATATGAACACCCTGTTTAAATAGAAGACTATTACTCGAACTGCCAAAAATTGCATGTATAAGATTCGCAAACTGTGTATTACCGGCTATTACTCGAACTGCCAAAAATTGCATGTTTTAAAATTCGTACCCTATTGGTAGTAGAAGACTATCACTCGAACTAGCAAAAATTGTACCTGTAACATTCACGCCCTGTTTAAAGCAGAAAGCTATTAGTTGAACCGCCAATAATTGCATGTGTAAAATTCGCAACATGTTTAAAGTAGAAGGCTGTCATTCGAACTACCGAAAATTGCACGTGTAAAATGCGCACCCTATTTAAAATAGAAGGCTATCACTCGAACTTCCAAGAATTGTACCTGCAATATTCGCATCTTGTTTAAAGTAGAAGGCTATTACTGGAACTGCGAAAAAATACATGTATAAGATTCGCACCCTGTTTAAAGTAAAAGGCTATCACTCGAACTGGCAGAAATTGTACCTGTAACATTCACGCCCTGTTTCAAGTAGAAGGCTATTACTTGAACTACCAAAAATTGCATGTATAAGATTCTCACCCTGTTTTAAGTAGAAAGCTGTCATTCCAACTACCGAAAAATGCACCTGTAAGATTCGCACCCTATTACAAATAGAAGACTATAACTCGAATTTCCAAAACTTGTACCTGCAATATTCGCATCCTGTTTAAAAAAGAAGACTATTACTCGAACTGCCAAAAATTGCATTTATACGATTCGCACCCTGTTTAAATTAAAAGGCTTTCGCTCGAATTTTTAAAAATTGCAATTATAAGATTCGCACCCTATTTGCAGCGGAAGGCTACCACGCGAACTGCCGAAATTTGTACCTGTAACATTCACGCCCTGTGTAAACCAGAAGGCTATTACTTGAACTGCCAAAAATTGCATGTATAAGACTCGCACTCTGTTTAAAGTAGAAGGCTTTTATTCGAACTACCGAAAATGGCACCTGTGAAATTCGCGCTCTATTTCAAATAGAAGCTTATCACTCGAACTTCCAAAAATTGTACATGCAATATTAGCACCTTGCTTCAAGTAGAAAACTATTACTCGAACTGCCAAAAATTGCATGTATAAAATTCGCACCCTGTTTAAATTAAAACGCTATCGCTCGAATTTTCGAAAACAGCTCCTGTAATATTCGCACCCTATTTAAAATAGAAGGCTATTACTCGAACTGCCAAAAATTGCATATATAAGATTCGAACCCTATTTATAGATGAAGACTATCACTCGAAATGGCAAGAATTGTACTTGCAATATTCGCATCTTGTTTAAAGTAGAAGGCTATTACTCGAACTGCGAAAAATTGCATGTATAAGATTCGCACCCTGTTTAAAGTAAAAGGCTATCGGTCGAATTTTCAAAAATTGCACCTGTAACATTCTCAGCCTATTTACAGGAGAAGGCTATCACTCGAACTGGCAAAAATTGTACCTGTAACAATCACGCCCTGTTTCAAGCAGAGGGCTATTACTAGAACTAACCAAAATTGCATGTATAAGATTCGCACTCTGTTTAAAGTAGAAGACTGTCATTCGACCTATCGAAAATAGCACCTATAAAATTCGCACCCTACTTCAAATAGAAGGCTAGCACTTGAATTTCCAAAAATTGTACCTGCAATATTCGCAGCCTGTTTAAAATAGAGGAGTATTACTCGAACTGCCAAAAATTGCATGTATAAAATTCGAACCCTATTTGTAGTAGAAGACTATCACTCGAACTTGCAAAAATTGCACCTGTAACATTTACGCCCTGTTTAAGCAGAAGGCTATTACTTGAACTGGCAAAAATTGCATGTATAAGATTCGAAGCCTCACAGCCACACTGTTTAACATAAAAGGCTATCGCTCGAATTTTCAAAAATTGCACCTGTATGATTCACACCCTATTTCAAATAGAAGACTATTACTAGAACTTCCAAAACTTGTACTTGCAAAATTCGCACCCTGTTTAAAATAAAAGGCTTCACTAGAATTTAAAAAAATTGCACCTGTAATACTCACACCCAGTGTAAACCAGAAGGCTATTACTTGAACTGGCAAAAATTGCATGTATAAGATTCGCAACATGTTTAAAATAAAAGGCTATAGCTCGAATTTTCAAAAATTGCACCTGTAACATTCGCACCCTATTTTCAGTAGAAAGCTATTACTCGAATTTGTAAAAATTGCACCTTTAACATTCCAGCCCTGTTTCAACCAGAACGCTATTACCTTAATTACCAAAAATTGCAAGTTAAAGATTCAAACCCTCTTTATAGTAGAATGCTATCACCCGAACTGGCTAAGATTGTACCTGTAACATTTACGCCCTGTTTAAGCAGAAGACTATTACTTGAACTGCCAAAAATTGCATGTATAAGATTCGAACCCTCTTTATACTGGAATACTATCACTCGCACTTGCAAAAATTGTACCTGTAACAATTACGCCCTGTTTAAGCAAAATGCTATTAATTGAACTGCCAAAAATTGCATGTAGAAGATTCGCACCCTGTTTAAAGTAAAAGGCTATCGCTCGAATTTTCAAAAATTGCACCTGTTTCAACCAGAACGCTATTACCTGAATTACCAAAAATTGCAAGTATAAGACTCAAACCCTCTTTATAGTAGAATGCTATCACTCGAACTGGCTAAAATGGTACCTGTAACATTTACGCCCTCTTTAAACAGAAGGCTATTACTTGAACTACCAAAAATTGCATGTATAAGATTCGTACCCTGTTTAAAGTATAAGGCTCCCGCTCGAATTTCCAAAAAATGTACCTGTAAAATTCACACCCTATTTCAAATAGAAGACTATCACTAGAACTTCCAAAACTTGTACTTGCAAAACTCGCACCCTGTTTAAAGTAAAAGGCTTCACTCGAATTTTAAAAAATTGCAGCTGTAATACTCACACCCAATGTAAACCGGACGGCTATTACTTGAACTGGCAAAAATTGCATGTATAAGATTTGAACCCTCTTTATAGTAGAGTACTATCACTCGAACTTGCAAAAATTGTACCTGTAACATTGACGCCCTGTTTAAACAAAATGCTATTACGTGAACTGCCAAAAATTGCATGTATAAGATTCGCAGCCTGTTTAAAGCAAAGGGCTACCGCTCGAATTTTCAAAAATTGCACCTGTAACATTCACGCCCTGTGTAAACCAGAAGACTATTGCTTGAACTGCCAAAAATGGCATGTGTACGCACCATGTTTAAAGTAGAAGGCTGTAATTCGAACTACCGAAAATTGCACCTGTAAAATTCGCACCCTATTTTAAATAGAAGGCTATCACTCGAACTTCCAAAAATTGTACCTGCAATATTAGCATCTTGGTAAAGTAGAAGGCTATTACTCCAACTGCGAAAAATTGCATGTATAAGATTCGCACCCTGTTTAAAGTAAAAGGGTATAGCTCGAATTTTCAAATATTGCACCTGTAACATTCTCAGCCTATTTACAGTAGAAGGCTATCACTCGAACTTGCAAAAATTGTACCTGTAACATTTACACCCTGTTTAAGCAGAAGGCTATTACTTGAACTGGCGAAAATTGCATGTATGAGATTCGAACCCTCTTTATAGTAGAGTACTATCACTCGAACTTGCAAAAATTGTACCTGTAACATTGACGCCCTGTTTAAACAAAATGCTATTACGTGAACTGCTAAAAATTGCATGTATAAGATTCGTACCATGTTTAAAGTATAAGGCTACCGCTCGAATTTCCAAAAATTGTACCTGTAAAATTCACGCCCTGTGTAAGCCAGAAGGCTATTACTTGAACTGCCAAAAATGGCATGTGTAAGATTCGCACCATGTTTAAATTAGAAGGCTGTCATTCGAACTACCGAAAATTGCAACTGTAACATTCGCACCCTATTTAAAATAGAAGGCTATTACTCGAACTGCCAAAAATTGCATATATAAGATTCGAACCCTATTTGTAGATGAAGACTATTACTCGAAATGGCAAGAATTGTACCTGTAGCATTCAGGCCCTGTTTAAGGCAGAAGGCTATTACTTGAACTACCAAAAATTGCATGTATAAGATTCGCACTCTGTTTAAAGTAGACGGCTGTCATTCGAACTACCGAAGATTGCACCTGTAAGATTCTCACCCTATTTTAAATAGAAAGCTATCACTCGAACTTCCAAAAATTGTACCTGCAAAATTCGCATCCTGTTTAAATAGAAGACTAATACTCGAACTGCCAAAAATTGCATGTATAAGATTCGCACCCTGTTAAAAGTAAAAGGCTATCGTTCGAATTTTCAAAAATTGCACCTGTAATATTCGCACGTTATTTAAAATAGAATCCTATTACTAGGACTGCCAAAAATTGCATGTATAAGATTCGAACCCTATTTATAGTAGAAGACTAACACTCGAACTTCCAAAAATTGTACCTGCAATATTCGTACCGTATTTACAGCAGAAGGCTAACACTCGAACTGGCAAAAATTATACCTGGAAAATTCGCGCCGTGTTTAAAGCGGAAGGCTATTACTTGAACTGCCAATAATTGCACGTGTAAGATTCGCACCCTGTTTAAAGTAGAAGGCTGTCATTCGAACTTCCGAAAATTGCACCTGTAACATTCCCACCTTATTTTCAGTAGAAGGCTATTTCTCGAGCTTGAAAAAATTGTACCTTTAACATTCACGCCCTGTTTCAAGCAGAACGCTATTACTTGAATTACCAAAAATTGCAACTATAAGATTCGAACCCTCTTTATAGTAGAATACTATCACTCGAACTGGCAAAAATTGTACCTGTAATATTTACGCCCTGTTTAAGCAGAAGGCTGTTACTTGAACTGGCAAAAATTGCATGTATAAGATTCTAACCCTCTTTATAGTAGAATACTATCACTCGAACTTGCAAAAATTGTACCTGTAACATTGACGCCCTGTGTAAGCAAAATGCTATTACTTAAACTGCCAAAAATTGCATGTATAAGATTCGCACCCTGTTTAAAGTATAAGGCTACCGCTCGAATTTTCAAAAATTGCATCTGTAACATTCACGCCCTGTTTAACCCACAAGGCTATTACTTGAACTGCCAAAAATGGCATGTGTAAGATTCGCAACATGTTTAAAGTAGAAGGCTATTACTCGAACTGCGAAAAATTGCATGTATAAGATTTTGCAACCTGTTTAAAATAAAAGGCTATAGCTCGAATTTTCAAGAATTGCACCTGTAATATTCGCTCCCTATTTTCAATAGAAGGCTATTACTCTAATTTGTAAAAATTGTACCGTTAACATTCCCGCCCTGTTTCGACCAGAACGCTATTACCTTAATTACCAAAAATTGCAAGTTAAAGATTCAAACCCTCTTTATAGTAGAACGCTATCACTCGAACTGGCTAAAATTGTACCTGTAACATTTGCGCCCTGTTTAATCAGAAGGCTATTACTTGAACTGCCAAAAATTGCATGTATAAGATTGGAGCCCTCTTTATAGTGGAATACTGATACCCGAACTTGCAAAAATTGTACCTGTAATATTTACGCCCTGTTTAAGCAAAATGCTATTACTTGAACTGCCAAAAATTGCATGTATAAGATTCGCACCCTGTTTAAAGTAAAAGGCTACCGCTCGAATTTTCAAAAATTGCACCTGTTTCAACCAGAACGCTACTACCTGAATTACCAAAAATTGCAAGTATAAGACTCAAACCCTCTTTATTGTAGAATGCTATCACTCGAACTGGCTAAAATTGTACCTGTAACACTTACGCCCTCTTTAAACAGAAGGTTATTACTTGAACTACCCAAAATTGCATGTAAAAGATTCGAACCCTCTTTATAGTAGAATACTATCACTCGAACTTGCAAAAATTGTACCTGTAACATTTACGCCCTGTTTAAGCAAAATGCTATTACTTGAACTGCCAAAAATTGCATGTACAAGATTCGCAGCCTGTTTAAAGCAAAGGGCTACCGCTCGAATTTTCAAAAATTGCACCTGTAACATTCTCAGCCTATTTACAGTAGAAGGCTATCACTCGAACTGGCAAAAATTGTACCTGTAACATTCACGCTCTGTTTCAAGCATAAGGCTATTACTTGAACTATCAAAAATTGTATGTATAAGATTCGAACCGTCTTTATAGTAGAATACTATCACTCGAACTTGCAAAAATTGTACCTTTAACATTCCCGCCCTGTTTCAACCAGAACGCTATTACCTTAATTACCAAAAATTGCAAGTATAAGACTCAAACCCTCTTTATTGTAGAATGCTATCACTCGAACTGGCTAA
The DNA here is from genome assembly GCA_963930735.1 of Dioctria linearis. Lineage (NCBI taxonomy): Eukaryota > Metazoa > Arthropoda > Insecta > Diptera > Asilidae > Dioctria > Dioctria linearis. The sequence continues at coordinate 174,289,406 of OZ005741.1, read as the reverse complement.
AATTGTACCTGTAACATTTACGCCCTCTTTCAACAGAAGGCAATACTTGAACTACCCAAAATTGCATGTATAAGATTCGAACCCTCTTTATAGTGGAATACTATCACTCGAACTTGCAAAAATTGTACCTGTAACATTTACGCCCTGTTTAAGCAAAATGCTATTACTTGAACTGCCAAAAATTGCATGTACAAGATTCGCAGCCTGTTTAAAGCAAAGGGCTACCGCTCGAATTTTCAAAAATTGCACCTGTAAAATTCGCACCCTATTTAAAATAGAAGGCTATCACTCGAACTTCCAAAAATTGTATCTGCAATATTCGCATCCTTTTTAAAGTAGAAGAGTATTACTCGAACTGCCAACAATTGCATGTATAAGATTCGCACCCTGTTTAAAGTAAAAGGCTATCGCTCGAATTTTCAAGAATTGCACCTGTAACATTCTCAGCCTATTTACAGTAGAAGGCTATCACTCGAACTGGCAAAAATTGTACCTGTAACATTCACGCTCTGTTTCAAGCATAAGGCTATTACTTGAACTATCAAAAATTGTATGTATAAGATTCGAACCGTCTTTATAGTAGAATACTATCACTCGAACTTGCAAAAATTGTACCTGTAACATTTACGCCCTGTTTAAGCAAAATGCCATTACTTGAACTGCCAAAAATTGCATGTATAAGATTCGCAGCCTGTTTAAAGCAAAGGGCTACCGCTCGAATTTTCAAAAATTGCACCTGTAACATTCACGCCCTGTGTAAACCAGAAGACTATTGCTTGAACTGCCAAAAATGGCATGTGTACGCACCATGTTTAAAGCAGAAGGCTGTCATTCGAACTACCGAAAATTGCACCTGTAAAATTCGCATCCTACTTAAAATAGAAGGCTATCACTCGAACTTCCAAAAATTGTACCTGCAGTATTCGCATCTTGGTAAAGTACAAGGCTATTACTCGAACTGCGAAAAATTGCATGTATAAGTTTCGCATCCTGTTTAAAGTAGAAGGCTGTCATTCGAACTACCGAAAATTGCACCTGTAACATTTGCACCCTATTTGAAATTGAAGGCTATTACTCGAACTGCCAAGAATTGCATGTATAAAATTCGAACCCTATTTATAGTAGAACACTGTCACTCGAACTGGCAAAAATTGTACCTGTAACATTCACGCCCTGTTTAAAGCCGAAGGCTATTACTCGAGCTTCCAAAAATTATACCTGCAATATTCACACCCTGTTCAAAGTATAAGGCTATCACTCCAATTTTCAAAAATTGCACCTGTATTATTCACGCCCTGTGTAAACCAGAAGGCTATTACTTGAACTGCCAATAATTGCATGTGTAAGATTCGCACTCTGTTTAAAGTACAATGCTATAGCTCGAATTTTCAAAAATTTCACCTGTAAAATTCGCACCATGTTTAAAGTAAAACGCTGTCATTCGAACTACCGAAAATAGCACCTGTAAAATTCGCACCCTATTTAAAAGGAGGCTATCACTCGAACTTCCAAAAATTGTACCTGCAATATTCGCATGTTGTTTAAAGTAGAAGGCTATTACTCGAACTGCGAAAAATTGCATGTATAAGATTCGCACCCTGTTAAAAGTAAAAGGCTATCGCTCGAATTTTCAAAAATTGCACCTGCAACATTCTCAGGCTATTTAGAATAGAAGGCTATCACTCGAACTGGCAAAAATTGTACCTGTAACATTCACGCTCTGTTTCAAGCAGAAGGCTATTACTTGAACTACCAAAAATTGCATGCATAAGATGCGCATCCTATTTAAAGTAGAAGGCTGTCATTCGAACTACCGAAAATTGCACCTGAAAACTATCACTAGAACTTCCAAAACTTGTACCTGCAATATTCGCACCCTGTTTAAAGTAAAAGGCTATCACTCGAATTTTTAAAAATTGCACCTGTAATACTCACGCCCTGTGTAAACCAGAAGGCTATTACTTGAACTGCCAAAAATGGCATGTGTAAGATTCGCACCCTGTTTAAAGTAGAAGGCTGTCATTCGAACTACCGAAAATTGCACCTGTAACATTCGCACCCTATTTGAAATAGTAGGCTATTACTCGAACTGCCAAAAATTGCATGTATAAGATTCGCACTCTGTTTAAAGTAGAAGGGTGTCATTCGAACTACCGAAAATTGCACCTGTAGCATTCGCACCCTATTTCAAATAGAAGACTATCACTAGAACTTTCAAAACTTGTACCTGCAATATTCGCAACCTGTTTAAAGTAAAAGGCTATCACTCGAATTTTCAAAAATTTCACCTGTAATATTCACGCCCTGTGTAAACTACAAGGCTATTACTTGAACTGCCAATAATTGCATGTGCAAGATTCGCACTCTGTTTAAAGTAGAAGACTGTCATTCGACCTATCGAAAATTGCACCTGTAAAATTCGCACCCTACTTCAAATAGAAGACTAGCACTCGAACTTCCAAAAATTGTACCTGCAATATTCACAGCCTGTTTAAAGTAGAAGACTCTTACTCGAACTGCCAAAAATTGCATGTATAAGATTCGAACCCTCTGTAAGGTAAATGGCTTCCGCTCGAATTTTGTAAAACTGCATCTGTAATATTCGCACCCTATTTAAAATAGAACGCTATTACTCGAACAGGCAAAAATTGCATGTATAAAATTAGAACCTTATTTGTAGTAGAAGACTATCACTCGAACTAGCAAAAATTGTACCTGTAACATTTACGCCCTGTTTAAGCAGAAGGCTATTACTTGAACTGGCAAAAATTGCATGTAAAAGATTCGAACCCTCTTTATAGTAGAATACTAGCACTCGAACTTGCAAAAATTGTACCTGTAACATTGACGCCCTGTTTAAGCAAAATGCTATTACTTGAACTGCCAAAAATTGCATGTTTTAGATTCGGACCCTATTTAAAGTTGAAGGCTGTCACTCGAACTGGCAAATATTGTACCTGTAACATTCACGTCCCGTTTAAAGCCGAAGGCTATTACTTGAACTGCCAAAAATGGCATGTATAAGATTCGCACCATGTTTAAAGTAGAAGGCTGTCATTCGAACTACCGAAAATTGTACCTGTAAAATTCGCACCCTATTTAATATGGAAGGCTATCACTCGAACTTCCAAAAATTGTACCTGCAATATTCGCATTTTGGTAAAGTAAAGGGTATTACTCGAATTGCGAAAAATTGCATGTATAAGATTCGCACTCTGTTTAAAATTAAAGGCTATCGCTCGAATTTTCCAAAACTGCACCTATAACATTCGCACCCTATTTTCAGTAGAAGGCTATTACTGGAATTTTGTAAAAAATCGTACCTTTAACATTTACGCCCTGTTTAAGCAAAATGCTATTACTCGAACTGCTAAAAATTTGTATGTATAAAAATTCGAACCCTATTTGTAGTGGAAGACTATCACTCGAACTAGCAAAAATTGTACCTGTAACATTTACGCACTGTTTAAGCAGAAGGCTATTACTTGCACTGTGAAATTCGCACCCTATTTAAAATAGAAGGCTATCACTCGAACTTCCAAAAATTGTACCTGCAATATTCCCATCTTGGTAAAGTAGAAGGCTATTACTCGAACTGCGAAAAATTGCATGTATAAGATTCGCACCCTGTTTAAAATAAAAGGCTACCGCTTGAATTTTCAAAAATTACACCTGTAATACTCACAACCAGTGTAAACCAGAAGGCTATTACTTGAACTCCCAAAAATTGCATGTATAAGATTCGAACCCTCTTTATAGTAGAATACTATCACTCGAACTTGCAAAAATTGTACCTGTAACATTTACGCACTGTTTAAGCCAAATGCTATTACTTGAACTGCCAAAAATTGCATGTATAAGATTTTGCACCCTGTTTAAAATAAAAAGCTACCGCACGAATTTTCACAAATTGCACCTGTAATATTCACGCCCTGTGTAAACCAGAGGCCATTACTTGAACTGCCAAAGATGGCATGTGTAAGATTCGCACCATGTTAAAAGTAGAAGGCTGTCATTCGAACTACCTAAAATTGCACCTGTAAAATTCGCACCCTATTTAAAATAGAAAGCTATCACTCGAACTTCCAAAAAATTGTACCTGCAATATTCGAATCTTGGTAAAGTAGAAGGCTATTAATCCAACTGGGAAAAATTACATGTATAAGATTCGCACCCTGTTTAAAGTAAAAGGCTATCGCTCGAATTTTCAAAAAATGCACCTATAGCATTCTCAGCCTATTTACAGTAGAAGGCTATTACTCGAGCTTCCAAAAATTATACCGGCAATATTCACGAACCCTGTTTAAAGTAAAAGGCTATCACTGCCCAATTTTCAAAAATTGCACCTGTATTTTTCACGCCCTGTGTAAACCAGAAGGCTATTACTTGAACTGCCAATAATTGCATGTGTAAGATTCACACTCTGTTTAAAGTAAAATTCTATCGCTCGAATTTTCAAAAATTGCACCTGTAACATTCGCACCATGTTTAAAGTAAAAGTCTGTCATTCGAACTACCGAAAATTGCACCTGTAAAATTCGCACCCTATTTAAAATAGAAGGCTATCACTCGAACTTCCCAAAATTGTACCTGCAATATTCGCATCTTGTTTAAAGTAGAAGGCTATTACTCGAACTGCCGAAAAATTGCATGTATAAGATTCGCACCCTATTTAAAGTAAAAGGCTATCGCTCGAATTTTCAAAAAATTGCACCACAAACATTCTCTGCATATTTACAGTAGCAGGCTATTCACTCGAACTGGCAAAAATTGTACCTGTAACATTCACGCTCTGTTTCAAGCAGAAGGCTATTACTTGAACTACCAAAATTGCATGTATAATATTCGCACCCTATTTAAAGTAGAAGGCTGTCATTCGAACTACCGAAAATATGCACCTGTAACACTCGCACCCCATTTGAAATAGAAGCCTATTACTCGAACTGCCAAAAATTGCATGTATAAGATTCACACCCTATTTCAAATAGAAGACTATCACTAGAACTTCCAAAACTTGTACCTACAATATTCGCACCCTGCTTAAAGTAAAAGGCTATCACTCGAATTTTCAAAAATTGCACCTGTAATATTCACGCCCCTGTGTATACCAGAAGGCTATTACTTGAACTGCCAATAATTGCATGTGTAAGATTCGCACTCTGTTTAAAGTAGAAGGGCTGTCATTGAACTACCAAAAATTGCACCTGTAACACTCGCACCCCATTTGAAATAGGAACGCCTATTACTCGAACTGCCAAAAATTGCATATATAAGATTCGCACTCTGTTTAAAGTAAGAGGCTATCACTCGAATTTTCAACACATTGCTCCTGTAATATTCAGGCCCTGTGTAAACCAGAAGGCTATTACTTGAACTGCCAATAATTGCATGTGTAAGATTCGCCGTCTGTTTAAAGTAGAAGGCTGTCATTCGAACTTACCGAACATTGCACCTGTAACATTCGCAGCCTATTTACAGTAGTAGAAGGCTGTCACTCGAACTGGCAAAAATTGTACCTGTAACATTCACGCCCTGTTTCAAGCAGAAGGCTATTACTTGAACTACCAAAAATTGCATGTATAAGATTCGCACCCTGTATAAAGTAGAAGGCTGTCATTCGCCGAAAATTGCATCTGTAAGATCACACCTTATTTCAAATAGGAGACTATCACTATAACTTCCAAACCTTGTACCTGCAACATTCCCACCCTGTTTAAAGTAAAAAGACTATCACTCGAATTTTCAAACATTGCACCTGTAACATTCGCACCATGTTTAAATTGGAATGCTGTCATTTTGATCTACCGAAAATTGCACCTGTAAGATTTCCACCCTATTTAAAATAGAAGGCTATCACTCGAACGTCCAAAAATTGTACTTGCAATATTCTCATCTTGTTTAAAGTAGAAGGCTATTACTCGAACTGCGGAAAAATTGCATGTACAAGATTCGCACCCTGTTTCAAATAAAAGGCTATCGCTCGAATTTTCACACATTGCACCTGTAACATTCTCAGCCTATTTACAGTAGAAGGCTATCACTCGAACTGGCAAAAATTGTACCTGTAAACATTCACGCCCTGTTTCAAGCAGAAGGCTATTACTTGAACTACCAAAAATTGCATGTATAAGATTCGCACCCTCTTTATAGTAGAATACTATCACTCGAACTTGCAAAAATTGTACCTGTAACATTTACTCCCTGTTAAAGCAAAATGCTATTACTTGAACTGCTAAAAATTGCATGTATAAGATTCGCACTCTGTTTAAAGTAAAAGGCTACCGCTCGAATTTCAAAAATTGCACCTGTAACATTCACAGCCCTGTGTAAACCAGAAGGCTATTACTTGAACTGCCAAAAATGGCATGTGTAAGATTCGCACCATGTTTAAATTAGCAGGCTGTCATTCGAACTACCGAAAATTGCACCTGTAAAATTCGCACCCTATTTAAAATAGAAGGCTATCACTCGAACTTCCAAAGTTGTACCTGCAATATTCGAATCTTGGTAAAGTAGAAGGCTATTACTCCAACTGCGAAAAATTGCATGTATAAGATTCGCACCCTGTTTAAAGTAAAAGGCAATCGCTCGAATTTTCAAAAATGCACCTGTTACATTCTCAGCCTCTTTACAGTAGAAGGACTATTACTCGAACTGGCAAAAATTGTACATGCAATATTTCGCACCCTGTTTAAAGTAAAAGGCTATCACTCGAATTTTCAAAATTGCCACCTGTAATATTCACGCCCTGTGTAACCCAGAAGGCTATTACTTGAACTGCCAATAATTGCATGTGTAAGATTCGCACTCTGTTTAAAGTAGAAGGCTGTCATTGAACTACTGAAAATTGCAACTGTAACATTCACACCCTATTTCAAATAGAAGACTATCACTAGAACTTCCAAAACTTGTACTTGCAATATTCGCACCCTGTTTAAAGTAAAAGGCTATCACTCGAATTTTCAAAATTGCACCTGTGAAACCAGAAGGCTATTACTTGAACTGCCAATACTTGCATGTGTAAGATTCGCACTCTGTTTAAAAGTAGAAGGCTGTCATTGAACTACTGAAAATTGCACCTGTAACATTCGCACCCTATTTGAAATAGAAGGCTATTACTCGAACTGCCAAAAATTGCATATATAAGATACGCACCCTGTTTAAAGTAAAAGGCTATCACTCAAATTTTCAAAAATTGCACCCCGTAACATTCACGCCCTGTGTAAACCAGAAGGCTATTACTTGAACTGCCAAAGATGGCATGTGTAAGATTCGCACCATGTTTAAAGCAGAAGGCTGCCATTCGAAATACCGAAAATTGCACCTGTAAAATTCGCACCCTATTTAAAATAGAAGGCTATCACTCGAACTTCCAAAAATTGTACCTGCAATATTCGCACCCTGTTTAAAGTAAAAGGCTATCACTCGAACTGCGAAAAATTGCATGTATAATATTCGCACCCTGTTTAAATTAAAGGCTGTCGCTCGAATTTTTCAAAAATTGCACCACTAACATTCTCTGCATATTTACAGTAGCAGGCTATCACTCGAACTGGCAAAAATTTTACCCTGTAACATTCACGATCTGTTTCAAGCAGAAGGCTATTACTTGAACTACCAAAAATTGCATGTATAAGATTCGCACCCTATTTAAAGTAGAAGGCTGTCATTCGAACTACCGAAAATTGCACCTATAAGATTCACACCCTATTTCAAATAGAAGACTATCACTAGAACTTCCAAAAGTTGTACCTGCAATATTCGCACCCTGTTTAAAGTAAAAGGCTATCACTCGAATTTTCAAAAATTGCACCCTGTAATATTCACGCCCTGTGTAAACCAGAAGGCTATTACTTGAACTGCCAATAATTGCACGTGTAAGATTCGCACTCTGTTTAAAGTAAAATTCTATCGCTCGAATTTTCACAAATTGCACCTGTAACATTCCCACATGTTTAAAGTAAAAGGCTGACATTCGAACTACCGAAAATTGCACCTGTAAAATTCGCACCCTATTTAAAATAGAAGCCTATCACTCGAACTTCCCAAAATTGTACCTGCAATATTCGCATTTTGTTAAAGTAGAAGGCTATTACTAGAACTGCGAAAAATTGCATGTATAAGATTCGCACCCTGTTTAAAGTAAAAGGCTATCGCTCGAATTTTCAAAAATTGCACCACTAACATTCTCTGCACATTTACAGTAGCAGGCTATCACTCGAACTGGCAAAAATTGTACCTGTAACATTCACGTTCTGTTTCAAGCAGAAGGCTATTACTTGAACTACCATAAATTGCATGTATAAGATTCGCACCCTATTTAAAGTAGAAGGCTGTGATTCGAACTACCGAAAATAGCACCTGTAAGATTCACACCCTATTTCAAATAGAAGACTATCACTAGAACTTCTAATACTTGTACCTGCAATATTCGCACCCTGTTTAAAGTAAAAGGCTATCACTCGAATTTTCAAAAATTGCACCTGTAATATTCACGCCCCTGTGTAAACCAGAAGGCTATTACTTGAACTGCCAATAATTGCATGTGTAAGATTCGCACTCTGTTTAAAGTAGAAGGCTGTGATTGAACTACCGAAAATTGCACCTGTAACACCCGCACCCCTATTTGAAATAGAAGCCTATTACTCGAACTGCCAAAATTGCATGTATAAGATTCGCACTCTGTTTAAAGTAATAGGCTATCACTCGGAATTTTCACAAATTGCACCTGTAATATTCAGGCCCTGTGTAAACCAGAAGGCTATTACTTGAACTGCCAATAATTGCATGTGTAAGATTCGCCGTCTGTTTAAAGTAGAATGCTGTCATTCGAACTACCAAACATTGCACCTGTAACATTCGCAGCCTATTTACAATAGAAGGCTGTCACTCGAACTGGGCAAAAATTGTACCTGTAACATTCACGCCCTGTTTCAAGCAGAAGGCTATTACTTGAACTACCAAAAATTGCATGTATAAGATTCGCAACCCTGTATAAAGTAGAAGGCTGTCATTCGAACTACCGAAAATTGTACCTGTAAAATTCGCACCCTATTTAATATGGAAGGCTATCACTCGAACTTCCAAAAATTGTACTGCAATATTCGCATTTTGTAAAGTAAAGGGTATTACTCGAATTGCGAAAAATTGCATGTATAAGATTCGCACTCTGTTTAAAATTAAAGGCTATCGCTCGAATTTTCCAAAACTGCACCTATAACATTCGCACCCTATTTTCAGTAGAAGGCTATTACTGGAATTTGTAAAAAATGTACCTTTAACATTTACGCCCTGTTTAAGCAAAATGCTATTACTCGAACTGCTAAAAATTGTATGTATAAAATTCGAACCCTATTTGTAGTGGAGACTATCACTCGAACTAGCAAAAATTGTACCTGTAACATTTACGCACTGTTTAAGCAGAAGGCTATTACTTGCACTGTGAAATTCGCACCCTATTTAAAATAGAAGGCTATCACTCGAACTTCCAAAAATTGTACCTGCAATATTCCCATCTTGGTAAAGTAGAAGGCTATTACTCGAACTGCGAAAAATTGCATGTATAAGATTCGCACCCTGTTTAAAATAAAAGGCTACCGCTTGAATTTTCAAAAATTACACCTGTAATACTCACAACCAGTGTAAACCAGAAGGCTATTACTTGAACTCCCAAAAATTGCATGTATAAGATTCGAACCCTCTTTATAGTAGAATACTATCACTCGAACTTGCAAAAATTGTACCTGTAACATTTACGCACTGTTTAAGCCAAATGCTATTACTTGAACTGCCAAAAATTGCATGTATAAGATTTGCACCCTGTTTAAAATAAAAAGCTACCGCTCGAATTTTCACAAATTGCACCTGTAATATTCCGCCTGTGTAAACCAGAGGCCATTACTTGAACTGCCAAAGATGGCAATGTGTAAGATTCGCACCATGTTAAAAGTAGAAGGCTGTCATTCGAACTACCTAAAATTGCACCTGTAAAATTCGCACCCTATTTAAAATAGAAAGCTATCACTCGAACTTCCAAAAATTGTACCTGCAATATTCGAATCTTGGTAAAGTAGAAGGCTATTAATCCAACTGGGAAAAATTACATGTATAAGATTCGCACCCTGTTTAAAGTAAAAAGGCTATCGCTCGAATTTTCAAAAAATGCACCTATAGCATTCTCAGCCTATTTACAGTAGAAGGCTATTACTCGAGCTTCCAAAAATTATACCGGCATATTCACACCCTGTTTAAAGTAAAGGCTATCACTCCAATTTTCAAAAATTGCACCTGTATTTTTCACGCCCTGTGTAAACCAGAAGGCTATTACTTGAACTGCCAATAATTGCATGTGTAAGATTCACACTCTGTTTAAAGTAAAATTCTATCGCTCGAATTTTCAAAAATTGCACCTGTAACATTCGCACCATGTTATAAAGTAAAAGTCTGTCATTCGAACTACCGAAAATTGCACCTGTAAAATTCGCACCCTATTTAAAATAGAAGGCTATCACTCGAACTTCCCAAAATTGTACCTGCAATATTCGCATCTTGTTTAAAGTAGAAGGCTATTACTCGAACTGCGAAAAATTGCATGTATAAGATTCGCACCCTATTTAAAGTAAAAGGCTATCGCTCGAATTTTCAAAAATTGCACCACAAACATTCTCTGCATATTTACAGTAGCAGGCTATCACTCGAACTGGCAAAAATTGTACCTGTAACATTCACGCTCTGTTTCAAGCAGAAGGCTATTACTTGAACTACCAAAAATTGCATGTATAATATTCGCACCCTATTTAAAGTAGAAGGCTGTCATTCGAACTACCGAAAATGCACCTGTAACACTCGCACCCCATTTGAAATAGAAGCCTATTACTCGAACTGCCAAAAATTGCATGTATAAGATTCACACCCTATTTCAAATAGAAGACTATCACTAGAACTTCCAAAACTTGTACCTACAATATTCGCACCCTGCTTAAAGTAAAAGGCTATCACTCGAATTTTCAAAAATTGCACCTGTAATATTCACGCCCTGTGTATACCAGAAGGCTATTACTTGAACTGCCAATAATTGCATGTGTAAGATTCGCACTCTGTTTAAAGTAGAAGGCTGTCATTGAACTACCAAAAATTGCACCTGTAACACTCGCACCCCATTTGAAATAGAAGCCTATTACTCGAACTGCCAAAAATTGCATATATAAGATTCGCACTCTGTTTAAAGTAAGAGGCTATCACTCGAATTTTCACACATTGCTCCTGTAATATTCAGGCCCTGTGTAAACCAGAAGGCTATTACTTGAACTGCCAATAATTGCATGTGTAAGATTCGCCCGTCTGTTTAAAGTAGAAGGCTGTCATTCGAACTACCGAACATTGCACCTGTAACATTCGCAGCCTATTTACAGTAGAAGGCTGTCACTCGAACTGGCAAAAATTGTACCTGTAACATTCACGCCCTGTTTCAAGCAGAAGGCTATTACTTGAACTACCAAAAATTGCATGTATAAGATTCGCACCCTGTATAAAGTAGAAGGCTGTCATTCGAACTACCGAAAATTGCATCTGTAAGATCACACCTTATTTCAAATAGGAGACTATCACTATAACTTCCAAACCTTGTACCTGCAACATTCCCACCCTGTTTAAAGTAAAAGACTATCACTCGAATTTTCAAACATTGCACCTGTAACATTCGCACCATGTTTAAAGTGGAATGCTGTCATTTGATCTACCGAAAATTGCACCTGTAAGATTTCCACCCTATTTAAAATAGAAGGCTATCACTCGAACGTCCAAAAATTGTACTTGCAATATTCTCATCTTGTTTAAAGTAGAAGGCTATTACTCGAACTGCGGAAAATTGCATGTACAAGATTCGCACCCTGTTTCAAATAAAAGGCTATCGCTCGAATTTTCACACATTGCACCTGTAACATTCTCAGCCTATTTACAGTAGAAGGCTATCACTCGAACTGGCAAAAATTGTACCTGTAACATTCACGCCCTGTTTCAAGCAGAAGGCTATTACTTGAACTACCAAAAATTGCATGTATAAGATTCGCACCCTCTTTATAGTAGAATACTATCACTCGAACTTGCAAAAATTGTACCTGTAACATTTACTCCCTGTTAAAGCAAAATGCTATTACTTGAACTGCTAAAAATTGCATGTATAAGATTCGCACTCTGTTTAAAGTAAAAGGCTACCGCTCGAATTTTCAAAAATTGCACCTGTAACATTCACGCCCTGTGTAAACCAGAAGGCTATTACTTGAACTGCCAAAAATGGCATGTGTAAGATTCGCACCATGTTTAAATTAGCAGGCTGTCATTCGAACTACCGAAAATTGCACCTGTAAAATTCGCACCCTATTTAAAATAGAAGGCTATCACTCGAACTTCCAAAGTTGTACCTGCAATATTCGAATCTTGGTAAAGTAGAAGGCTATTACTCCAACTGCGAAAAATTGCATGTATAAGATTCGCACCCTGTTTAAAGTAAAAGGCAATCGCTCGAATTTTCAAAAATGCACCTGTTACATTCTCAGCCTCTTTACAGTAGAAGACTATTACTCGAACTGGCAAAAATTGTACATGCAATATTCGCACCCTGTTTAAAGTAAAAGGCTATCACTCGAATTTTCAAAAATTGCACCTGTAATATTCACGCCCTGTGTAACCCAGAAGGCTATTACTTGAACTGCCAATAATTGCATGTGTAAGATTCGCACTCTGTTTAAAGTAGAAGGCTGTCATTGAACTACTGAAAATTGCAACTGTAACATTCACACCCTATTTCAAATAGAAGACTATCACTAGAACTTCCAAAACTTGTACTTGCAATATTCGCACCCTGTTTAAAGTAAAAGGCTATCACTCGAATTTTCAAAAATTGCACCTGTGTAACCCAGAAGGCTATTACTTGAACTGCCAATACTTGCATGTGTAAGATTCGCACTCTGTTTAAAGTAGAAGGCTGTCATTGAACTACTGAAAATTGCACCTGTAACATTCGCACCCTATTTGAAATAGAAGGCTATTACTCGAACTGCCAAAAATTGCATATATAAGATACGCACCCTGTTTAAAGTAAAAGGCTATCACTCAAATTTTCAAAAATTGCACCCGTAACATTCACGCCCTGTGTAAACCAGAAGGCTATTACTTGAACTGCCAAAGATGGCATGTGTAAGATTCGCACCATGTTTAAAGCAGAAGGCTGCCATTCGAACTACCGAAAATTGCACCTGTAAAATTCGCACCCTATTTAAAATAGAAGGCTATCACTCGAACTTCCAAAAATTGTACCTGCAATATTCGCACCCTGTTTAAAGTAAAAGGCTATCACTCGAACTGCGAAAAATTGCATGTATAATATTCGCACCCTGTTTAAATTAAAAGGCTGTCGCTCGAATTTTCAAAAATTGCACCACTAACATTCTCTGCATATTTACAGTAGCAGGCTATCACTCGAACTGGCAAAAATTTTACCTGTAACATTCACGATCTGTTTCAAGCAGAAGGCTATTACTTGAACTACCAAAAATTGCATGTATAAGATTCGCACCCTATTTAAAGTAGAAGGCTGTCATTCGAACTACCGAAAATTGCACCTATAAGATTCACACCCTATTTCAAATAGAAGACTATCACTAGAACTTCCAAAAGTTGTACCTGCAATATTCGCACCCTGTTTAAAGTAAAAGGCTATCACTCGAATTTTCAAAAATTGCACCTGTAATATTCACGCCCTGTGTAAACCAGAAGGCTATTACTTGAACTGCCAATAATTGCACGTGTAAGATTCGCACTCTGTTTAAAGTAAAATTCTATCGCTCGAATTTTCACAAATTGCACCTGTAACATTCCCACCATGTTTAAAGTAAAAGGCTGACATTCGAACTACCGAAAATTGCACCTGTAAAATTCGCACCCTATTTAAAATAGAAGCCTATCACTCGAACTTCCCAAAATTGTACCTGCAATATTCGCATTTTGTTTAAAGTAGAAGGCTATTACTAGAACTGCGAAAAATTGCATGTATAAGATTCGCACCCTGTTTAAAGTAAAAGGCTATCGCTCGAATTTTCAAAAATTGCACCACTAACATTCTCTGCACATTTACAGTAGCAGGCTATCACTCGAACTGGCAAAAATTGTACCTGTAACATTCACGTTCTGTTTCAAGCAGAAGGCTATTACTTGAACTACCATAAATTGCATGTATAAGATTCGCACCCTATTTAAAGTAGAAGGCTGTGATTCGAACTACCGAAAATAGCACCTGTAAGATTCACACCCTATTTCAAATAGAAGACTATCACTAGAACTTCTAATACTTGTACCTGCAATATTCGCACCCTGTTTAAAGTAAAAGGCTATCACTCGAATTTTCAAAAATTGCACCTGTAATATTCACGCCCTGTGTAAACCAGAAGGCTATTACTTGAACTGCCAATAATTGCATGTGTAAGATTCGCACTCTGTTTAAAGTAGAAGGCTGTGATTGAACTACCGAAAATTGCACCTGTAACACCCGCACCCTATTTGAAATAGAAGCCTATTACTCGAACTGCAAAAATTGCATGTATAAGATTCGCACTCTGTTTAAAGTAATAGGCTATCACTCGAATTTTCACAAATTGCACCTGTAATATTCAGGCCCTGTGTAAACCAGAAGGCTATTACTTGAACTGCCAATAATTGCATGTGTAAGATTCGCCGTCTGTTTAAAGTAGAATGCTGTCATTCGAACTACCAAACATTGCACCTGTAACATTCGCAGCCTATTTACAGTAGAAGGCTGTCACTCGAACTGGCAAAAATTGTACCTGTAACATTCACGCCCTGTTTCAAGCAGAAGGCTATTACTTGAACTACCAAAAATTGCATGTATAAGATTCGCACCCTGTATAAAGTAGAAGGCTGTCATTCGAACTACCGAAAATTGCATCTGTAAGATTCACACCTTATTTCAAATAGAAGACTATCACTAGAACTTCCAAACCTTGTACCTGCAACATTCGCACCCTGTTTAAAGTAAAAGACTATCACTCAAATTTTCAAAAATTGCACCTGTATTATTCACGCCCTGTGTAAACCAGAAGGCTATTACTTGAACTGCCAATAATTGCATGTGTAAGATTCGCACTCTGTTTAAAGTAAAATGCTATCGCTCGAATTTTCAAACATTGCACCTGTAACATTCGCACCATGTTTAAAGTAGAAGGCTGTCATTTGATCTACCGAAAATTGCACCTGTAAGATTTCCACCCTATTTAAAATAGAAGGCTATCACTCGAACGTCCAAAAATTGTACTTGCAATATTCTCATCTTGTTTAAAGTAGAAGGCTATTACTCGAACTGCGGAAAATTGCATGTACAAGATTCGCACCCTGTTTCAAATAAAAGGCTATCGCTCGGATTTTCACACATTGCACCTGTAACATTCTCAGCCTATATACAGTAGAAGGCTATCACTCGAACTGGCAAAAATTGTACCTGTAACATTCACGCCCTGTTTCAAGCAGAAGGCTATTACTTGAACTGCTAAAAATTGCATGTATAAGATTCGCACTCTGTTTAAAGTAAAAGGCTACCGCTCGAATTTTCAAAAATTGCGCCTGTAACATTCACGCCCTGTGTAAACCAGAAGGCTATTACTTGAACTGCCAAAAATGGCATGTGTAAGATTCGCACCATGTTTAAATTAGCAGGCTGTCATTCGAACAACCGAAAATTGCACCTGTAAAATTCGCACCTTATTTAAAATAGAAGGCTATCACTCGAACTTCCAAAGTTGTACCTGCAATATTCGAATCTTGGTAAAGTAGAAGGCTATTACTCCAACTGCGAAAAATTGCATGTATAAGATTCGCAACCTGTCTAAAGTCAAAGGCTATCGCTCGAATTTTCAAAAATGCACCTGTTACATTCTCAGCCTCTTTACAGTAGAAGACTATTACTCGAACTGGCAAAAATTGTACATGCAATATTCGCACCCTGTTTAAAGTAAAACGCTATCATTCGAATTTTCAAAAATTGCACCTGTAATATTCACGCCCTGTGTAACCCAGAAGGCTATTACTTGAACTGCCAATAATTGCATGTGTAAGATTCGCACTCTGTTTAAAGTAGAAGGCTGTCATTGAACTACTGAAAATTGCAACTGTAACATTCACACCCTATTTCAAATAGAAGACTATCACTAGAACTTCCAAAACTTGTACTTGCAATATTCGCACCCTGTTTAAAGTAAAAGGCTATCACTCGAATTTTCAAAAATTGCACCTGTGTAACCCAGAAGGCTATTACTTGAACTGCCAATACTTGCATGTGTAAGATTCGCACTCTGTTTAAAGTAGAAGGATGTCATTGAACTACTGAAAATTGCACCTGTAACATTCGCACCCTATTTGAAATAGAAGGCTATTACTCGAACTGCCAAAAATTGCATATATAAGATACGCACCCTGTTTAAAGTAAAAGGCTATCACTCAAATTTTCAAAAATTGCACCCGTAACATTCACGCCCTGTGTAAACCAGAAGGCTATTACTTGAACTGCCAAAGATGGCATGTGTAAGATTCGCACCATGTTTAAAGTAGAAGGCTGCCATTCGAACTACCGAAAATTGCACCTGTAAAATTCGCACCCTATTTAAAATAGAAGGCTATCACTCGAACTTCCAAAAATTGTACCTGCAATATTCGCACCCTGTTTAAAATAAAAGACTATCACTCGAACTGCGAAAAATTGCATGTATAAGATTCGCACCCTGTTTAAAGTAAAAGGCTATCGCTCGAATTTTCAAAAATTGCACCACTAACATTCTCTGCATATTTACAGTAGCAAGCTATCACTCGAACTGGCAAAAATTGTACCTGTAACATTCAGGCTCTGTTTCAAGCAGAAGGCTATTACTTGAACTACCAAAAATTGCATGTATAAGATTCGCACCCTATTTAAAGTAGAAGGCTGTCATTCGAACTACCGAAAATTGCACCTATAAGATTGACACCCTTTTTCACATAGAAGACTATCACTAGAAGTTCCAAAAGTTGTACTTGCAATATTCGCACCCTGTTTAAAGTAAAAGGCTATCACTCGAATTTTCAAAAATTGCACCTGTAATATTCACGCCCTGTGTAAACCAGAAGGCTATTACTTGAACTGCCAATAAGTGCACGTGTAAGATTCGCACTCTGTTTAAAGTAAAATTCTATCGCTCGAATTTTCAAAAATTGCACCTGTAACATTCGCACCATGTTTAAAGTAAAAGGCTGACATTCGAACTACCGAAAATTGCACCTGTAAAATTCGCACCCTATTTAAAATAGAAGGCTATCACTCGAACTTCCCAAAATTGTACCTGCAATATTCGCATCTTGTTTAAAGTAGAAGGCTATCACTCGAACTGCGAAAAATTGCATGTATAAGATTCGCACCCTGTTTAAAGTAAAAGGCTATCGCTCGAATTTTCAAAAATTGCACCACTAACATTCTCTGCATATTTACAGTAGCAGGCTATCACTCGAACTAGCAAAAATTTGTACCTGTAACTTTCACGCTCTGTTTCAAGCAGAAGGCTATTACTTGAACTACCAAAAATTGCATGTATAAGATTCGCACCCTATTTAAAGTAGAAGGCTGTCATTCGAACTACCGAAAATAGCACCTGTAAGATTCACACCCTATTTCAAATAGAAGACTATCACTAGAACTACTAATACTTGTACCTGCAATATTCGCACCCTGTTTAAAGTAAAAGGCTATCACTCGAATTTTCAAAAATTGCACCTGTAATATTCACGCCTTGTGTAAACCAGAAGGCTATTACTTGAACTGCCAATAATTGCATGTGTAAGATTCGCCGTCTGTTTAAAGTTGAAGGCTGTCATTCGAACTACCGAACATTGCACCTGTAACATTCGCAGCCTATTTACAGTAGAAGGCTGTCACTCGAACTGGCAAAAATTGTACCTGTAACATTCACGCCCTGTTTCAAGTAGAAGGCTATTACTTGAACTACCAAAAATTGCATGTATAAGATTCGCAACCTGTATAAAGTAGAAGGCTGTCATTCGAACTACCGAAAATGGCATCTGTAAGATTCACACCCTATTGCAAATAGAAGACTATCACTAGAACTTCCAAACCTTGTACCTGTAATATTCGCACCCTGTTTAAAGTAAAGGACTATCACTCGAATTTTCAAAAATTGCAGCTGTAATAGTCACGCCCTGTGTAAACCAGAAGGCTATCACTTGAACTGCCAATAATTGCATGTATAAGATTCGCACTCTGTTTAAAGTAAAATGCTATCGCTCGAATTTTCAAACATTGCACCTGTAACTTTCACGCCCTGTGCAAACCAGAAGGCTATTACTTGAACTGCCAAAAATGGCATGTGTAAGATTCGCACCATGTTTAAAGTAGCAGGCTGTCATTCGAACTACCGAAAATTGCACCTGTAAAATTCGCACCCTATTTAAATTAGAAGGCTATCACTCGAACTTCCAAAAATTGTACCTGCAATATTCGAATATTGGTAAAGTAGAAGGCTATTAATCCAACTGGGAAAAATTGCATGTATAAGATTCGCACCCTATTTAAAGTAAAAGGCTATCGCTCGAATTTTCAAAAATTGCACCTGTAATATTCAGGCCCTGTGTAAACCAGAAGGCTATTACTTGAACTGCCAATAATTGCATGTGTAAGATTCGCCGTCTGTTTAAAGTAGAAGGCTGTCATTCGAACTACCGAACATTGCACCTGTAACATTCGCAGCCTATTTACAGTAGAAGGCTATCACTCGAACTTCCAAAAATTGTACCTGCAATATTCGAATATTGGTAAAGTAGAAGGCTATTAATCCAACTGGGAAAAATTGCATGTATAAGATTCGCACCCTATTTAAAGTAAAAGGCTATCGCTCGAATTTTCAAAAAATGCACCTATAGATTTCTCAGCCTATTTACAGTAGAAGGCTATCACTCGAACTGGCAAAAATTGTACATGCAATATTCGCACCCTGTTTAAAGTAAAAGGCTATCACTCGAATTTTCAAAAATTGCACCTGTAACATTCGCACCTTGTTTACAGTAGAGAAGCAGAAGGCTATTGCTTGAACTACCAAAAATTGGCTGTATAAGATTCGCATCCTGTTTAAAGTAGAAGGCTGTGATTCAAAATTCCGAAAATTGCACCAGTAACATTCGCACCCTATTTGAAATAGAAGGCTATTACTCGAACTGCGAAAAATTGCATGTATAAGATTCGCACCCCGTTTAAAGTAAAAGGCTATCGCTCGAATTTTCAAAAATTGCAGCTCTAACATTCTCAGCATATTTACAGTAGCAGGCTATCACTCGAACTGGCAAAAATTGTACCTGTAACATTCACGCTCTGTTTCAAACAGAACGCTATTACTTGAACTACCAAAAATTGCATATATAAGATTCGCACCCTATTTAAAGTAGAAGGCTGTCATTCGAACTACCGAAAATTGCACCCTTAAGATTCACACCCTATTTCAAATAGAAGACTATCACTAGAACTTCCAAAACTTGTACCTGCAATATTCGCACCCTGTTTAAAGAAAAAGGCTATCACTCGAATTTTCAAAAATTGCACCTGTAATATTCACGCCCTGTGTAAACCAGAAGGCTATTATTTGAACTGCCAACAATTGCATGTGTAAGATTCGCACTCTGTTTAAAGTAGAAGGCTGTCATTGAACTACCGAAAATTGCACCTGTAACACTCGCACCCTATTTGAAATAGAAGCCTATTACTCGAACTGCCAAAAATTGCATGTATAAGATTCGCACTCTGTTTAAAGTAAGAGGCTATCACTCGAATTTTCATAAATTGCACCTGTAATATTCAGGCCCTGTGTAAACCAAAAGACTATTACTTGATCTGCCAAAGATGGCATGTGTAAGATTCGCACCATGTTTAAAGTAGAAGGCTGTCATTCGAACTACCGAAAATTGCACCTGTAAAATTCGCACCCTATTTAAAATAGAAGGCTATCACTCGAACTTCCCAAAATTGTACCTGCAATTATCGCATCTTGTTTAAAGTAGAAGGCTATAACTGCGAAAAATTGCACGTATAAGATTCGCACCCCGTTTAAAGTAAAAGGCTATCGCTCGAATTTTCAAAAATTGCACCTCTGAAATTCTCAGCATATTTACAGTAGCAGGCTATCACTCGAACTGGCAAAAATTGTACCTGTAACATTCACGCCCTGTTTCAAGCAGAAGGCTATTACTTGAACTACCAAAAATTGCATGTATAAGATTCGCACTCTGTTTAAAGTAGAAGGCTGTCATTGAACTACCGAAAATTGCACCTGTAACACTCGTACCCTATTTGAAATAGAAGCCTATTACTCGAACTGCCAAAAATTGCATGTATAAGATTCGCACTCTATTTAAAGTAAGAGGCTATCGCTCGAATTTTCACAAATTGCACCTGTAATATTCAGGCCCTGTGTAAACCAGAAGACTATTACTTGAACTGAAAAGAATTGCATGTGTAAGATTCGCACTCTGTTTAAAGTGGAAGGCTGTCACTCGAACTACCGAACATTGCACCTGTAACATTCGCAGCCTATTTACAGTAGAAGGCTATCACTCGAACTGGCAAAAATTGTACCTGTAACATTCACGCCCTGTTTCAAGCAGAAGGCTATTACTTGAACTACCAAAAATTGCATATATAAGATTCGCACCCTATTTAAAGTAGAAGGCTGTCATTCGAACTACCGAAAATTGCATCTGTAAGATTCACACCCTATTTCAAATAGAAGACTATCACTAGAACTTCCAAAACTTGTACTTGCAATATTCGCACCCTGTTTAAAGTAAAAGGCTATCACTCGAATTTTCAAAAATTGCACCTATAATATTCACGCCCTGTGTAAACCTGAAGGCTATTACTTGAACTGCCAATAATTGCATGTGTAAGATTCGCACTCTGTTTAAAGTAAAATGCGATCGCTCGAATTTTCAAACATTGCACCTGTAACATTCGCACCATGTTTAAAGTAGAAGGCTGTCATTTGATCTACCGAAAATTGCACCTGTAAGATTTCCACCCTATTTAAAATAGAAGGCTATCACTCGAACGTCCAAAAATTGTACTTGCAATATTCTCATCTTGTTTAAATTAGAAGGCTATTACTAGAACTGCGGAAAATTGCATGTATAAGATTCGCACCCTGTTTCAAGTAAAAGGCTATCGCTCGAATTTTCAAAAATTGCACCTGTAACATTCTCAGCCTATTTGCAGTAGAAGGCTATCACTCGAACTGGCAAAAATTGTACCTGTAACATTCGCGCTCTGTTTCAAGCACAAGGCTATTACTTGAACTACCAAAAATTGGATGTATAAGATTCGCACCCTGTTTATAGTAGCATTCTATCACTCGAACTTGCAAAAATTGTACCTGTAACATTTACTCCCTGTTTAAGCAAAATGCTATTACTTCAACTGTTAAAAATTGCATGTATAAGATTCGCACCCTGTTTAAAGTAAAAGGCTACCGCTCGAATTTTCAAAAATTGCACCTGTAACATTCACGCCCTGTGTAAACCAGAAGGCTATTACTTGAACTGCCAAAAATGGCATGTGTAAGATTCGCACCATGTTTAGAATAGCAGGCTGTCATTCGAACTACCGAAAATTGCACCTGTAAAATTCGCACCTTATTTAAAATAGTAGGCTATCACTCGAAATTCCCAAAATTGTACCTGCAATATTCGCATCTTGTTTAAAGTAGAAGGCTATTACTCGAACTGCGAAAAATTGCATGTATAGGATTCGCACCCTGTTTAAAGTAAAAGGCTATCGCTCGAATTTTCAAAAAATGCACCTGTAACATTCTCAGCCTATTTACAGTAGAAGGCTATCACTCGAACTGGCAAAAATTGTACCTGTAACATTCACGCTCTGTTCCAAGCAGAAGGCTATTACTTGAACTACCAAAAATTGCATGTATAAGATTCGCACCCTATTTAAAGTAGAAGGCTGTCATTCGAACTACCGAAAATTGCACCTGTAAGATTCACACCCTATTTCAAATAGAAGGCTATCACTAGAACTTCCAAAACTTGTACTTGCAATATTCGCACCCTGTTTAAAGTAAAAGGCTATCACTCGAATTTTCAAAAATTGCACCTATAATATTCACGCCCTGTGTAAACTAGAAGGCTATTACTTGAACTGCCAATAATTGCATGTGTAAGTTTCGCACTCTGTTTAAAGTAGAAGGCTGTCATTGAACTACTGAAAATTGCACCTGTAACATTCGCACCCTATTTGAAATAGAAGGCTATTACTCGAACTGCCAAAAATTGGATATATAAGATACGCACCTTGTGTAAAGTAAAAGGCTATCACTCGAATTTTCAAAAATTTCACCTGTAACATTCACGCCCTGTGTAAACCAGAAGGCTATTACTTGAACTGCCAAAGATGGCATGTGTAAGATTCGCACCATGTTTAAAGTAGAAGGCTGTCATTCGAACTACCGAAAATTGCACCTGTAAAATTTGTACCCTATTTAAAATAGAAAGCTATAACTCGAACTTCCAAAAATTGTAATTGCAATATTCGAATATTGGTAAAGTAGAAGGCTATTAATCCAACTGGGAAAAATTGCATGTATAAGATTCGCACCATGTTTAAAGTAAAAGGCTATCGATCGAATTTTCAAAAAATGCACCTATAGCTTTCTCAACCTATATACAGTAGAAGGCTATCACTCGAACTGGCAAAAATTGTACATGCAATATTCGCACCCTGTTTAAAGTAAAAGGCTATCACTCGAATTTTCAAAAATTGCACCTGTAACATTCGCACGCTATTTACAGTAGAGAAGCAGAAGGCTATTGCTTGAACTACCAAAAATTGCATGTATAAGATTCGCATCCTGTTTAAAGTAGAAGGCTGCCATTCGAACTACCGAAACTTGCACCTGTAACATTCGCACCCTATTTGAAATAGAAGGCTATTACTCGAACTGCCAAAAATTGCATGTATAAGATTCGAGCCCTATTTATAGTAGAAGACTGTCACTCGAACTGGCAAAAATTGTACCTGTAACAGTCACGCCCTATTTAAAGCCGAAGGCTATTACTCGAGCTTCCAAAAATTATACCTGCAATATTCACACCCTGTTTAAAGTAAAAGGCTATCACTCGAATTTTCAAAAATTGCACGTGTATAATTCACGCCCTGTGTAAACCAGAAGGCTATTACTTGAACTGGCAATAATTGCACATGCAATATTCGCACCCTGTTTAAAGTAGAAGGCTATCACTCGAATTTTTAAAAATTGCACCTGTAACATTCGCAACATATTTAAAGTAAAAGGCTGTCATTCGAACTACCGAAAATTGCATCTGTAAAATTCGCACCCTATTTAAAATAGAAGGCTATCACTCGAACTTCCCAAAATTGTACCTGCAATATTCGCATCTTGTTTAAAGTAGAAGGCTATTACGCGAACTGCGAAAAATTGCATGTATAAAATTCGCACCCTGTTTAAATTAAAAGGCTACCGCTCGAATTTTCAAAAATTGCACCTGTAACATTCACGCCCTGTGTAAACCAGAAGGCTATTACTTGAACTGCCAAAAATGACATGTGTAAGATTCGCACCATGTTTAAAGTAGCAGGCTGTCATTCGAACTACCGAAAATTGCACCTGTAAAATTCGCACCCTATTTAAAATAGAAGGCTATCACTCGAACTTCCCAAAATTGTACCTGCAATATTCGCATCTTGTTTAAAGTAGAAGGCTATTACTCGAACTGCGAAACATTGCATGTATAAGATTCGCACCCTGTTTAAAGTAAAAGGCTATCGCTCGAATTTTCAAAAAATGCACCTGTAACATTCTCAGCCTATTTACAGTAGAAGGCTATCACTCGAACTGGCAAAAATTTTACCTGTAATATTCACGCTCTGTTCCAAGCAGAAGGCTAGTACTTGAACTACCAAAAATTGCATGTATAAGTTTCGAGCCCTATTTATAGTAGAAGACTGTCACTCGAACTGGCAAAAATTGTACCTGTAACAGTCACGCCCCATTTAAAGCCGAAGGCTATTACTCGAGCTTCCAAAAATTATACTTGCAATATCCACACCCTGTTTAAAGTAAAAGGCTATCACTCGATTTTTCAAAAATTGCACCTGTATTATTCACGCCCTGTGTAAACCAGAAGGCTATTACTTGAACTGCCAAAGATGGCATGTGTAAGATTAGCACCATGTTTAAAGTAGAAGGCTGTCATTCGAACTACCGAAAATTGCACCTGTAAAATTCGCACCCTATTTAAAATAGAAGGCTATCACTCGAACTTCCCAAAATTGTACCTGCAATATTCGCATATTGTTTAAAGTAGAAGGCTATTACTCGAACTGCGAAAAATTGCATGTATAAGATTCGCACCCCGTTTAAAGTAAAAGGCTATCGCTCGAATTTTCAAAAATTGCACCTCTAACATTCTCAGCATATTTACAGTAGCAGGCTATCTCTCGAACTGGCAAAAATTGTACCTGTAACATTCACGCTCTGTTTCAAGCAGAAGGCTATTACTTGAACTACCAAAAATTGCATGTATAAGATTCGCATCCTATTTAAAGTAGAAGGCTGTCATTCGAACTACCGAAAATTGCACCTGTAAGATTCACACCCTATTTCAAATAGAAGACTATCACTAGAACTCCCAATACTTGTACCTGCAATATTCGCACCCTGTTTAAAGTAAAAGGCTATCACTCAAATTTTCAAAAATTGCACCTGTAATATTCACGCCCTGTGTAAACCAGAAGGCTATTAGTTGAACTGCCAATAACTGCATGTGTAAGATTTGCACTCTGTTTAAAGTAGAAGGCTGTCATTGAACTACCGAAAATTGCACCTGTAACACTCGCACCCTATTTGAAATAGAAGCCTATTACTCGAACTGCCAAAAATTGCATGTATAAGATTCGCACTCTGTTTAAAGTAAGAGGCTATCACTGGAATTTTCACAAATTGCACCTGTAATATTCAGGCCCTGTGTAAACCAGAAGGCTATTACTTGAGATGCCAATAATTGCATGTGTAAGATTCGCACTCTGTTTAAAGTAGAAGGCTGTCATTCGAACTACCGAACATTTGTAACATTCGCAGCCTATTTATAGTAGAAGGCTATCACTCGAACTGGCAAAAATTGTACCTGTAACATTCACGCCCTGTTTCAAGCAGAAGGCTATTACTTGAACTACCAAAAATTGCATGTATAAGATTCGCAACCTGTATAAAGTAGAAGGCTGTCATTCGAACTACCGAAAATTGCATCTGTAAGATTTACACCCTATTTCAAATAAAAGACTATCACTAGAACCTCAAAACCTTGTACCTGCAATATTCGCACCCTGTTTAAAGTAAAAGACTATCACTCGAATTTCCAAAGATTGCACCTGTAATATTCACGCCCTGTGTAAACCAGAAGGCTATTACTTGAACTGCCAATAATTGCATGTGTAAGATTCGCACTCTGTTTAAAGTAAAATGCTATCGCTCGAATTTTCAAACATTGCACCTGTAACATTCGCACCATGTTTAAAGTAGAAGGCTGTCATTTGATCTGCCGAAAATTGCACCTGTAAGATTTCTACCCTATTTAAAATAGAAGGCTATCACTCGAACGTCCAAAAATTGTACTTGCGATATTCTCATCTTGTTTAAAGTAGAAGGCTATTACTCGAACTGCGGAAAATTGCATGTATAAGATTCGCACCCTGTTTCAAGTAAAAGGCTATCGCTCGAATTTTCAAAAATTGCACCTGTAACATTCTCAGCCTATTTACAGTAGAAGGCTATCACTCGAACTGGCAAAAATTGTACCTGTAACATTCGCGCTCTATTTCAGGCAGAAGGCTATTACTTGAACTACCAAAAATTGCATGTATAAGATTCGCACCCTCTTTATAGTAGAATACTATCACTCGAACTTGCAAAAATTGTACCTGTAATATTTACTCCCTGTTTAAACAAAATGCTTTTACTTGAACTGCTAAAAATTGCATGTATAAGATTCGCACCCTGTTTAAAGTAAAAGGCTATCGCTCGGATTTTCAAAAAAGGCACCTGTAACATTCACAGCCTATTTACAGTAGAAGGCTATCACTCGAACTGGCAAAAATTGTACCTGTAACATTCACGCTCTGTTTCAAGCAGAAGGCTATTACTTGAACAACCAAAAATTGCATGTATAAGATTCGCATCCTATTTAAAGTAGAAGGCTGTCATTCGAACTACCGAAAATTGCACCTGTAAGATTCACACCCTATTTCAAATAGAAGACTATCACTAGAACTCCCAATACTTGTACCTGCAATATTCGCACCCTGTTTAAAGTAAAAGGCTATCACTCAAATTTTCAAAAATTGCACCTGTAATATTCACGCCCTGTGTAAACCAGAAGGCTATTAGTTGAACTGCCAATAACTGCATGTGTAAGATTTGCACTCTGTTTAAAGTAGAAGGCTGTCATTGAACTACCGAAAATTGCACCTGTAACACTCGCACCCTATTTGAAATAGAAGCCTATTACTCGAACTGCCAAAAATTGCATGTATAAGATTCGCACTCTGTTTAAAGTAAGAGGCTATCACTGGAATTTTCACAAATTGCACCTGTAATATTCAGGCCCTGTGTAAACCAGAAGGCTATTACTTGAGATGCCAATAATTGCATGTGTAAGATTCGCACTCTGTTTAAAGTAGAAGGCTGTCATTCGAACTACCGAACATTTGTAACATTCGCAGCCTATTTATAGTAGAAGGCTATCACTCGAACTGGCAAAAATTGTACCTGTAACATTCACGCCCTGTTTCAAGCAGAAGGCTATTACTTGAACTACCAAAAATTGCATGTATAAGATTCGCAACCTGTATAAAGTAGAAGGCTGTCATTCGAACTACCGAAAATTGCATCTGTAAGATTTACACCCTATTTCAAATAAAAGACTATCACTAGAACTTCAAAACCTTGTACCTGCAATATTCGCACCCTGTTTAAAGTAAAAGACTATCACTCGAATTTCCAAAGATTGCACCTGTAATATTCACGCCCTGTGTAAACCAGAAGGCTATTACTTGAACTGCCAATAATTGCATGTGTAAGATTCGCACTCTGTTTAAAGTAAAATGCTACCGCTCGAATTTTCAAACATTGCACCTGTAACATTCGCACCATGTTTAAAGTAGAAGGCTGTCATTTGATCTGCCGAAAATTGCACCTGTAAGATTTCTACCCTATTTAAAATAGAAGGCTATCACTCGAACGTCCAAAAATTGTACTTGCGATATTCTCATCTTGTTTAAAGTAGAAGGCTATTACTCGAACTGCGGAAAATTGCATGTATAAGATTCGCACCCTGTTTCAAGTAAAAGGCTATCGCTCGAATTTTCAAAAATTGCACCTGTAACATTCTCAGCCTATTTACAGTAGAAGGCTATCACTCGAACTGGCAAAAATTGTACCTGTAACATTCGCGCTCTATTTCAAGCAGAAGGCTATTACTTGAACTACCAAAAATTGCATGTATAAGATTCGCACCCTCTTTATAGTAGAATACTATCACTCGAACTTGCAAAAATTGTACCTGTAATATTTACTCCCTGTTTAAACAAAATGCTTTTACTTGAACTGCTAAAAATTGCATGTATAAGATTCGCACCCTGTTTAAAGTAAAAGGCTATCGCTCGGATTTTCAAAAAAGGCACCTGTAACATTCACAGCCTATTTACAGTAGAAGGCTATCACTCGAACTGGCAAAAATTGTACCTGTAACATTCACGCTCTGTTTCAAGCAGAAGGCTATTACTTGAACAACCAAAAATTGCATGTATAAGATTCGCACCCTATTTAAAGTAGAAGGCTGTTATTCGAACTACCGAAAATTGCACCTGTAAGATTCACACCCTATTTCAAATAGAAGACTATCACTAGAAATTCCAAAACTTGTACGTGCAATATTCGTACCCTGTTTAAAGTAAGAGGCTATCACTAGAATTTTCAAAAATTGCACATGTAATATTCAGGCCCTGTGTAAACCAGAAGGCTATTACTTGAATTGCCAATAATTGCATGTGTAAGATTCGAACTCTGTTTAAAGTAGAAGGTTGTCATTTGAACTACCGAAGATTGCACCTGCAATATTCGCAGCCTATTGACAGTAGAAGGCTATCACTCGAACTGGCAAAAATTGTACCTGTAACATTCACGCAATGTTTCAAGCAGAAGGCTATTACTTGAACTACCAAAAATTGCATATATAAGCTTCGAATCCTGTATAAAGTAGAAGGCTGTCATTCGAACTACCGAAAACTCCACCTGTAAGATTCATACCCTATTTCAAATAGAAGACTATCACTAGAACTTCCAAAACTTGTACATGCAATATTCGCACTCTGTTTAAAGTAAAAGGCTATCACTCGAATTTTCAAAAATTGCACCTGTAATATTCACGCCCTGTTCAAAGCCGAAGGCTATTACTTCAGCTTCCAAAAATTATACCTGCAATATTCTCACCCTGTTTAAAGTGGAATACTATTACTCGAACTGCCAAAAATTGCATGTATAAGATTCGCACCCTGTTTAAAGTAGAAGGCTGTCACTCGACCTGGCAAAAATTGTACCTGTAACATACGCGCCCTGTTTAAAGCCGAAGGCTATTACTCCAGCTTCAAAAATTATACCTGCAATATTCTCACCCTGTGTGAAGCGGAATACTATTACTCGAACTGCCAAAAATTGCATGTATAAGATTCGCACCCTGTTTAAAGTAGAAGGCTGTCATTCGAACTACCGAAAATTGCACCTGTAAAATTCACACCCTATTTCAAATAGAAGACTATAACTAGAACTTCCAAAACTTGTACCTGCAATATTCGCACCCTGTTTAAAGTAAAAGGCTATCACTCGAATTTTCAAAAATTGCACTTGTAATATTCACGCCCTGTGTAAACCAGAGGCTATTACTTGAACTGCCAATAATTGCATGTGTAAGATTCGCACTCTGTTTAAAGAAAAATGCTATCGCTCGAATTTTCAAAAATTGCACCTGTAACATTCGCACCATGTTTAAAGTAGAAGGCTGTCATTCCAACTACCGAAAATTGCACCTGTAAGACTCGCACCCTATTTCAAATAGAAGACTATCACTAGAACCTCCAGAACTTGTACCTGTAAAATTCCCACCCTATTTAAAATAGAAGGCTATCACTCGAACCTCCAAAAATTGTACTTGCAATATTCGCATCTTGTTTAAAGTAGAAGGCTATTACTCGAACTGCGAAAAATTGTATGTATAAGTTCGCACCCTGTTTCAAGTAAAAGGCTATCGCTCGAATTTTCAAAAATTGCACCTGTAACATTCTCAGCCTATTTACAGTAGAAGGCAATGACTCGAACTGGCAAAAATTGTACCTGTAACATTCACGCTCTGTTTCAAGCAGAAGGCTATTACTTGAACTACCAAAAATTGCATGTATAAAATTCGAACCCTATTTGTAGTAGAAGACTATCACTCGAACTAGCAAAAATTGTACCTGTAATTTTCACGCGCTGTTTAAAGCAGAAGGCTATTACTTGAACTGCCAATAATTGCATGAGTAAGATTCGCACCATGTTCAAAATAGAAGGCTGTCATTCGAACTACCGAAATTGCACCTGTAAGTTTCACACCCTATTTCAAATAGAAGACTATCACTAGAACTTCTAAAACTTGTAACTGTAATATTCGCACCCTGTTTAAAGTAAGAGGCTATCACTCGAATTTTTACAAGCACCTGTAAAATTCACGCCCTGTTTGAAGCAGAAGGCTATTACTTGAACTACCAAAAATTGCATGTATAAGATTCGCACCCTGTATAAAGTAGAAGGCTGTCATTCGAACTACCGAAAATTTCATCTGTGAGATTCACACGCTATTTCAAATAGATGACTATCACTAGAACTTCCAAACCTTGTACCTGCAATATTCGCACCCTGTTTAAAGTAAAAGTCTATCACTCGAATTTTCAAAAATTGCACCTGTAATATTCACGCCCTGTGTAAACCAGAAGGCTATTACTTGAACTGCCAATAATTGCATGTGTAAGATTCGCACTCTGTTTAAAGTAAAATGCTGTCGCTCGAATTTTCAAACATTGCACCTGTAACATTCGCACCATGTTTAAAGTATAAGGCTGTCATTTGATCTACCGGAAATTGCACCTGTAAGATTTCCACCCTATTTAAAATAGAAGGCTATCACTCGAACGTCCAAAAATTGTACTTGCAATATTCTCATCTTGTTTAAAGTCGAAGGCTATTACTCGAACTGCGGAAAATTGCATGTGTAAGATTCGCACCCTGTCTCAAATAAAAGGCTATCGCTCGAATTTTCACAAATTGCACCTGTAACATTCTCAGCCTATTTACAGTAGAAGGCTATCACTCGAACTAGCAAAAATTGTACCTGTAACATTCGCGCTCTGTTTCAAGCAGAAGGCTATTACTTGAACTACCAAAACTTGCATGTATAAGATTCGCACCCTCTTTATAGTAGAATACTATCACTCGAACTCGCAAAAATTGTACCTGTAACATTTACTCCCTGTTAATGCAAAATGCTATTACTTGAACTGCCAAAAATTGCATATATAAGATACGCACCTTGTTTAAAGTAAAAGGCTATCACTCGAATTTTCAAAAATTGCACCTGTAACATTCACGCCCTGTGTAAACCAGAAGGCTATTACTTGAACTGCCAAAGATGGCATGTGTAAGATTCGCACCATGTTTAAAGTAGAAGGCTGTCATTCGAACTACCGAAAATTGCACCTGTAAAATTTGTACCCTATTTAAAATAGAAGGCTATAACTCGAACTTCCAAAAATTGTACTTGCAATATTCGAATATTGGTAAAGTAGAAGGCTATTAATCCAACTGGGAAAAATTGCATGTATAAGATTCGCACCATGTTTAATGTAAAAGGCTATCGCTCGAATTTTCAAAAAATGCACCTATAGCTTTCTCAACCTATATACAGTAGAAGGCTATCACTCGAACTGGCAAAAATTGTACATGCAATATTCGCACCCTGTTTAAAGTAAAAGGCTATCACTCGAATTTTCAAAAATTGCACCTGTAACATTCGCACGCTATTTACAGTAGAGAAGCAGAAGGCTATTGCTTGAACTACCAAAAATTGCATGTATAAGATTCGCATCCTGTTTAAAGTAGAAGGCTGCCATTCGAACTACCGAAAATTGCACCTGTAACATTCGCACCCTATTTGAAATAGAAGGCTATTACTCGAACTGCCAAAAATTGCATGTATAAGATTCGAGCCCTATTTATAGTAGAAGACTGTCACTCGAACTGGCAAAAATTGTACCTGTAACAGTCACGCCCTATTTAAAGCCGAAGGCTATTACTCGAGCTTCCAAAAATTATACCTGCAATATTCGCACCCTGTTTAAAGTAAAAGGCTATCACTCGAATTTTCAAAAATTGCACCTGTAATATTCACGCCCTGTGTAAACCAGAAGGCTATTACTTGAACTGCCAATAATTGCATGTGTAAGATTCGCACTCTGTTTAAAGTAGAAGGCTACCGAAAATTGCACCTGTAACACCCGCACCCTATTTGAAATAGAAGCCTATTACTCGAACTGCCAAAAATTGCATGTATAAGATTCGCACTCTGTTTAAAGTAAGAGGCTATCACTCGAATTTTCACAAATTGCACCTGTAATATTCAGGCCCTGTGTAAACCAGAAGGCTATTACTTGAACTGCCAATAATTGCATGTGTAAGATTCGCCGTCTGTTTAAAGTAGAAGGCTGTCATTCGAACTACCGAACATTGCACCTTTAACATTCGCAGCTTATTTACAGTAGAAGGCTGTCACTCGAACTGGCAAAAATTGTACCTGTAACATTCACGCCCTGTTTCAAGCAGAAGGCTATTACTTGAACTACCAAAAATTGCATGTATAAGATTCGCACCCTGTATAAAGTAGAAGGCTGTCATTCGAACTACCGAAAATTGCATCTGTAAGATTCACACCTTATTTCAAATAGAAGGCTATCACTCGAACGTCCAAAAATTGTACTTGCAATATTCTCATCTTGTTTAAAGTAAAAGGCTATCATTCGAATTTTCAAAAATTGCACCTGTAATATTCACGCCCTGTGTAACCCAGAAGGCTATTACTTGAACTGCCAAAAATGGCATGTGTAAGATTCGCACCATGTTTCAAATAAAAGGCTATCGCTCGGATTTTCACACATTGCACCTGTAACATTCTCAGCCTATTTACAGTAGAAGGCTATCACTCGAACTGGCAAAAATTGTACCTGTAACATTCACGCCCTGTTTCAAGCAGAAGGCTATTACTTGAACTGCTAAAAATTGCATGTATAAGATTCGCACTCTGTTTAAAGTAAAAGGCTACCGCTCGAATTTTCAAAAATTGCACCTGTAACATTCACGCCCTGTGTAAACCAGAAGGCTATTACTTGAACTGCCAAAAATGGCATGTGTAAGATTCGCACCATGTTTAAATTAGCAGGCTGTCATTCGAACAACCGAAAATTGCACCTGTAAAATTCGCACCCTATTTAAAATAGAAGGCTATCACTCGAACTTCCAAAGTTGTACCTGCAATATTCGAATCTTGGTAAAGTAGAAGGCTATTACTCCAACTGCGAAAAATTGCATGTATAAGATTCGCACCCTGTTTAAAGTCAAAGGCTATCGCTCGAATTTTCAAAAATGCACCTGTTACATTCTCAGCCTCTTTACAGTAGAAGACTATTACTCGAACTGGCAAAAATTGTACATGCAATATTCGCACCCTGTTTAAAGTAAAAGGCTATCATTCGAATTTTCAAAAATTGCACCTGTAATATTCACGCCCTGTGTAACCCAGAAGGCTATTACTTGAACTGCCAATAATTGCATGTGTAAGATTCGCACTATGTTTAAAGTAGAAGGCTGTCATTGAACTACTGAAAATTGCAACTGTCACATTCACACCCTATTTCAAATAGAAGACTATCACTAGAACTTCCAAAACTTGTACTTGCAATATTCGCACCCTGTTTAAAGTAAAAGGCTATCACTCGAATTTTCAAAAATTGCACCTGTGTAACCCAGAAGGCTATTACTTGAACTGCCAATACTTGCATGTGTAAGATTCGCACTCTGTTTAAAGTAGAAGGATGTCATTGAACTACTGAAAATTGCACCTGTAACATTCGCACGCTATTTGAAATAGAAGGCTATTACTCGAACTGCCAAAAATTGCATATATAAGATACGCACCCTGTTTAAAGTAAAAGGCTATCACTCAAATTTTCAAAAATTGCACCCGTAACATTCACGCCCTGTGTAAACCAGAAGGCTATTACTTGAACTGCCAAAGATGGCATGTGTAAGATTCGCACCATGTTTAAAGTAGAAGGCTGCCATTCGAACTACCGAAAATTGCACCTGTAAAATTCGCACCCTATTTAAAATAGAAGGCTATCACTCGAACTTCCAAAAATTGTACCTGCAATATTCGCACCCTGTTTAAAATAAAAGACTATCACTCGAACTGCGAAAAATTGCATGTATAAGATTCGCACCCTGTTTAAAGTAAAAGGCTATCGCTCGAATTTTCCAAAATTGCACCACTAACATTCTCTGCATATTTACAGTAGCAAGCTATCACTCGAACTGGCAAAAATTGTACCTGTAACATTCAGGCTCTGTTTCAAGCAGAAGGCTATTACTTGAACTGCCAAAAATTGCATGTATAAGATTCGCACCCTATTTAAAGTAGAAGGTTGTCATTCGAACTACCGAAAATTGCACCTATAAGATTGACACCCTTTTTCACATAGAAGACTATCACTAGAAGTTCCAAAAGTTGTACCTGCAATATTCGCACCTTGTTTAAAGTAAAAGGCTATCACTCGAATTTTCAAAAATTGCACCTGTAATATTCACGCCCTGTGTAAACCAGAACGCTATTACTTGAACTGCCAATAATTGCACGTGTAAGATTCGCACTCTGTTTAAAGTAAAATTCTATCGCTCGAATTTTCAAAAATTGCACCTGTAACATTCGCACCATGTTTAAAATAAAAGGCTGACATTCGAACTACCGAAAATTGCACCTGTAAAATTCGCACCCTATTTAAAATAGAAGGCTATCACTCGAACTTCCCAAAATTGTACCTGCAATATTTGCATCTTGTTTAAAGTAGAAGGCTATCACTCGAACTGCGAAAAATTGCATGTATAAGATTCGCACCCTGTTTAAAGTAAAAGGCTATCGCTCGAATTTTCAAAAATTGCACCACTAACATTCTCTGCATATTTACAGTAGCAGGCTATCACTCGAACTAGCAAAAATTTGTACCTGTAACATTCACGCTCTGTTTCAAGCAGAAGGCTATTACTTGAACTACCAAAAATTGCATGTATAAGATTCGCACCCTATTTAAAGTAGAAGGCTGTCATTCGAACTACCGAAAATAGCACCTGTAAGATTCACACCCTATTTCAAATAGAAGACTATCACTAGAACTTCTAATACTTGTACCTGCAATATTCGCACCCTGTTTAAAGTAAAAGGCTATCACTCGAATTTTCAAAAATTGCACCTGTAATATTCACGCCCTGTGTAAACCAGAAGGCTATTACTTGAACTGCCAATAATTGTATGTGTAAGATTCGCCGTCTGTTTAAAGTTGAAGGCTGTCATTCGAACTACCGAACATTGCACCTGTAACATTCGCAGCCTATTTACAGTAGAAGGCTGTCACTCGAACTGGCAAAAATTGTACCTGTAACATTCACGTCCTGTTTCAAGTAGAAGGCTATTACTTGAACTACCAAAAATTGCATGTATAAGATTCGCACCCTGTATAAAGTAGAAGGCTGTCATTCGAACTACCGAAAATGGCATCTGTAAGATTCACACCCTATTGCAAATAGAAGACTATCACTAGAACTTCCAAACCTTGTACCTGTAATATTCGCACCCTGTTTAAAGTAAAAGACTATCACTCGAATTTTCAAAAATTGCAGCTGTAATAGTCACGCCCTGTGTAAACCAGAAGGCTATCACTTGAACTGCCAATAATTGCATGTATAAGATTCGCACTCTGTTTAAAGTAAAAAGCTATCGCTCGAATTTTCAAACATTGCACCTGTAACATACGAACCATGTTTAAAGTAGAAGGCTGTCATTTGATCTACCGAAAATTGCACCTGTAAGATTTCCACCCTATTTAAAATAGAAGGCTATCACTCGAACTGGCAAAAATTGTACCTGTAACATTCGCGCTCTGTTTCAAGCAGAAGGCTATTACTTGAACTACCAAAAATTGCATGTATAAGATTCGCACCCTCTTTATAGTAGAATACTATCACTCGACCTTGCAAAAATTGTACCTGTAACATTTACTCCCTGTTTAAGTAAAATGCTATTACTTGAACTGCTAAAAATTGCATGTATAAGATTCGCACTCTGTTTAAAGTAAAAGGCTACCGCTCGAATTTTCAAAAATTGCACCTGTAACTTTCACGCCCTGTGCAAACCAGAAGGCTATTACTTGAACTGCCAAAAAGGCATGTGTAAGATTCGCACCATGTTTAAAGTAGCAGGCTGTCATTCGAACTACCGAAAATTTCACCTGTAAAATTCGCACCCTATTTAAAATAGAAGGCTATCACTCGAACTTCCAAAAATTGTACCTGCAATATTCGAATATTGGTAAAGTAGAAGGCTATTAATCCAACTGGGAAAAATTGCATGTATAAGATTCGCACCCTATTTAAAGTAAAAGGCTATCGCTCGATTTTCAAAAACTGCACCTGTAATATTCAGGCCCTGTGTAAACCAGAAGGCTATTACTTGAAATGCCAATAATTGCATGTGTAAGATTCGCCGTCTGTTTAAAGTAGAAGACTGTCATTCGAACTACCGAACATTGCACCTGTAACATTCGCAGCCTATTTACAGTAGAAGGCTAT
Source organism: Dioctria linearis (assembly GCA_963930735.1). Lineage (NCBI taxonomy): Eukaryota > Metazoa > Arthropoda > Insecta > Diptera > Asilidae > Dioctria > Dioctria linearis. The sequence continues at coordinate 174,253,311 of OZ005741.1, read as the reverse complement.
CACTCGAACTTCCAAAAATTGTACCTGCAATATTCGAATATTGGTAAAGTAGAAGGCTATTAATCCAACTGGGAAAAATTGCATGTATAAGATTCGCACCCTATTTAAAGTAAAAGGCTATCGCTCGAATTTTCAAAAAATGCACCTATAGCTTTCTCAGCCTATTTACAGTAGAAGGCTATCACTCGAACTGGCAAAAATTGTACATGCAATATTCGCACCCTGTTTAAAGTAAAAGGCTATCACTCGAATTTTCAAAAATTGCACCTGTAACATTCGCACCTTGTTTACAGTAGAGAAGCAGAAGGCTATTGCTTGAACTACCAAAAATTGCCTGTATAAGATTCGCATCCTGTTTAAAGTAGAAGGCTGTGATTCGAAATTCCGAAAATTGCACCAGTAACATTCGCACCTTATTTGAAATAGAAGGCTATTACTCGAACTGCGAAAAATTGCATGTATAAGATTCGCACCCCGTTTAAAGTAAAAGGCTATCGCTCGAATTTTCAAAAATTGCACCTCTAACATTCTCAGCATATTTACAGTAGAAGGCTATCACTCGAACTGGCAAAAATTGTACCTGTAACATTCACGCTCTGTTTCAAACAGAACGCTATTACTTGAACTACCAAAAATTGCATATATAAGATTCGCACCCTATTTAAAGTAGAAGGCTGTCATTCGAACTACCGAGAATTGCACCTTTAAGTTTCACACCCTATTTCAAATAGAAGACTATCACTAGAACTTCCAAAACTTGTACCTGCAATATTCGCACCCTGTTTAAAGAAAAAGGCTATCACTCGAATTTTCAAAAATTGCACCTGTAATATTCACGCCCTGTGTAAACCAGAAGGCTATTACTTGAACTGCCAACAATTGCATGTGTAAGATTCGCACTCTGTTTAAAGTAGAAGGCTGTCATTGAACTACCGAAAATTGCACCTGTAACACTCGCACCCTATTTGAAATAGAAGCCTATTACTCGAACTGCCAAAAATTGCATGTATAAGATTCGCACTCTGTTTAAAGTAAGAGGCTATCACTCGAATTTTCATAAATTGCACCTGTAATATTCAGGCCCTGTGTAAACCAAAAGACTATTACTTGATCTGCCAAAGATGGCATGTGTAAGATTCGCACCATGTTTAAAGTAGAAGGCTGTCATTCGAACTACCGAAAATTGCACCTGTAAAATTCGCACCCTATTTAAAATAGAAGGCTATCACTCGAACTTCCCAAAATTGTACCTGCAATTATCGCATCTTGTTTAAAGTAGAAGGCTATAACTGCGAAAAATTGCATGTATAACATTCGCACCCCGTTTAAAGTAAAAGGCTATCGCTCGAATTTTCAAAAATTGCACCTCTAAAATTCTCAGCATATTTACAGTAGCAGGCTATCACTCGAACTGGCAAAAATTGTACCTGTAACATTCACGCCCTGTTTCAAGCAGAAGGCTATTACTTGAACTACCAAAAATTGCATGTATAAGATTCGCACTCTGTTTAAAGTAGAAGGCTGTCATTGAACTACCGAAAATTGCACCTGTAACACTCGTACCCTATTTGAAATAGAAGCCTATTACTCGAACTGCCAAAAATTGCATGTATAAGATTCGCACTCTATTTAAAGTAAGAGGCTATCGCTCGAATTTTCACAAATTGCACCTGTAATATTCAGGCCCTGTGTAAACCAGAAGACTATTACTTGAACTGCCAAGAATTGCATGTGTAAGATTCGCACTCTGTTTAAAGTGGAAGGCTGTCACTCGAACTACCGAACATTGCACCTGTAACATTCGCAGCCTATTTACAGTAGAAGGCTATCACTCGAACTGGCAAAAATTGTACCTGTAACATTCACGCCCTGTTTCAAGCAGAAGGCTATTACTTGAACTACCGAAAATTGCATGTATAAGATTCGCACCCTATTTAAAGTAGAAGGCTGTCATTCGAACTACCGAAAATTGCATCTGTAAGATTCACACCCTATTTCAAATAGAAGACTATCACTAGAACTTCCAAACCTTATACCTGCAATATTCGCACCCTGTTTAAAGTAAAAGACTATCACTCGAATTTTCAAAAATTGCACCTGTAATATTCACGCCCTGTGTAAACCAGAAGGCTATTACTTGAACTGCCAATAATTGCATGTGTAAGATTCGCACTCTGTTTAAAGTAAAATGCGATCGCTCGAATTTTCAAACATTGCACCTGTAACATTCGCACCATGTTTAAAGTAGAAGGCTGTCATTTGATCTACCGAAAATTGCACCTGTAAGATTTCCACCCTATTTAAAATAGAAGGCTATCACTCGAACGTCCAAAAATTGTACTTGCAATATTCTCATCTTGTTTAAATTAGAAGGCTATTACTAGAACTGCGGAAAATTGCATGTATAAGATTCGCACCCTGTTTCAAGTAAAAGGCTATCGCTCGAATTTTCAAAAATTGCACCTGTAACATTCTCAGCCTATTTGCAGTAGAAGGCTATCACTCGAACTGGCAAAAATTGTACCTGTAACATTCGCGCTCTGTTTCAAGCACAAGGCTATTACTTGAACTACCAAAAATTGGATGTATGAGATTCGCACCCTGTTTATAGTTGCATTCTATCACTCGAATTTGCAAAAATTGTACCTGTAACATTTACTCCCTGTTTAAGCAAAATGCTATTACTTCAACTGTTAAAAATTGCATGTATAAGATTCGCACCCTGTTTAAAGTAAAAGGCTACCGCTCGAATTTTCAAAAATTGCACCTGTAACATTCACGCCCTGTGTAAACCAGAAGGCTATTACTTGAACTGCCAAAAATGGCATGTGTAAGATTCGCACCATGTTTAGAATAGCAGGCTGTCATTCGAACTACCGAAAATTGCACCTGTAAAATTCGCACCTTATTTAAAATAGAAGGCTATCACTCGAAATTCCCAAAATTGTACCTGCAATATTCGCATCTTGTTTAAAGTAGAAGGCTATTACTCGAACTGCGAAAAATTGCATGTATAGGATTCGCACCCTGTTTAAAGTAAAAGGCTATCGCTCGAATTTTCAAAAAATGCACCTGTAACATTCTCAGCCTATTTACAGTAGAAGGCTATCACTCGAACTGGCAAAAATTGTACCTGTAACATTCACGCTCTGTTCCAAGCAGAAGGCTATTACTTGAACTACCAAAAATTGCATGTATAAGATTCGCACCCTATTTAAAGTAGAAGGCTGTCATTCGAACTACCGAAAATTGCACCTGTAAGATTCACACCCTATTTCAAATAGAAGGCTATCACTAGAACTTCCAAAACTTGTACTTGCAATATTCGCACCCTGTTTAAAGTAAAAGGCTATCACTCGAATTTTCAAAAATTGCACCTATAATATTCACGCCCTGTGTAAACTAGAAGGCTATTACTTGAACTGCCAATAATTGCATGTGTAAGATTCGCACTCTGTTTAAAGAAGAAGGCTGTCATTGAACTACTGAAAATTGCACCTGTAACATTCGCACCCTATTTGAAATAGAAGGCTATTACTCGAACTGCCAAAAATTGCATATATAAGATACGCACCTTGTGTAAAGTAAAAGGCTATCACTCGAATTTTCAAAAATTTCACCTGTAACATTCACGCCCTGTGTAAACCAGAAGGCTATTACTTGAACTGCCAAAGATGGCATGTGTAAGATTCGCACCATGTTTAAAGTAGAAGGCTGTCATTCGAACTACCGAAAATTGCACCTGTAAAATTTGTACCCTATTTAAAATAGAAGGCTATAACTCGAACTTCCAAAAATTGTACTTGCAATATTCGAATATTGGTAAAGTAGAAGGCTATTAATCCAACTGGGAAAAATTGCATGTATAAGATTCGCACCATGTTTAAAGTAAAAGGCTATCGCTCGAATTTTCAAAAAATGCACCTATAGCTTTCTCAACCTATATACAGTAGAAGGCTATCACTCGAACTGGCAAAAATTGTACATGCAATATTCGCACCCTGTTTAAAGTAAAAGGCTATCAATCGAATTTTCAAAAATTGCACCTGTAACATTCGCACGCTATTTACAGTAGAGAAGCAGAAGGCTATTGCTTGAACTACCAAAAATTGCATGTATAAGATTCGCATCCTGTTTAAAGTAGAAGGCTGCCATTCGAACTACCGAAAATTGCACCTGTAACATTCGCACCCTATTTGAAATAGAAGGCTATTACTCGAACTGCCAAAAATTGCATGTATAAGATTCGAGCCCTATTTATAGAAGAAGACTGTCACTCGAACTGGCAAAAATTGTACCTGTAACAGTCACGCCCTATTTAAAGCCGAAGGCTATTACTCGAGCTTCCAAAAATTATACCTGCAATATTCACACCCTGTTTAAAGTAAAAGGCTATCACTCGAATTTTCAAAAATTGCACCTGTATAATTCACACCCTGTGTAAACCAGAAGGCTATTACTTGAACTGCCAAAAATGACATGTGTAAGATTCGCACCATGTTTAAAGTAGCAGGCTGTCATTCGAACTACCGAAAATTGCACCTGTAAAATTCGCACCCTATTTAAAATAGAAGGCTATCACTCGAACTTCCCAAAATTGTACCTGCAATATTCGCATCTTGTTTAAAGTAGAAGGCTATTACTCGAACTGCGAAACATTGCATGTATAAGATTCGCACCCTGTTTAAAGTAAAAGGCTATCGCTCGAATTTTCAAAAAATGAACCTGTAACATTCTCAGCCTATTTACAGTAGAAGGCTATCACTCGAACTGGCAAAAATTGTACCTGTAATATTCACGCTCTGTTCCAAGCAGAAGGCTAGTACTTGAACTACCAAAAATTGCATGTATAAGTTTCGAGCCCTATTTATAGTAGAAGACTGTCACTCGAACTGGCAAAAATTGTACCTGTAACAGTCACGCCCCATTTAAAGCCGAAGGCTATTACTCGAGCTTCCAAAAATTATACTTGCAATATCCACACCCTGTTTAAAGTAAAAGGCTATCACTCGATTTTTCAAAAATTGCACCTGAATTATTCACGCCCTGTGTAAACCAGAAGGCTATTACTTGAACTGCCAAAGATGGCATGTGTAAGATTAGCACCATGTTTAAAGTAGAAGGCTGTCATTCGAACTACCGAAAATTGCACCTGTAAAATTCGCACCCTATTTAAAATAGAAGGCTATCACTCGAACTTCCCAAAATTGTACCTGCAATATTCGCATATTGTTTAAAGTAGAAGGCCATTACTCGAACTGCGAAAAATTGCATGTATAAGATTCGCACCCCGTTTAAAGTAAAAGGCTATCGCTCGAATTTTCAAAAATTGCACCTCTAACATTCTCAGCATATTTACAGTAGCAGGCTATCTCTCGAACTGGCAAAAATTGTACCTGTAACATTCACGCTCTGTTTCAAGCAGAAGGCTATTACTTGAACTACCAAACATTGCATGTATAAGATTCGCATCCTATGTAAAGTAGAAGGCTGTCATTCGAACTACCGAAAATTGCACCTGTAAGATTCACACCCTATTTCAAATAGAAGACTATCACTAGAACTCCCAATACTTGTACCTGCAATATTCGCACCCTGTTTAAAGTAAAAGGCTATCACTCGAATTTTCAAAAATTGCACCTGTAATATTCACGCCCTGTGTAAATCAGAAGGCTATTAGTTGAACTGCCAATAACTGCATGTGTAAGATTCGCACTCTGTTTAAAGTAGAAGGCTGTCATTGAACTACCGAAAATTGCACCTGTAACACTCGCACCCTATTTGAAATAGAAGCCTATTACTCGAACTGCCAAAAATTGCATGTATAAGATTCGCACTCTGTTTAAAGTAAGAGGCTATCACTGGTATTTTCACAAATTGCACCTGTAATATTCAGGCCCTGTGTAAACCAGAAGGCTATTACTTGAGATGCCAATAATTGCATGTATAAGATTCGCACTCTGTTTAAAGTAGAAGGCTGTCATTCGAACTACCGAACATTTGTAACATACGCAGCCTATTTACAGTAGAAGGCTATCACTCGAACTGGCAAAAATTGTACCTGTAACATTCACGCCCTGTTTCAAGCAGAAGGCTATTACTTGAACTACCAAAAATTGCATGTATAAGATTCGCAACCTGTATAAAGTAGAAGGCTGTCATTCGAACTACCGAAAATTGCATCTGTAAGATTTACACCCTATTTCAAATAGAAGACTATCACTAGAACTTCAAAACCTTGTACCTGCAATATTCGCACCCTGTTTAAAGTAAAAGACTATCACTCGAATTTCCAAAGATTGCACCTGTAATATTCACGCCCTGTGTAAACCAGAAGGCTATTACTTGAACTGCCAATAATTGCATGTGTAAGATTTGCACTCTGTTTAAAGTAAAATGCTATCGCTCGAATTTTCAAACATTGCACCTGTAACATTCGCACCATGTTTAAAGTAGAAGGCTGTCATTTGATCTGCCGAAAATTGCACCTGTAAGATTTCTACCCTATTTAAAATAGAAGGCTATCACTCGAACGTCCAAAAATTGTACTTGCGATATTCTCATCTTGTTTAAAGTAGAAGGCTATTACTCGAACTGCGGAAAATTGCATGTATAAGATTCGCACCCTGTTTCAAGTAAAAGGCTATCGCTCGAATTTTCAAAAATTGCACCTGTAACATTCTCAGCCTATTTACAGTAGAAGGCTATCACTCGAACTGGCAAAAATTGTACCTGTAACATTCGCGCTCTATTTCAAGCAGAAGGCTATTACTTGAACTACCAAAAATTGCATGTATAAGATTCGCACCCTCTTTATAGTAGAATACTATCACTCGAACTTGCAAAAATTGTACCTGTAATATTTACTCCCTGTTTAAACAAAATGCTTTTACTTGAACTGCTAAAAATTGCATGTATAAGATTCGCACCCTGTTTAAAATAAAAGGCTATCGCTCGGATTTTTAAAAAAAGGCACCTGTAACATTCACAGCCTATTTACAGTAGAAGGCTATCACTCGAACTGGCAAAAATTGTACCTGTAACATTCACGCTCTGTTTCAAGCAGAAGGCTATTACTTGAACAACCAAAAATTGCATGTATAAGATTCGCACCCTATTTAAAGTAGAAGGCTGTTATTCGAACTACCGAAAATTGCACCTGTAAGATTCACACTCTATTTCAAATAGAAGACTATCACTAGAAATTCCAAAACTTGTACGTGCAATATTCGTACCCTGTTTAAAGTAAGAGGCTATCACTAGAATTTTCAAAAATTGCACATGTAATATTCAGGCCCTGTGTAAACCAGAAGGCTATTACTTGAATTGCCAATAATTGCATGTGTAAGATTCGAACTCTGTTTAAAGTAGAAGGTTGTCATTTGAACTACCGAAGATTGCACCTGCAATATTCGCAGCCTATTGACAGTAGAAGGCTATCACTCGAACTGGCAAAAATTGTACCTGTAACATTCACGCAATGTTTCAAGCAGAAGGCTATTACTTGAACTACCAAAAATTGCATATATAAGCTTCGAATCCTGTATAAAGTAGAAGGCTGTCATTCGAACTACCGAAAACTCCACCTGTAAGATTCATACCCTATTTCAAATAGAAGACTATCACTAGAACTTCCAAAACTTGTACATGCAATATTCGCACTCTGTTTAAAGTAAAAGGCTATCACTCGAATTTTCAAAAATTGCACCTGTAATATTCACGCCCTGTTCAAAGCCGAAGGCTATTACTCCAGCTTCCAAAAATTATACCTGCAATATTCTCACCCTGTTTAAAGTGGAATACTATTACTCGAACTGCCAAAAATTGCATGTATAAGATTCGCACCCTGTTTAAAGTAGAAGGCTGTCACTCGAACTGGCAAAAATTGTACATGTAACATTCGCGCCCTGTTTAAAGCCGAAGGCTATTACTCCAGCTTCAAAAATTATACCTGCAATATTCTCACCCTGTGTATAGAGGAATACTATTACTCGAACTGCCAAAAATTGCATGTATAAGATTCGCACCCTGTTTAAAGTAGAAGGCTGTCATTCGAACTACCGAAAATTGCACCTGTAAAATTCACACCCTATTTCAAATAGAAGACTATAACTAGAACTTCCAAAACTTGTACCTGCAATATTCGCACCCTGTTTAAAGTAAAAGGCTATCACTCGAATTTTCAAAAATTGCACCTGTAATATTCACGCCCTGTGTAAACCAGAGGCTATTACTTGAACTGCCAATAATTGCATGTGTAAGATTCGCACTCTGTTTAAAGAAAAATGCTATCGCTCGAATTTTCAAAAATTGCACCTGTAACATTCGCACCATGTTTAAAGTAGAAGGCTGTCATTCGAACTACCAAAAATTGCACCTGTAAAATTCCCACCCTATTTAAAATAGAAGGCTATGACTCGATCTTCCAAAAATTGTACTTGCAATATTCGCATCTTGTTTAAAGTAGAAGGCTATTACTCGAACTGCGAAAAATTGCATGTATAAGATTCGCACCATGTTTCAGGTAAAAGGCTATCGCTCGAATTTTCAAAAATTGCACCTGTAACATTCTCAGCCTATTTACATTAGAAGGCTATCACTCGAACTGACAAAAACTGTACCTGTATAATTCACGCTCTGTTTCAAGCAGAAGGCCAGACTTGAACTACCAAAAATTGCATGAATAAAATTCGAACCCTATTTGTAGTAGAAGGCTGTCATTCCAACTACCGAAAATTGCACCTGTAAGACTCGCACCCTATTTCAAATAGAAGACTATCACTAGAACCTCCAGAACTTGTACCTGTAAAATTCCCACCCTATTTAAAATAGAAGGCTATCACTCGAACCTCCAAAAATTGTACTTGCAATATTCGCATCTTGTTTAAAGTAGAAGGCTATTACTCGAACTGCGAAAAATTGTATGTATAAGTTCGCACCCTGTTTCAAGTAAAAGGCTATCGCTCGAATTTTCAAAAATTGCACCTGTAACATTCTCAGCCTATTTACAGTAGAAGGCAATGACTCGAACTGGCAAAAATTGTACCTGTAACATTCACGCTCTGTTTCAAGCAGAAGGCTATTACTTGAACTACCAAAAATTGCATGTATAAAATTCGAACCCTATTTGTAGTAGAAGACTATCACTCGAACTAGCAAAAATTGTACCTGTAATTTTCACGCGCTGTTTAAAGCAGAAGGCTATTACTTGAACTGCCAATAATTGCATGAGTAAGATTCGCACCATGTTTAAAATAGAAGGCTGTCATTCGAACTACCGAAATTGCACCTGTAAGTTTCACACCCTATTTCAAATAGAAGACTATCACTAGAACTTCTAAAACTTGTAACTGTAATATTCGCACCCTGTTTAAAGTAAGAGGCTATCACTCGAATTTTTACAAGCACCTGTAAAATTCACGCCCTGTTTGAAGCAGAAGGCTATTACTTGAACTACCAAAAATTGCATGTATAAGATTCGCACCCTGTATAAACTAGAAGGCTGTCATTCGAACTACCGAAAATTTCATCTGTGAGATTCACACGCTATTTCAAATAGAAGACTATCACTAGAACTTCCAAACCTTGTACCTGCAATATTCGCACCCTGTTTAAAGTAAAAGTCTATCACTCGAATTTTCAAAAATTGCACCTGTAATATTCACGCCCTGTGTAAACCAGAAGGCTATTACTTGAACTGCCAATAATTGCATGTGTAAGATTCGCACTCTGTTTAAAGTAAAATGCTGTCGCTCGAATTTTCAAACATTGCACCTGTAACATTCGCACCATGTTTAAAGTATAAGGCTGTAATTTGATCTACCGAAAATTGCACCTGTAAGATTTCCACCCTATTTAAAATAGAAGGCTATCACTCGAACGTCCAAAAATTGTACTTGCAATATTCTCATCTTGTTTAAAGTCGAAGTCTATTACTCGAACTGCGGAAAATTGCATGTGTAAGATTCGCACCCTGTCTCAAATAAAAGGCTATCGCTCGAATTTTCACAAATTGCACCTGTAACATTCTCAGCCTATTTACAGTAGAAGGCTATCACTCGAACTGGCAAAAATTGTACCTGTAACATTCGCGCTCTGTTTCAAGCAGAAGGCTATTACTTGAACTACCAAAACTTGCATGTATAAGATTCGCACCCTCTTTATAGTAGAATACTATCACTCGAACTCGCAAAAATTGTACCTGTAACATTTACTCCCTGTTAATGCAAAATGCTATTACTTGAACTGCTAAAAATTGCATGTATAAGATTCGCACTCTGTTTAAAGTAAAAGGCTACCGCTCGAATTTTCAAAAATTGCACCTGTAACATTCACGCCCTGTGTAAACCACCAGAAGGCTATTACTTAAACTGCCAAAAATGGCATGTGTAAGATTCGCACCATGTTTAAAGTAGCAGGCTGTCATTCGAACTACCGAAAATTGCACCTGTAAAATTCGCACCCTATTTAAAATAGAAGGCTATCACTCGAACTTCCAAAGTTGTACCTGCAATATTCGAATCTTGGTAAAGTAGAAGGCTATTACTCCAACTGCGAAAAATTGCATGTATAAGATTCGCACCCTGTTTAAAGTAAAAGGCTATCGCTCGAATTTTCAAAAATGCACCTGTTACATTCTCAGCCTCTTTACAGTAGAAGACTATTACTCGAACTGGCAAAAATTGTACATGCAATATTCGCACCCTGTTTAAAGTAAAAGGCTATCACTTGAATTTTCAAAAATTGTACCTGTAATATTCACGCCCTGTGTAACCCAGAAGGATATTACTTGAACTGCCAATAATTGCATGTGTAAGATTCGCACTCTGTTTAAAGTAGAAGGCTGTCATTGAACTACTGAAAATTGCAACTGTAACATTCACACCCTATTTCAAATAGAAGACTATCACTAGAACTTCCAAAACTTGTACTTGCAATATTCGCACCCTGTTTAAAGTAAAAGGCTATCACTCGAATTTTCAAAAATTGCACCTGTAATGTTCACGCCCTGTGTAACCCAGAAGGCTATTACTTGAACTGCCAATAATTGCATGTGTAAGATTCGCACTCTGTTTAAAGTAGAAGGCTGTCATTGAACTACTGAAAATTGCACCTGTAACATTCGCACCCTATTTGAAATAGAAGGCTATTACTCGAACTGCCAAAAATTGCTTATATAAGATACGCACCCTGTTTAAAGTAAAAGGCTATCACTCGAATTTTCAAAAATTGCACCTGTAACATTCACGCCCTATGTAAACCAGAAGGCTATTACTTGAACTGCCAAAGATGGCATGTGTAAGATTCGCACCATGTTTAAAGTAGAAGGCTGCCATTCGAACTACCGAAAATTGCACCTGTAAAATTCGCACCCTATTTAAAATAGAAGGCTATCACTCGAACTTCCAAAAATTGTACCTGCAATATTCGAATATTGGTAAAGTAGAAGGCTATTAATCCAAATGGGAAAAATTGCATGTATAAGATTCGCACCCTGTTTAAAGTAAAAGGCTATCGCTCGAATTTTCAAAAAATGCACCTAAAGCTTTCTCAGCCTATTTACAGTAGAAGGCTATCACTCGAACTGGCAAAAATTGTACATGCAATATTCGCATCTTGTTTAAAGTAGAAGGCTATTACTAGAACTGCGAAAAATTGCATGTATAAGATTCGCACCCTGTTTAAAGTAAAAGGCTATCGCTCGAATTTTCAAAAATTGCACCACTAACATTCTCTGCATATTTACAGTAGCAGGCTATCACTCGAACTGCCAAAAATTGTACCTGTAACATTCACGCTCTGTTTCAAGCAGAAGGCTATTACTTGAACTACCAAAAATTGCATGTGTATGATTCGCACCCTATTTAAAGTAGAAGGCTGTCATTCGAACTACCGAAAATTGCACCTGTAAGATTCACACCTTATTTCAAATAGAAGATTATAACTAGAACTTCTAATACTTGTACCTGCAATATTCGCACCCTGTTTAAAGTAAAAGGCTATCACTCGAATTTTCAAAAATTGCACCTGTAACATTCACGCCCTGTGCAAACCAGAAGGCTATTACTTGAACTGGCAAAAATGGCATGTGTAAGATTCGCACCATGTTTAAATTAGCAGGCTGTCATTCGAACTACCGAAAATTGCACCTGTAACACACGTATCCTATTTGAAATAGAAGCCTATTACTCGAACTGCCAAAAATTGCATGTATAAGATTCGCACCCTGTTTAAAGTAAAAGGCTATCGCTCGAATTTTCAAAAATGCACCTGCAACATTCTCAGCCTATTTACAGTAGAAGACTATTACTCGAACTGGCAAAAATTGTACTTGCAATATTCCCACCCTGTATAAAGTAAGAGGCTATCACTCGAATTTTCAAAATTTGCACCTGTAATATTCACGCCCTGTGAAACCCACAAGGCTATTACTTGAACTGCCAAAAATTGCATGTATAAGATTCGCACCCTATTTAAAGTAGAAGGCTGTCATTCGAACTACCGAAAATTGCACCTGTAAGATTCACACCCTATTTCAAATAGAAGACTATCACTAGAACTTCCATGACTTGTACCTGCAATATTCGCACCCTGTTTAAAGTAAAAGGCTATCACTCGAATTTCCAAAATTGCACCTGTAATATTCACGCCCTGTGTAAACCAGAAGGCTATTACTTGAACTGCCAATAATTGCATGTGTAAGATTCGCACTCTGTTTAAAGTAGAAGGCTGTCATTGAACTACCGAAAATTGCACCTGTAACACACGTACCCTATTTGAAATAGAAGCCTATTACTCGAACTGCCAAAAATTGCATGTATAAGATTCGCACTCTGTTTAAAGTAAGAGGCTATCACTCGAATTTTCACAAATTGCACCTGTAATATTCAGGCCCTGTGTAAACCAGAAGACTATTACTTGAACTGCCAAGAATTGCATGTGTAAGATTCGCACTCTGTTTAAAGTAGAAGGCTGTCATTCGAACTACCGAACATTGCACCTGTAACATTCGCAGCCTATTTACAGTAGAAGGCTACCACTCGAACTGGCAAAAATTGTACCTGTAACATTCACGCCCTGTTTCAAGCAGAAGGCTATTACTTGAACTACCAAAAATTGCATGTATAAGATTCGCACCCTGTATAAAGTAGAAGGCTGTCATTCGAACTACCGAAAATTGCATCTGTAAGATTCACACCCTATTTCAAATAGAAGGCTATCACTAGAACTTCCAAAACTTGTACTTGTAATATTCGCACCCTGTTTAAAGTAAAAGGCTATCACTCGAATTTTCACAAATTGCACCTGTAACATTCACGCCCTGTGTAAACCAGAAGGCTATTACTTGAATTGCCAAAGATGGCATGTGTAAGATTCGCACCATGTTTAAAGTAGAAGGCTGTCATTCGAACTACCGAAAATTGCACCTGTAAAATTCGCACCCTATTTAAAATAGAAGGCTATAACTCGAACTTCCAAAAATTGTACTTGCAATATTCGAATATTGGTAAAGTAGAAGGCTATTAATCCAACTGGGAAAAATTGCATGTATAAGATTCGCACCATGTTTAAAGTAAAAGGCTATCGCTCGAATTTTCAAAAAATGCACCTATAGCTTTCTCAGCCTATTTACAGTAGAAGGCTATCACTCGAACTGGCAAAAATTGTACATGCAATATTCGCACCCTGTTTAAAGTAAAAGGCTATCACTCGAATTTTCAAAAATTGAACCTGTAACATTCGCACGCTATTTACAGTAGAGAAGCAGAAGGCTATTGCTTGAACTACCAAAAATTGCATGTATAAGATTCGCATCCTGTTTAAAGTAGAAGGCTGCCATTCGAACTACCGAAAATTGCACCTGTAACATTCGCACCCTATTTGAAATAGAAGGCTATTACTCGAACTGCCAAAAATTGCATGTATAAGATTCGAGCCCTATTTATAGTAGAAGACTGTCACTCGAACTGGCAAAAATTGTACCTGTAACAGTCACGCCCTATTTAAAGCCGAAGGCTATTACTCGAGCTTCCAAAAATTATACCTGCAATATTCACACCCTGTTTAAAGTAAAAGGCTATCACTCGAATTTTCAAAAATTGCACCTGTATTATTCACGCCCTGTGTAAACCAGAAGGCTATTACTTGAACTGCCAATAATTGCATGTGTAAGATTCGCGCTCTGTTTAAAGTAAAATGCTATCGCTAGAATTTTCAAAAATTGCACCTGTAACATTCGCACCATGTTTAAAGTAAAAGGCTGTCATTCGAACTACCGAAAATTGCACCTGTAAAATTCGCCGCCTATTTAAAATAGAAGGCTATCACTCGAACTTCCAAAAATTGTACCTGCAATATTCGCATCTTGTTTAAAGTAGAAGGCTATTACTCGAACTGCGGAAAATTGCATGTATAAGATTCGCACCCTTTTTAAAGTAAAAGGCTATCGCTCTAATTTTCAAAAATGCACCTGTAGCATTCTCAGCCTATTTACAGTAGAAGAATATTACTCGAACTGGCAATAATTGTACATGCAATATTCGCACCCTGTTTAAAGTAGAAGGCTATCACTCGAATTTTTAAAAATTGCACCTGTAACATTCGCACCATGTTTAAAGTAAAAGGCTGTCATTCGAACTACCGAAAATTGCATCTGTAAAATTCGCACCCTATTTAAAATAGAAGGCTATCACTCGAACTTCCCAAAATTGTACCCGCAATATTCGCATCTTGTTTAAAGTAGAAGGCTATTACGCGAACTGCGAAAAATTGCATGTATAAGATTCGCACCCTGTTTAAATTAAAAGGCTACCGCTCGAATTTTCAAAAATTGCACCTGTAACATTCGCGCCCTGTGTAAACCAGAAGGCTATTACTTGAACTGCCAAAAATGGAATGTGTAAGATTCGCACCATGTTTAAAGTAGCAGGCTGTCATTCGAACTACCGAAAATTGCACCTGTAAAATTCGCACCCTATTTAAAATAGAAGGCTATCACTCGAACTTCCCAAAATTGTACCTGCAATATTCGCATCTTGTTTAAAGTAGAAGGCTATTACTCGAACTGCGAAACATTGCATGTATAAGATTCGCACCCTGTTTAAAGTAAAAGGCTATCGCTCGAATTTTCAAAAAATGCACCTGTAACATTCTCAGCCTATTTACAGTAGAAGGCTATACTCGAACTGGCAAAAATTGGACCTGTAATATTCACGCTCTGTTCCAAGCAGAAGGCTAGTACTTGAACTACCAAAAATTGCATATATAAGTTTCGCAACCTATTTAAAGTAGAAGGCTGTCATTCGAACTACCGAAAATTGCACCTTTAAAATTTACACCCTATTTCAAATAGAAGACTATCACTAGAACTTCCAATACTTGTACCTGCAATATTCGCACCCTGTTTAAAGAAAAAGGCTATCACTCGAATTTTCAAAAATTGCACCTGTAATATTCACGCCCTGTGTAAACCAGAAGGCTATTAGTTGAACTGCCAATAATTGCATGTGTAAGATTCGCACTCTGTTTAAAGTAGAAGGCTGTCACTGAACTACCGAAAATTGCACCTGTAACACTCGCACTCTATTTGAAATAGAAGCCTATTACTCGAACTGCCAAAAATTGCATGTATAAGATTCGCACTCTGTTTAAAGTAAGAGGCTATCACTCGAATTTTCACAAATTGCACCTGTAATATTCAGGCCCTGTGTAAACCAGAAGGCTATTACTTGAGCTGCCAATAATAGCATGTGTAAGATTCGCACTCTGTTTAAAGTAGAAGGCTGTCATTCGAACTACCGAACATTTGTAACATTCGCAGCCTATTTACAGTAGAAGGCTATCACTCGAACTGGCAAAAATTGTACCTGTAACATTCACGCCCTGTTTCAAGCACAAGGCTATTACTTGAACTACCAAAAATTGCATGTATAAGATTCGCAACCTGTATAAAGTAGAAGGCTGTCATTCGAACTACCGAAAATTGCATCTGTAAGATTTACACCCTATTTCAAATAGAAGACTATCACTAGAACTTCCAAACTTTGTACCTGCAATATCCGCACCCTGTTTAAAGTAAAAGACTATCACTCGAATTTCCAAAGATTGCACCTGTAATATTCACGCCCTGTGTAAACCAGAAGGCTATTACTTGAACTGCCAATAATTGCATGTGTAAGATTCGCACTCTGTTTAAAGTAAAATGCTATCGCTCGAATTTTCAAACATTGCACCTGTAACATTCGCACCATGTTTAAAGTAGAAGGCTGTCATTTGATCTGCCGAAAATTGCACCTGTAAGATTTGCACCCTATTTAAAATAGAAGGCTATCACTCGAACGTCCAAAAATTGTACTTGCGATATTCTCATCTTGTTTAAAGTAGAAGGCTATTACTCGAACTGCGGAAAATTGCATGTATAAGATTCGCACCCTGTTTCAAGTAAAAGGCTATCGCTCGAATTTTCAAAAATTGCACCTGTAACATTCTCAGCCTATTTACAGTAGAAGGCTATCACTCGAACTGGCAAATATTGTACCTGTAACATTCACGCTCTGTTTCAAGCAGAAGGCTATTACTTGAACAACCAAAAATTGCATGTATAAGATTCGCACCCTATTTAAAGTAGAAGGCTGTTATTCGAACTACCGAAAATTGCACCTGTAAGATTCACACCCTATTTCAAAAAAAAGACTATCACTAGAAATTCCAAAACTTGTACGTGCAATATTCGTACCCTGTTTAAAGTAAGAGGCTATCACTAGAATTTTCAAAAATTGCAAATGTAATATTCAGGCCCTGTGTAAACCAGAAGGCTATTACTTGAATTGCCAATAATTGCATGTGTAAGATTCGAACTCTGTTTAAAGTAGAAGGTTGTCATTTGAACTACCGAAGATTGCACCTGCAACATTCGCAGCCTATTGACAGTAGAAGGCTATCACTCGAACTGGCAAAAATTGTACCTGTAACATTCGCGCTCTATTTCAAGCAGAAGGCTATTACTTGAACTACCAAAAATTGCATGTATAAGATTCGCACCCTCTTTATAGTAGAATACTATCACACGAACTTGCAAAAATTGTACCTGTAATATTTACTCCCTGTTTAAGCAAAATGCTATTACTTGAACTGCTAAAAATTGCATGTATAAGATTCGCACCCTGTTTAAAGTAAAAGGCTATCGCTCGAATTTTCAAAAAAGGCACCTGTAACATTCACAGCCTATTTACAGTAGAAGGCTATCACTCGAACTGGCAAATATTGTACCTGTAACATTCACGCTCTGTTTCAAGCAGAAGGCTATTACTTGAACAACCAAAAATTGCATGTATAAGATTCGCACCCTATTTAAAGTAGAAGGCTGTTATTCGAACTACCGAAAATTGCACCTGTAAGATTCACACCCTATTTCAAAAAAAAGACTATCACTAGAAATTCCAAAACTTGTACGTGCAATATTCGTACCCTGTTTAAAGTAAGAGGCTATCACTAGAATTTTCAAAAATTGCAAATGTAATATTCAGGCCCTGTGTAAACCAGAAGGCTATTACTTGAATTGCCAATAATTGCATGTGTAAGATTCGAACTCTGTTTAAAGTAGAAGGTTGTCATTTGAACTACCGAAGATTGCACCTGCAACATTCGCAGCCTATTGACAGTAGAAGGCTATCACTCGAACTGGCAAAAATTGTACCTGTAACATTCACGCAATGTTTCAAGCAGAAGGCTATTACTTGAACTACCAAAAATTGCATGTATAAGCTTCGAATCCTGTATAAAGTAGAAGGATGTCATTCGAACTACCGAAAACTCCACCTGTAAGATTCATACCCTATTTCAAATAGAAGACTATCACTAGAACTTCCAAAACTTGTACATGCAATATTCGCACTCTGTTTAAAGTAAAAGGCTATCACTCGAATTTTCAAAAATTGCACCTGTAATATTCACGCCCTGTTCAAAGCCGAAGGCTATTACTCCAGCTTCCAAAAATTATACCTTCATTATTCTCACCCTGTTTAAAGTGGAATACTATTACTCGAACTGCCAAAAATTGCATGTATAAGATTCGCACCCTGTTTAAAGTAGAAGGCTGTCACTCGAACTGGCAAAAATTGTACCTGTAACATTCGCGCCCTGTTTAAAGCCGAAGGCTATTACTCCAGATTCCAAAAATTATACCTGCAATATTCTCACCCTGTGTAAAGTGGAATACTATTAATCGAACTGCCAAAAATTGCATGTATAAGATTCGCACCCTGTTTAAAGTAGAAGGCTGTCATTCGAACTACCGAAAATTGCACCTGTAAAATTCACACCCTATTTCAAATAGAAGACTATAACTAGAACTTCCAAAACTTGTACCTGCAATATTCGCACCCTGTTTAAAGTAAAAGGCTATCACTCGAATTTTCAAAAATTGCACCTGTAATATTTACGCCCTGTGTAAACCAGAGGCTATTACTTGAACTGCCAATAATTGCGTGTGTAAGATTCGCACTCTGTTTAAAGAAAAATGCTATCGCTCGAATTTTCAAAAATTGCACCTGTAACATTCGCACCATGTTTAAAGTAGAAGGCTGTCATTCGAACTACCAAAAATTGCACCTGTAAAATTCCCACCCTATTTAAAATAGAAGGCTATGACTCGATCTTCCAAAAATTGTACTTGCAATATTCGCATCTTGTTTAAAGTAGAAGGCTATTACTCGAACTGCGAAAAATTGCATGTATAAGATTCGCACCATGTTTCAGGTAAAAGGCTATCGCTCGAATTTTCAAATATTGCACCTATAACATTCTCAGCCTATTTACATTAGAAGGCTATCACTCGAACTGGCAAAAATTGTACCTGTAACATTCGCGCTCTGTTTCAAGCAGAAGGCTATTACTTGAACTACCAAAAATTGCATGTATAAAATTCGAACCCTATTTGTAGTAGAAGACTAAAACTCGAACTAGCAAAAATTGTACCTGTAATTTTCACGCGCTGTTTAAAGCAGAAGGCTATTACTTGAACTGCCAATAATTGCATGAGTAAAATTCGCACCATGTTTAAAATAGAAGGCTGTCATTCAAACTACCGAAATTGCACCTGTAAGATTCACACCCTATTTCAAATAGAAGACTATCACTAGAACTTCCAAAACCTGTAACTGTAATATTCGCACCCTGTTTGAAGTAAGAGGCTATCACTCGAATTTTTACAAGCTCCTGTAAAATTCACGCCCTGTTTGAAGCAGAAGGCTATTACTTGAACTACCAAAAATTGCATGTATAAGATTCGCACCCTGTATAAAGTAGAAGGCTGTCATTCGAACTACCGAAAATTTCATCTGTGAGATTCACACGCTATTTCAAATAGAAGACTATCACTAGAACTTCCAAAACTTGTACCTGCAATATTCGCACCCTGTTTAAAGTAAAAGTCTAACACTCGAATTTTCAAAAATTGCACCTGTAATATTCACGCCCTGTGTAAACCAGAAGGCTATTACTTGAACTGCCAATAATTGCATGTGTAAGATTCGCACTCTGTTTAAAGTAAAATGCTGTCGCTCGAATTTTCAAACATTGCACCTGTAACATTCGCACCATGTTTAAAGTAGAAGGCTGTCATTTGATCTACCGAAAATTGCACCTGTAAGATTTCCACCCTATTTAAAACAGAAGGCTATCACTCGAACTTCCAAAGTTGTACCTGCAATATTCGAATCTTGGTAAAGTAGAAGGCTATTACTCCAACTGCGAAAAATTGCATGTATAAGATTCGCACCCTGTTTAAAGTAAAAAGCTATCGCTCGAATTTTCAAAAATGCACCTGTTACATTCTCAGCCTCTTTACAGTAGAAGACTATTACTCGAACTGGCAAAAATTGTACATGCAGTATTCGCACCCTGTTTAAAGTAAAAGGCTATCACTTGAATTTTCAAAAATTGTACCTGTAATATTCACGCCCAGTGTAACCCAGAAGGATATTACTTGAACTGCCAATAATTGCATGTGTAAGATTCGCACTATGTTTAAAGTAGAAGGCTGTCATTGAACTACTGAAAATTGCAACTGTAACATTCACACCCTATTTCAAATAGAAGACTATCACTAGAACTTCCAAAACTTGTACTTGCAATATTTGCACCCTGTTTAAAGTAAAAGGCTATCACTCGAATTTTCAAAAATTGCACCTGTAATGTTCACGCCCTGTGTAACCCAGAAAGCTATTACTTGAACTGCCAATAATTGCATGTGTAAGATTCGCACTCTGTTTAAAGTAGAAGGCTGTCATTGAACTACTGAAAATTGCACCTGTAACATTCCCACCCTATTTGAAATAGAAGGCTATTACTCGGACTGCCAAAAATTGCTTATATAAGATACGCACCCTGTTTAAAGTAAAAGGCTATCACTCGAATTTTCAAAAATTGCACCTGTAACATTCACGCCCTGTGTAAACCAGAAGGCTATTACTTGAACTGCCAAAGATGGCATGTGTAAGATTCGCACCATGTTTAAAGTAGAAGGCTGCCATTCGAACTACCGAAAATTGCACCTGAAAAATTCGCACCCTATTTAAAATAGAAGGCTATCACTCGAACTTCCAAAAATTGTACCTGCAATATTCGAATATTGGTAAAGTAGAAGGCTATTAATCCAACTGGGAAAAATTGCATGTATAAGATTCGCACCCTGTTTAAAGTAAAAGGCTATCGCTCGAATTTTCAAAAAATGCACCTATAGCTTTCTCAGCCTATTTACAGTAGAAGGCTATCACTCGAACTGGCAAAAATTGTACATGCAATATTCGCACCCTGTTTAAAGTAAAAGGCTATCACTCGAACTGCGAAAAATTGCATGTATAAGATTCGCACCTTGTTTAAATTAAAAGGCTATCGCTCGAATTTTCAAAAATTGCACCACTAATATTCTCTGCATATTTACAGTAGCAGGCTATAACTCGAACTGCCAAAAATTGTACCTGTAACATTCACGCTCTGTTTCAAGCAGAAGGCTATTACTTGAACTACCAAAAATTGCATGTATAAGATTCGCACCCTATTTAAGATTCACACCTTATTTCAAATAGAAGACTATCACTAGAACTTCTAATACTTGTACCTGCAATATTCGCACCCTGTTTAAAGTAAAAAGCTATCACTCGAATTTTCAAAAATTGCACCTGTAAAATTCACGCCCTGTGTAAACCAGAAGGCTATTACTTGAACTGCCAATAATTGCATGTGTATGATTCGCGCTCTGTTTAAAGTAGAAGGCTGTCATTGAACTACCGAAAATTGCACCTGTAACACTCGCACCCTATTTGAAATAGAAGCCTATTACTCGAACTGCCAATAATTGCATGTATAAGATTCGCACTCTGTTTAAAGTAAGAGGCTATCACTCGAATTTTCACAAATTGCTCCTGTAATATTCAGGCCCTGTGTAAACCAGAAAGCTATTACTTGAACTGCCAATAATTGCATGTGTAAGATTCGCCGTCTGTTTAAAGTAGAAGGCTATCATTCGAACTACCGAACATTGCACCTGTAAGATTTCCACCCTATTTAAAATAGAAAGCTATCACTCGAACGTCCAAAAATTGTACTTGCAATATTCTCATCTTGTTTAAAGTAGAAGGCTATTACTCGAACTGCGGAAAATTGCATGTATAAGATTCGCACCCTGTTTCAAGTAAAAGGCTATCGCTAGAATTTTCAAAAATTGCACCTGTAACATTCTCAGCCTATTTTCAGTAGAAGGCTTTCACGCGAACTGGCAAAAATTGTACCTGTAACATTCGCGCTCTGTTTAAAGCAGAAGGCTATTACTTGAACTACCAAAAATTGCATGTATAAGATTCGCACCCTCTTTATAGTAGAATACTATCACTCGACCTTGCAAAAATTGTACCTGTAACATTTACTCCCTGTTTAAGCAAAATGCTATTACTTGAACTGCTAAAAATTGCATGTATAAGATTCGCACTCTGTTTAATGTAAAAGGCTACCGCTTGAATTTTCAAAAATTGCACTTGTAACATTCACGCCCTGTGCAAACCAGAAGGCTATTACTTGAACTGCCAAAAATGGCATGTGTAAGATTCGCACCATGTTTAAATTAGTAGGCTGTCATTCGAACTACCGAAAATTGCACCTGTAAAATTCGCACCCTATTTAAAATAGAAGGCTACCACTCGAACTTCCAAAGTAGTACCTGCAATATTCGAATCTTGGTAAAGTAGAAGGCTATTACTCCAACTGCGAAAAATTGCATGTATAAGATTCGCACCCTGTTTAAAGTAAAAGGCTATCGCTCGAATTTTCAAAAATGCACCTGTAACATTCTCAGCCTATTTACAGTAGAAGACTATTACTCGAACTGGCAAAAATTGTACTTGCAATATTCGCACCCTGTATAAAGTAAAAGGCTATAACTCGAATTTTCAAAAATTGCACCTGTAATATTCACGCCCTGTGTAACCCACAAGGCTATTACTTGAACTGCCAAAAATTGCATGTATAAGATTCGCACCCTATTTAAAGTAGAAGGCTGTCATTCGAACTACCGAAAATTGCACCTTTAAGATTCACACCCTATTTCAAATAGAAGACTATCACTAGAACTTCCAAAACTTGTACTTGCAATATTCGCACCCTGTTTAAAGTAAAAGGCTATCACTCGAATTTTCAAAAATTGCACCTGTAATATTCACGCCCTGTGTAAACCAGAAGGCTATTACTTGAACTGCCAATAATTGCATGTGTAAGTTTCGCACTCTGTTTAAAGTAGAAGGCTGTCATCGAACTACCGAAAATTGCACCTGTAACACTCGCACCCTATTTGAAATAGAAGCCTATTACTCGAACTGCCAAAAATTGCATGTATAAGATTCGCACTCTATTTAAAGTAAGAGGCTATCACTCGAATTTTCACAAATTGCACCTGTAATATTCAGGCCCTGTGTAAACCAGAAGACTATTACTTGAACTGCCAAAGATGGCATGTGTAAGATTCGCACCATGTTTAAAGTAGAAGGCTGTCATTCGAACTACCGAAAATTGCACCTGTAAAATTCGCACCCTATTTAAAATAGAAGGCTATCACTCGAACTTCCCAAAATTGTACCTGCAATATTCGCATCTTGTTTAAAGTAGAAGGCTATTACTCGAACTGCGAAAAATTGCATGTATAAGATTCGCACCCTGTTTAAAGTAAAAGGCTATCGCTCGAATTTTCAAAAAATGCACCTGTAACATTCTCAGCCTATTTACAGTAGAAGGCTATCACTCGAACTGGCAAAAATTATACCTGTAATATTCACGCTCTGTTTCAAGCAGAAGGCTATTACTTGAACTACCAAAAATTGCATGTATAAGATTCGCACCCTATTTAAAGTTGAAGGCTGTCATTCGAACTACCGAAAATTGCACCTGTAAGACTCACACCCTATTTCAAATCACTATCACTAGAACTTCCAAGACTTGTACCTGCAATATTCGCACCCTGTTTAAAGTAAAAGGCTATCACTCGAATTTTCAAAAATTGCACCTGTAATATTCACGCCCTTTGTAAACCAGAAGGCTATTACTTGAACTGCCAATAATTGCATGTGTAAGATTCGCACTCTGTTTAAAGTAGAAGGCTGTCATTCGAACTACCGAACATTGCACCTGTAACATTCGCAGCCTATTTACAGTAGAAGGCTATCACTCGAACTGGCAAAAATTGTACCTGTAACATTCACGCCCTGTTTCAAGCAGAAGGCTATTTCTTGAACTACCAAAAATTGCATGTATAAGATTCGCACCCTGTATAAAGTAGAAGGCTGTCATTCGAACTACCGAAAATTGCATCTGTAAGATTCACACCCTATTTCAAATAGAAGACTATCACTAGAACTTCCAAACCTTATACCTGCAATATTCGCACCCTGTTTAAAGTAAAAGACTATCACTCGAATTTTCAAAAATTGCACCTGTAATATTCACGCCCTGTGTAAACCAGAAGGCTATTACTTGAACTGCCAATAATTGCATGTGTAAGATTCGCACTCTGTTTAAAGTAAAATGCGATCGCTCGAATTTTCAAACATTGCACCTGTAACATTCGCACCATGTTTAAAGTAGAAGGCTGTCATTTGATCTACCGAAAATTGCACCTGTAAGATTTCCACCCTATTTAAAATAGAAGGCTATCACTCGAACGTCCAAAAATTGTACTTGCAATATTCTCATCTTGTTTAAATTAGAAGGCTATTACTCGAACTGCGGAAAGTTGCATGTATAAGATTCGCACCCTGTTTCAAGTAAAAGGCTATCGCTCGAATTTTCAAAAATTGCACCTGTAACATTCTCAGCCTATTTACAGTAGAAGGCTATCACTTGAACTGGCAAAAATTGTACCTGTAACATTCACGCTCTGTTTCAAGCAGAAGGCTATTACTTGAACTACCAAAAATTGCATGTATAAGATTCGCACCCTATTTAAAGTAGAAGGCTGTCATTCGAACTACCGAAAATTGCATGTGTAAGATTCACACCCTATTTCAAATAGAAGGCTATCACTGGAACTGGCAAAAATTGTACATGCAATATTCGCACCCTGTTTAAAGTAAAAGGCTATCACTCGAATTTTCAAAAATTGCACCTGTAACATTCGCACGCTATTTACAGTAGAGAAGCAGAAGGCTATTGCTTGAACTACCAAAAATTGCATGTGTAAGATTCGCATCTTGTTTAAAGTAGAAGGCTGTCATTCGAACTACCGAAAATTGCACCTGTAACATTCGCACCTTATCTGAAATAGAAGGCTATTACTCGAACTGCCAATAACTGCATGTGTAAGATTCGCGCTCTGTTTAAAGTAAAATGCTATCGCTAGAATTTTCAAAAATTGCAGCCGTAACATTCGCACCATGTTTAAAGTAAAAGGCTGTCATTCGAACTACCGAAAATTGCACCTGTAAAATTCGCCGCCTATTTAAAATAGAAGGCTATCACTCGAACTTCCCAAAATTGTACCTGCAATATTCGCATCTTGTTTAAAGTAGAAGGCTATTACTCGAACTGCGGAAAATTGCATGTATAAGATTCGCACCCTGTTTAAAGTAAAAGGCTATCGCTCGAATTTTCAAAAATGCACCTGTAACAATCTCAGCCTTTTACAGTAGAAGACTATTACTCGAACTGGCAAAAATTGTACATGCAATATTCGCACCCTGTTTAAAGTAAAAGGCTATCACTCGAATTTTTAAAAATTGCACCTGTAACATTTGCACCATGTTTAAAGAAAAAGGCTGTCATTCGAACTACCGAAAATTGCATCTGTAAAATTCGCACCCTATTTAAAATAGAAGGCTATCACTCGAACTTCCCAAAATTGTACCTGCAATATTCGCATCTTGTTTAAAGTAGAAGGCTATTACGCGAACTGCGAAAAATTGCATGTATAAGATTCGCACCCTGTTTAAAGTAAAAGGCTACCGCTCGAATTTTCAAAAATTGCACCTGTAACATTCACGCCCTGTGTAAACCAGAAGGCTATTACTTGAACTGCCAAAAATGGCATGTGTAAGATTCGCACCATGTTTAAAGTAGCAGGCTGTCATTCGAACTACCGAAAATTGCACCTGTAAAATTCGCACCTTATTTAAAATAGAAGGCTGTCACTCGAACTTCCCAAAATTGTACCTGCAATATTCGCATCTTGTTTAAAGTAGAAGGCTATTACTCGAACTGCGAAAAATTGCATGTATAAGATTCGCAACCTGTTTAAAGTAAAAGGCTATCGCTCGAATTTTCAAAAAATCCACCTGTAACATTCTCAGCCTATTTACAGTAGAAGGCTATCACTCGAACTGGCAAAAATTGTACCTGTAATATTCACGCTCTGTTCCAAGCAGAAGGCTAGTACTTGAACTAACAAAAATTGCATGTATAAGTTTCGCACCCTATTTAAAGTAGAAGGCTGTCATTCGAACTACCGAAAATTGCACCTGTAAGATTTACACCCTATTTCAAATAGAAAACTATCACTAGAACTTCCAAAACTTGTACTTGCAATATTCGCACCCTGTTTAAAGTAAAAGGCTATCACTCGAATTTTCAAAAATTGCATCTGTAATATTCAGGCCCTGTGTAAACCAGAAGGCTATTACTTGAACTGCCAATAATTGCATGTGTAAGATTCGCACTCTGTTTAAAGTAGAAGGCTGTCATTGAACTACTGAAAATTGCACCTGTAACATTCGCACCCTATTTGTAATAGAAGGCTATTACTTGAACTGCTAAAAGTTGCATGTATAAGATTCGCACTCTGTTTAAAGTAAAAGGCTACCGCTCGAATTTTCAAAAATTGCACCTGTAACATTCACGCCCTGTGTAAACCAGAAGGCTATTACTTGAACTGCCAAAAATGGCATGTGTAAGATTCGCACCATGTTTAAATTAGCAGGCTGTCATTCGAACTACCGAAAATTGCACCTGTAAAATTCGCACCCTATTTAAAATAGAAGGCTACCACTCGAACTTCCAAAGTTGTACCTGCAATATTCGAATCTTGGTAAAGTAGAAGGCTATTACTCCAACTGCGAAAAATTGCATGTATAAGATTCGCACCCTGTTTAAAGTAAAATGCTATCGCTCGAATTTTCAAAAATGCACCTGTAACATTCTCAGCCTATTTACAGTAGAAGCCTATTACTCGAACTGGCAAAAATTGTACATGCAATATTTGCACCCTGTTTAAAGTAAAAGGCTATCACTCGAACTGGCAAAAATTGCACCTGTAATATTCACGCCCTGTGTAACCCAGAAGGCTATTACTTGAACTGCCAATAATTGCATGTGTAAGATTCGCACTCTGTTTAAAGTAGAAGGCTGTCATTGAACTACTGAAAATTGCACCTGTAAGATTCACACCCTATTTCAAATAGAAGACTATCACTAGAACTTCCAAAACTTGTACTTGCAATATTCGCACCCTGTATAAAGTAAAAGGCTATCACTCGAATTTTCAAAAATTGCACCTGTAATATTCACGCCCTGTGTAAACCAGAAGGCTATTACTTGAACTGCCAATAATTGCATGTGTAAGATTCGCACTCTGTTTAAAGTAGAAGACTGTCATTGAACTACCGAAAATTGCACCTGTAACATTCGCACCCTATTTGAAATAGAAGCCTATTACTCGAACTGCCAAAAATTGCATGTATAAGATTCGCACTCTGTTTAAAGTAAGAGGCTATCATTCGAATTTTCACAAATTGCATCTGTAATATTCAGGCCCTGTGTAAACCAGAAGACTATTACTTGAACTGCCAAAGATGGCATGTGTAAGATTCGCACCATGTTTAAAGTAGAAGGCTGTCATTCGAACTACCGAAAATTGCACCTGTAAAATTCGCACCCTATTTAAAATAGAAGGCTATCACTAGAACTTCCCAAAATTGTACCTGCAATATTCGCATCTTGTTTAAAGTAGAAGGCTATTACTCGAACTGCGAAAAATTGCATGTATAAGATTCGCACCCCGTTTAAAGTAAAAGGCTATCGCTCGAATTTTCAAAAATTGCACCTTTAACATTCTCAGCCTATTTACAGTAGAAGCCTATTACTCGAACTGGCAAAAATTGTACATGCAATATTTGCACCCTGTTTAAAGTAAAAGGCTATCACTCGAACTGGCAAAAATTGCACCTGTAATATTCACGCCCTGTGTAACCCAGAAGGCTATTACTTGAACTGCCAATAATTGCATGTGTAAGATTCGCACTCTGTTTAAAGTAGAAGGCTGTCATTGAACTACTGAAAATTGCACCTGTAAGATTCACACCCTATTTCAAATAGATGACTATCACTAGAACTTCCAAAACTTGTACCTGCAATATTCGCACCCTGTTTAAAGTAAAAGGCTATCACTCGAATTTTCAAAAATTGCATCTGTAATATTCACGCCCTGTGTAAACCAGAAGGCTATTACTTGAACTGCCAATAATTGCATGTGTAAGATTCGCACTCTGTTTAAAGTAGAAGGCTGTCATTGAACTACCGAAAATTGCACCTGTAACACTCGTACCCTATTTGAAATAGAAGCCTATTACTCGAACTGCCAAAAATTGCATGTATAAGATTCGCACTCTGTTTAAAGTAAGAGGCTATCACTCGAATTTTCACAAATTGCACCTGTAATATTCACGCCCTGTGTAAACCAGAAGACTATTACTTGAACTGCCAAGAATTGCATGTGTAAGATTCGCACTCTGTTTAAAGTAGAAGGCTGTCATTCGAACTACTGAACATTGCACCTGTAACATTCGCAGCCTATTTACAGTAGAAGGCTATCACTCGAACTGGCAAAAATTGTACCTGTAAAATTCACGCCCTGTTTCAAGCAGAAGGCTATTACTTGAACTACCAAAAATTGCATGTATAAGATTCGCACCCTGTATAAAGTAGAAGGCTGTCATTCGAACTACCGAAAATTGCATCTGTAAGATTCACACCCTATTTCAAGTAGAAGACTATCACTAGAACTTCCAAACCTTATACCTGCAATATTCGCACCCTGTTTAAAGTAAAAGACTATCACTCGAACTTTCAAAAATTGCACCTGTAATATTCTCAGCCTATTTTCAGTAGAAGGCTATCACTCGAACTGGCAAAAATTGTACCTGTAATATTCACGCCCTGTGTAAACCAGAAGGCTATTACTTGAACTGTCAACAATTGCATGTGTAAGATTCGCACTCTGTTTAAAGTAAAATGTGATCGCTCGAATTTTCAAACATTGCACCTGTAACATTCGCACCATGTTTATAGTAGAAGGCTGTCATTTGATCTACCGAAAATTGCACCTGTAAGATTTCCACCCTATTTAAAATAGAAGGCTATCACTCGAACGTCCAAAAATTGTACTTGCAATACTCTCATCTTGTTTAAATTAGAAGGCTTTTACTCGAACTGCGGAAAATTGCATGTATAAGATTCGCACCCTGTTTCAAGTAAAAGGCTATCGCTCGAATTTTCAAAAATTGCACCTGTAACATTCTCAGCCTATTTGCAGTAGAAGGCTATCACTCGAACTGGCAAAAATTGCACCTGTAACATTCGCGCTCTGTTTCAAGCACAAGGCTATTACTTGAACTACCAAAAATTGCATGTATAAAATTCGCACCCTGTTTATAATAGAATACTATCATTCGAACTTGCAAAAATTGTACCTGTAACATTTACTCCCTGTTTAAGCAAAATGCTATTACTTCAACTGCTAAAAATTGCATGTATAAGATTCGCACCCTGTTTAAAGTAAAAGGCTACCGCTCGAATTTTCAAAAATTGCACCTGTAACATTCACGCCCTGTGTAAACCAAAAGGCTATTACCTGAACTGCCAAAAATGGCATGTGTAAGATTCGCGCTCTGTTTAAAATAAAATGCTATCGCTAGAATTTTCAAAAATTGCAGCTGTAACATTCGCACCATGTTTAAAGTAAAAGGCTGTCATTCGAACTACCGAAAATTGCACCTGTAAAATTCGCCGCCTATTTAAAATAGAAGGCTATCACTCGAACTTCCCAAAATTGTACCTGCAATATTCGCATCTTGTTTAAAGTAGAAGGCTATTACTCGAACTGCGGAAAATTGCATGTATAAGATTCGCACCCTGTTTAAAGTAAAAGGCTATCGCTCGAATTTTCAAAAATGCACCTGTAACAATCTCAGCCTTTTACAGTAGAAGACTATTACTCGAACTGGCAAAAATTTTACATGCAATATTCGCACCCTGTTTAAAGTAAAAGGCTATCACTCGAATTTTTAAAAATTGCACCTGTAACATTCGCACCATGTTTAAAGTAAAAGGCTGTCATTCGAACTACCGAAAATTGCATCTGTAAAATTCGCACCCTATTTAAAATAGAAGGCTATCACTCGAACTTCCCAAAATTGTACCTGCAATATTCGCATCTTGTTTAAAGTAGAAGGCTATTACGCGAACTGCGAAAAATTGCATGTATAAGATTCGCACCCTGTTTAAAGTAAAAGGCTACCGCTCGAATTTTCAAAAATTGCACCTGTAACATTCACGCCCTGTGTAAACCAGAAGGCTATTACTTGAACTGCCAAAAATGGCATGTGTAAGATTCGCACCATGTTTAAAGTAGCAGGCTGTCATTCGAACTACCGAAAATTGCACCTGTAAAATTCGCACCCTATTTAAAATAGAAGGCTATCACTCGAACTTCCCAAAATTGTACCTGCAATATTCGCATCTTGTTTAAAGTAGAAGGCTATTACTCGAACTGCGAAAAATTGCATGTATAAGATTCGCAACCTGTTTAAAGTAAAAGGCTATCGCTCGAATTTTCAAAAAATGCACCTGTAACATTCTCAGCCTATTTACAGTAGAAGGCTATCACTCGAACTGGCAAAAATTGTACCTGTAATATTCACGCTCTGTTCCAAGCAGAAGGCTAGTACTTGAACTACCAAAAATTGCATGTATAAGTTTCGCACCCTATTTAAAGTAGAAGGCTGTCATTCGAACTACCGAAAATTGCACCTGTAAGATTTACACCCTATTTCAAATAGAAGACTATCACTAGAACTTCCAAAACTTGTACTTGCAATATTCGCACCCTGTTTAAAGTAAAAGGCTATCACTCGAATTTTCAAAAATTGCATCTGTAATATTCAGGCCCTGTGTAAACCAGAAGGCTATTACTTGAACTGCCAATAATTGCATGTGTAAGATTCGCACTCTGTTTAAAGTAGAAGGCTGTCATTGAACTACTGAAAATTGCACCTGTAACATTCGCACCCTATTTGAAATAGAAGGCTATTACTCGAATTGCCAAAAATGGCATGTATAAGATTCGCACTCTGTTTAAAGTAAGAGGCTATCACTCGAATTTTCACAAATTGCTCCTGTAATATTCAGGCCCTGTGTAAACCAGAAGGCTATTACTTGAACTGCCAATAATTGCATGTGTAAGATTCGCCGTCTGTTTAAATTAGAAGGCTGTCATTCGAACTACCGAACATTGCACCTGTAACATTCGCACCATGTTTAAAGTAGAAGGCTGTCATTTGATCTACCGAAAATTGCACCTGTAAGATTTCCACCCTATTTAAAATAGAAGGCTATCACTCGAACGTCCAAAAATTGTACTTGCGATATTCTCATCTTGTTTAAAGTAGAAGGCTATTACTCGAACTGCGTAAAACTGCATGTATAAGATTCGCACCCTGTTTCAAGTAAAAGGCTATCGCTAGAATTTTCAAAAATTGCACCTGTAACATTCTCAGCCAATTTACAGTAGAAGGCTATCACTCGGACTGGCAAAAATTGTACCTGTAACATTCGCGCTCTGTTTCAAGCAGAAGGCTATTACTTGAACTACCAAAAATTGCATGTATAAGATTCGCACCCTCTTTATAGTAGAATACTATCACTCGACCTTGCAAAAATTGTACCTGTAACACTTACTCCCTGTTTAAGCAAAATGCTATTACTTGAACTGCTAAAAGTTGCATGTATAAGATTCGCACTCTGTTTAAAGTAAAAGGCTACCGCTCGAATTTTCAAAAATTGCACCTGTAACATTCACGCCCTGTGCAAACCAGAAGGCTATTACTTGAACTGCCAAAAATGGCATGTGTAAGATTCGCACCATGTTTAAATTAGCAGGCTGTCATTCGAACTACCGAAAATTGCACCTGTAAAATTCGCACCCTATTTAAAATAGAAGGCTACCACTCGAACTTCCAAAGTTGTACCTGCAATATTCGAATCTTGGTAAAGTAGAAGGCTATTACTCCAACTGCGAAAAATTGCATGTATAAGATTCGCACCCTGTTTAAAGTAAAATGCTATCGCTCGAATTTTCAAAAAAGCACCTGTAACATTCTCAGCCTATTTACAGTAGAAGCCTATTACTCGAACTGGCAAAAATTGTACATGCAATATTTGCACCCTGTTTAAAGTAAAAGGCTATCACTCGAACTGGCAAAAATTGCACCTGTAATATTCACGCCCTGTGTAACCCAGAAGGCTATTACTTGAACTGCCAATAATTGCATGTGTAAGATTCGCACTCTGTTTAAAGTAGAAGGCTGTCATTGAACTACTGAAAATTGCACCTGTAAGATTCACACCCTATTTCAAATAGAAGACTATCACTAGAACTTCCAAAACTTGTACTTGCAATATTCGCACCCTGTATAAAGTAAAAGGCTATCACTCGAATTTTCAAAAATTGCACCTGTAATATTCACGCCCTGTGTAAACCAGAAGGCTATTACTTGAACTGCCAATAATTGCATGTGTAAGATTCGCACTCTGTTTAAAGTAGAAGGCTGTCATTGAACTACCGAAAATTGCACCTGTAACATTCGCACCCTATTTGAAATAGAAGCCTATTACTCGAACTGCCAAAAATTGCATGTATAAGATTCGCACTCTGTTTAAAGTAAGAGGCTATCATTCGAATTTTCACAAATTGCATCTGTAATATTCAGGCCCTGTGTAAACCAGAAGACTATTACTTGAACTGCCAAAGATGGCATGTGTAAGATTCGCACCATGTTTAAAGTAGAAGGCTGTCATTCGAACTACCGAAAATTGCACCTGTAAAATTCGCACCCTATTTAAAATAGAAGGCTATCACTAGAACTTCCCAAAATTGTACCTGCAATATTCGCATCTTGTTTAAAGTAGAAGGCTATTACTCGAACTGCGAAAAATTGCATGTATAAGATTCGCACCCCGTTTAAAGTAAAAGGCTATCGCTCGAATTTTCAAAAATTGCACCTCTAACATTCTCAGCATATTTACAGTAGCAGGCTATCACTCGAACTGGCAAAAATTATACCTGTAACATTCACGCTCTGTTTCAAGCAGAAGGCTATTACTTGAACTACCATAAATTGCATGTATAAGATTCGCACCCTATTTAAAGTAGAAGGCTGTCATTCGAACTACCGAAAATTGCACCTGTAAGATTCACACCCTATTTCAAATAGATGACTATCACTAGAACTTCCAAAACTTGTACCTGCAATATTCGCACCCTGTTTAAAGTAAAAGGCTATCACTCGAATTTTCAAAAATTGCATCTGTAATATTCACGCCCTGTGTAAACCAGAAGGCTATTACTTGAACTGCCAATAATTGCATGTGTAAGATTCGCACTCTGTTTAAAGTAGAAGGCTGTCATTGAACTACCGAAAATTGCACCTGTAACACTCGTACCCTATTTGAAATAGAAGCCTATTACTCGAACTGCCAAAAATTGCATGTATAAGATTCGCACTCTGTTTAAAGTAAGAGGCTATCACTCGAATTTTCACAAAATGCACCTGTAATATTCACGCCCTGTGTAAACCAGAAGACTATTACTTGAACTGCCAAGAATTGCATGTGTAAGATTCGCACTCTGTTTAAAGTAGAAGGCTGTCATTCGAACTACCGAACATTGCACCTGTAACATTCGCAGCCTATTTACAGTAGAAGGCTATCACTCGAACTGGCAAAAATTGTACCTGTAACATTCACGCCCTGTTTCAAGCAGAAGGCTATTACTTGAACTACCAAAAATTGCATTTATAAGATTCGCACCCTGTATAAAGTAGAAGGCTGTCATTCGAACTACCGAAAATTGCATCTGTAAGATTCACACCCTATTTCAAGTAGAAGACTATCACTAGAACTTCCAAACCTTATACCTGCAATATTCGCACCCTGTTTAAAGTAAAAGACTATCACTCGAACTTTCAAAAATTGCACCTGTAATATTCACGCCCTGTGTAAACCAGAAGGCTATTACTAGAACTGTCAACAATTGCATGTGTAAGATTCGCACTCTGTTTAAAGTAAAATGTGATCGCTCGAATTTTCAAACATTGCACCTGTAACATTCGCACCATGTTTAAAGTAGAAGGCTGTCATTTGATCTACCGAAAATTGCACCTGTAAGATTTCCACCCTATTTAAAATAGAAGGCTATCACTCGAACGTCCAAAAATTGTACTTGCAATACTCTCATCTTGTTTAAATTAGAAGGCTTTTACTCGAACTGCGGAAAATTGCATGTATAAGATTCGCACCCTGTTTCAAGTAAAAGGCTATCGCTCGAATTTTCAAAAATTGCATCTGTAACATTCTCAGCCTATTTGCAGTAGAAGGCTATCACTCGAACTGGCAAAAATTGTACCTGTAACATTCGCGCTCTGTTTCAAGCACAAGGCTATTACTTGAACTACCAAAAATTGCATGTATAAAATTCGCACCCTGTTTATAATAGAATACTATCATTCGAACTTGCAAAAATTGTACCTGTAACATTTACTCCCTGTTTAAGCAAAATGCTATTACTTCAACTGCTAAAAATTGCATGTATAAGATTCGCACCCTGTTTAAAGTAAAAGGCTACCGCTCGAATTTTCAAAAATTGCACCTGTAACATTCACGCCCTGTGTAAACCAGAAGGCTATTACTTGAACTGCCAAAAATGGCATGTGTAAGATTCGCACCATGTTTAGAATAGCAGGCTGTCATTCGAACTACCGAAAATTGCACTTGTAAAATTCGCACCCTATTTAAAATAGAAGGCTATCACTCGAACTTCCCAAAATTGTACCTGCAATATTCGCATCTTGTTTAAAGTAGAAGGCTATTACTCGAACTGCGAAAAATTGCATGTATAAGATTCGCACCCTGTTTAAAGTAAAAGGCTATCGCTCGAATTTTCAAAAAAAGCACCTATAACATTCTCAGCCTATTTACAGTAGAAGGCTATCACTCGAACTGGCAAAAATTGTACCTGTAACATTCACGCTCTATTCCAAGCAGAAGGCTATTACTTGAACTACCAAAAATTGCATGTATAAGATTCGCACCCTATTTAAAGTAGAAGGCTGTCATTCGAACTACCGAAAATTGCACCTGTAAGATTCACACCCTATTTCAAATAGAAGGCTATTACCAGAACTTCCAAAACTTGTACTTGCAATATTCGCACCCTGTTTAAAGTAAAAGGCTATCACTCGAATTTTCAAAAATTGCACCTGTAATATTCACGCCCTGTGTAAACCAGAAGGCTATTACTTGAACTGCCAATAATTGCATGTGTAAGATTCGCACTCTGTTTAAAGTAGAAGGCTGTCTTTGAACTACTGAAAATTGCACCTGTAACATTCACACCCTATTTGAAATAGAAGGCTATTACTCGAACTGCCAAAAATTGCATATTTAAGATACGCACCCTGTTTAAAGTAAAAGGCTATCACTCGAATTTTCAAAAATTGCACCTGTAACATTCACGCCCTGTGTAAACCAGAAGGCTATTACTTGAACTGCCAAAGATGGCATGTAAAAGATTCGAGCCCTATTTATAGTAGAAGACTGTCACTCGAACTGGCAAAAATTGTACCTGTAACAGTCACGCCCTTTTTAAAGCCGAAGGCTATTACTCGAGCTTCCAAAAATTATACCCGCAATATTCACACCCTATCTAAAGTAAAAGGCTATCGCTCGAATTTTCAAAAATTGCACCTGTATTATTCACGCCCTGTGTAAACCAGAAGGCTATTACTTGAACTGCCAATAATTGCATGTGTAAGATTCGCGCTCTGTTTAAAGTAAAATGCTATCGCTAGAATTTTCAAAAATTGCACCTGTAACATTCGCACCATGTTTAAAGTAAAAGGCTGTCATTCGAACTACCGAAAATTGCACCTGTAAAATTCGCCGCCTATTTAAAATAGAAGGCTATCACTCGAACTTCCCAAAATTGTACCTGCAATATTCGCATCTTGTTTAAAGTAGAAGGCTATTACTCGAACTGCGGAAAATTGCATGTATAAGATTCGCACCCTGTTTAAAGTAAAAGGCTATCGCTCGAATTTTCAAAAATGCACCTGTAACATCCTCAGCCTATTTACAGTAGAAGACTATTACTCGAACTGGCAAAAATTGTACATGCAATATTCGCACCCTGTTTAAAGTAAAAGGCTATCACTCGAATTTTCAAAAATTGCACCTGTAACATTCGCACGCTATTTACAGTAGAGAAGCAGAAGGCTATTGCTTGAACTACCAAAAATTGCATGTATAAGATTCGCATCCTGTGTAAAGTAGAACGCTGTCATTCGAACTACCGAAAATTGGACCTGTAACATTCGCACCCTATTTGAAATAGAAGGCTATTACTCGAACTGCCAAAAATTGCATGTAAAAGATTCGAGCCCTATTTATAGTAGAAGACTGTCACTCGAACTGGCAAAAATTATACCTGTAACAGTCACGCCCTTTTTAAAGCCGAAGGCTATTACTCGAGCTTCCAAAAATTATACCCGCAATATTCACACCCTGTCTAAAGTAAAAGGCTATCACTCGAATTTTCAAAAATTGCACCTGTATTATTCACGCCCTGTGTAAACCAGAAGGCTATTACTTGAACTGCCAATAATTGCATGTGTAAGATTCGCGCTCTGTTTAAAGTAAAATGCTATCCCTAGAATTTTCAAAAATTGCACCTGTAACATTCGCACCATGTTTAAAGTAAAAGGCTGTCATTCGAACTACCGAAAATTGCATCTGTAAAATTCGCACCCTATTTAAAATAGAAGGCTATCACTCGAACTTCCCAAAATTGTACCTGCAATATTCGCATCTTGTTTAAAGTAGAAGGCTATTACGCGAACTGCGAAAAATTGCATGTATAAGATTCGCACCCTGTTTAAAGTAAAAGGCTATCGCTCGAATTTTCAAAAATGCACCTGTAACATCCTCAGCCTATTTACAGTAGAAGACTATTACTCGAACTGGCAAAAATTGTACATGCAATATTCGCACCCTGTTTAAAGTAAAAGGCTATCACTCGAATTTTTAAAAATTGCACCTGTAACATTCGCACCATGTTTAAAGTAAAAGGCTGTCATTCGAACTACCGAAAATTGCATCTGTAAAATTCGCACCCTATTTAAAATAGAAGGCTATCACTCGAACTTCCCAAAATTGTACCTGCAATATTCGCATCTTGTTTAAAGTAGAAGGCTATTACGCGAACTGCGAAAAATTGCATGTATAAGATTCGCACCCTGTTTAAAGTAAAAGGCTACCGCTCGAATTTTCAAAAATTGCACCTGTAACATTCACGCCCTGTGTAAACCAGAAGGCTATTACTTGAACTGCCAAAAATGGCATGTGTAAAATTCGCACCATGTTTAAAGTAGCAGGCTGTCATTCGAACTACCGAAAATTGCACCTGTAAAATTCGCACCCTATTTAAAATAGAAGGCTATCACTCGAACTTCCCAAAATTGTACCTGCAATATTCGCATCTTGTTTAAAGTAGAAGGCTATTACTCGAACTGCGAAAAATTGCATGTATAAGATTCGCACCCTGTTTAAAGTAAAAGGCTATCGCTCGAATTTTCAAAAAATTCACCTGTAACATTCTCAGCCTATTTACAGTAGAAGGCTATCACTCGAACTGGCAAAAATTGTTCCTGTAATCTTCACGCTCTGTTCCAAGCAGAAGGCTAGTACTTGAACTACCAAAAATTGCATGTATAAGTTTCGCACCTTATTTAAAGTAGAAGGCTGTCATTCGAACTACCGAAAATTGCACCTGTAAGATTTACACCCTATTTCAAATAGAAGACTATCACTAGAGCTTCCAAAACTTGTACTTGCAATATTCGCACCCTGTTTAAAGTAAAAGGCAATCACTCGAATTTTCAAAAATTGCATCTGTAATATTCACGCCCTGTGTAAACCAGAAGGCTATTACTTGAACTGCCAATAATTGCATGTGTAAGATTCGCACTCTGTTTAAAGTAGAAGGCTGTCATTGAACTACTGAAAATTGCACCTGTAACATTCGCACCCTATTTGAAATAGAAGGCTATTACTCGAACTGCCAAAAATTGCATATATGAGATACGCACCCTGTTTAAAGTAAAAGGCTATCACTCGAATTTTCAAAAATTGCTCCTGTAACATTCACGCCCTGTGTAAACCAGAAGGCTATTACTTGAACTGCCAAAGATGGCATGTGTAAGCTTCGCACCATGTTTAAAGTAGAAGGCTGTCATTCGAACCACCGAAAATTGTACCTGTAAAATTCGCACCCTATTTAAAATAAACGGCTATCACTCGAACTTCCAAAAATTGTACCTGCAATATTCGAATATTGGTAAAGTAGAAGGCTTTTAATCCAACTGGGAAAAATTGCATGTATAAGATTCGCACTCTATTTAAAGTAAAAGGCTATCGCTCGAATTTCCAAAAAATGCACCTATAGCTTTCTCAGCCTATTTACAGTAGAAGGCTATCACTCGAACTGGCAAAAAGTGTACATGCAATATTCGCACCCTGTTTAAAGTAAAAGGCTATCACTCGAATTTTCAAAAATTACACCTGTAACATTCGCACCCTATTTACAGTAGAGAGGCAGAACGCTATTGCTTGAACTACCAAAAATTGCATGTATAAAATTCGCATCCTGTTTAAAGTAGAAGGCTGTCATTCGAACTACCGAAAATTGCACCTGTAACATTCGCACCCTATTTGAAATAGAAGGCTATTGTAGTACATACATCCTACTCTCATATAAATTAACAGAAAACCCAACATCAAGAAAACCCATGAGAAACAATAAAATCATTCAAACAGCAATCAATGAAAATATTTGAAATTACTTCACGCTAACAGCCGTGAAAAATATTCTAAAAAATTGCATCACTAAAATACTTCCGCCCAAGCATTCGAAATCATAAACACAACATATGTGTAAATGATGTAAGCCATTCTTACATCCAATTCATTCTTACCTTTACCTTCTTTTGCCGGCACCAATAAACAAATATTATGTAATAAAAACATTTCTCTGCATTGCATGAAGTTACGTATTCTGTGACAATGAATAGTGATTGCACATGGGTCAACATTTCTTGTGAACGATTTGCATTGCGATTGCATGATTGCTTTGACTGAAATTTTTGTCATATATGAAGTAATAAAATTGTATTTAGGTAACCTTAGAGATTATGTAGGTAAGTTAAGAAATTCAAGAATTTTTGTATACCTTATGAGTAAGGTCGATTATATATAAACAGAACATTTTTGAATAAAAAACATTCTTTCTCGAGACAGGAAAAGAAGTAGTCTTTCAATACAAATTCTTCCTGCTCATTAAGTCGGCAGTTCTAGTTGTACTAGAACGCCTAATCATTACTCCGGTAACCATAGCTGGCCCTTGGCTTAGCTTCCGGAAGTCGCCAGCTGCTGTGAAGAAGATACCTCTGAGCATAAATGGAGATTCATTACCTGATTAACTGGGAAGTATAGCTAATCATTACATGGCGACCCTGCCTCCCGAGCTGATAGCAATTCTGAAGGAAGACCCTAGAGCTGGACCAAGACCAATATCCATTGAGGAATACCGTAATAGGAAAGCAGCCGAGCAGTCCACACAGGAGACAGCAAATAATATCACAAAAAAGAAGAAGAAGAGAGCCGGAAAACTGGTGAAACATAGACGAGAGTTAGCAGAATTACATAGGCTGACCACCCTAGCCGTCACCAAGGTTGAGAAGAACGCGTTCTTGGATAACATCCGGATAAAAAAGCAGCAGTACTGGATTGCGAAGAAGAAAGCACCACACAATTTACATTCAGGAGATAATACAAACAATGGGCGGAAAGGAATCTAAAAATAAAGAAGCCACCTCGAATCAGGACGCAGCAGCATCATCATCAGGAAATTCATTCTTAACAGCGGAAATATATATTGAACATGCGACGGATATAAAAAATTTTTTAGGATTAATAATAGCCTTAATTTTAGTAATGATATTATATAAATACGTTAAAAATAAATTCATAAGTAGAGTAAAGAAAGAAGCTAGTAAATTAGTAGTAGCAGTTTAAAATAGATTCATGTAAGAATTTTTTTTTAATAAACAAAGACAACAAAACAAAAACATGGCTTTGATAAAAGATGCAGAACCTCAAGACTCT
Organism: Dioctria linearis; assembly: GCA_963930735.1. Lineage (NCBI taxonomy): Eukaryota > Metazoa > Arthropoda > Insecta > Diptera > Asilidae > Dioctria > Dioctria linearis. Next base: position 174,213,288 of record OZ005741.1, on the reverse strand, counting down.
AATTAAGGAATTGGAAAAGACTCTAGAAAATTTCAAGAAAAGTCCGAAGAGAATCTATTCAGCGCAGTTTTTGCTAGTAAAAAGGAATTGGACAGACAATTTAAAGGCAACGTTTCTTGAAGAATATAATCAATTAAATACAGAGCAGAAGCAAATCAATGGCAAACTATTAAATAAATTTAAAACCTTATACGAAGAAATAAATAAATACATTATCATAAAAACACAGCAGATTCAAGAGGTATTGGAAAAATCCATTGAAGAAGAAGAATTTACGGACAGCTCAGACAATCATAATAGTTCAATAGAGGAAACCATAAATAATAACACAATGACATCCTTTGACATAGCGAGCGTCACTAAAATAGTGCCAATATTTGACGGAGACTCGCAACAACTAAACAACTTCATCAACTTAGCAGAGTATCTCCATGATGAATTAAAAACACCAGAAGATAAAACGAAACTGGTAAAATTCCTGATAAAAACAAGATTATCGGAAAGAGCTCGTAACAGAATAGTTAACGAAGCAGATCCCATAAATTTTAAATCTTTTAAGGAAACATTATTCAAAACTTTCAGACCGCACAAAAATGCACTAAAACTCCAAAATGATTTGTCTAAGGTTCGACAGGGAGATAAAACCTTGCAGAGCTACGTTTCAGAGATTGATGCTCTGATAGCAGATTTGAATAATATCCAAATATCAGAACAAGGTGAACAGAATAAAGACATCATTACAAAGATGAATGATAAGATTGCCTTGAACTCTTTTAAATCGGGACTGAGAAATGCAATCAAATATACAGTATTTGCCAGCAGACCTGCAACATACGCTGATGCTATCGATCTTGCACAAGAAATTGATTCAGAACAAGCCAAATCAGAAGAAAACAGAATCTACAGATTCCAAGCGCAAACTCGCAGATCTGGATCATCATATGCAAACAACTACCATAGATACAATAACTTTAACCAGCAATCACGTAAAAACTATAATAGTTACCAACCGCAAAGCAGATTTAATAATAACAGAAGAACATACTTCAATAGTAACGCTAGAGCCAACTTCGCGCAAAATAATTTCAGAAACAATGGAAATCCTTCTCAAAGACAGTACAACAATACGAACAGAGGGAATACCAATTACCAGAATAGACAACCACGACGGATTAATTTGTTAGACTCGGAAAACTACGAAACCGTCCCCGGAGAACACCTATCGAGGGACGAGGAATATCAAGAACAAATAAACAATTAACGAGGATACATTTCATTGATGTAGGCAAGCTAACAAACTACATATCATTACAGACTACCACAACTAAAGCTTCAGCCTCATCATGGTTTATAGATACTGGTGCGGACATCTCGATCGTCAAAATAAGCTGTATAGATTTTAATATTGTAAATAAAAGTGAAATTTGTAAAATAAGAGGCGTTACAAAGGGTGAAAGTGAAACCTTAGGAACATTAACATTGCAATTTGATGCAGAAGGTGAAAAATTTAAACATAAAGTACATATAGTAAGTGAAAATTTCCCTATCGCGACAGATGGACTACTAGGGAAAGATTTCTTCATAAAATATAAGTGTAAAATAGACTATGAAATTTTTATATTTACAATTTGTGCAGAACTTAGTGATATTAACCTACCCATTATAACTAAAATTCCAGAACAAGAATTCATTACTATACCTTCTAGATCTCAAATTATACAACCTATAAACATAGAAATAAGTGAAGATAGTGTAGTGCTAAGTAAAGAGATCAGAGAAGGGCTACACGTAGCGAATACTATAATACCAGCAAAAGGTATAAAACATATAAAATTAATAAATGTAACTGAGAATGACATACACATAAAGAATCCGCAGTTAGAAGTTGTTCCTTTGAATAATTTTAGATTCATAAAGAAGACAATCAGACATAAGGTTAAGGAGGAAGAGAGATTTGAACAACTAAAAAGTGAGTTAAATGTACAAAATTTGGATGAAAAAGCAAAGGATACGCTATATGAATTATGCAAGAATTATACAGATATTTTCTATCTAACTAATGATAAATTAACAGTTAATAATTTTTACCAGCAGCATATATCGACACACGATAATTCTCCAGTATATATTAAAAATTATCGTCTTCCGCAGACGCAATTGGAAGAAATAAATAGACAAGTGGACAAACTGCTAGATGAAGACATCATTGAGCATTCAACAAGTGCATACAATTCCCCCTTATTGGTAGTACCCAAAAAGGATAACAAAGGTGAAAAGAAATGGAGAATGGTTGTTGACTTTCGTCAACTCAACAAAAGAATAACGGATGACAAATTTCCTCTAACAAGATTAGAAGATATTCTGGACAACCTAGGAAAAGCTAGATATTTTTCGACTTTGGACCTCACAAGCTCTTTTCATCAGATTGAACTGGATGAAGAATCACGACCACTCATAGCCTTTTCAACAAATAAAGGGCATTTTCAATTTAAGCGACTACCATTTGGTCTAAAAACATCAACCAACAGTTTTCAACGCATGCTATCCATAGCACTCGCAGGACTAGACGCAGAGACATTCCTATATGTTGACGACATAATTACTTATGGGTGCAACCTACAACATCACAACAGGAATCTAATAAAAACATTCAATCGCTTAAGAGAATACAACTTGAAGCTAAATCCACAAAAATGCAATTTTCTACAAACAGAAGTAGTTTACCTAGGACACCTTATAACCAGTGAAGGAATAAAGACAGATCCAAGAAAATATGATAGCATAGTAAACTACCCAAAGACAACAAACACCGATGAAGCTCGAAGATTCACAGCATTCTGTAATTACTACAGAAGATTCATCGCAAACTTTGCTGAGATTGCAAAACCACTCAATCAGCTTACAAAGAAAAACACACCATTCATATGGTCGGAGCAATGTGAAGAAGCATTTCAAACATTAAAACAGAGACTAATAAGTCCTCCAGTTCTCCAATACCCAAACTTCGACGAACCATTTATCCTAACTACAGATGCTTCTGACTCAGCACTAGGAGCAGTACTATCACAAGGAGAAATTGGAAAAGATTTACCGATTTCTTACGCAAGCAGATCTTTAAATAAACACGAATTGAACAAACCCATCATAATTAAAGAATTACTAGGAATCTACTGGGCTATAACTCATTTCAGACCGTACTTATATGGTCGCAAATTCATAGTAGTTACAGATCATCGTCCACCCGTCAGCCTATTTACTCATAAGAATCCATCATCAAAGATGACACGAATTAGAATGGAATTATCGGAATATGACTTTGAAATCATTTATAAAAAAGGAGCGCTAAATACAAATGCAGACGCACTCTCGAGAATTAAATTGAGCTCAGAAATATTAAAAGAAATGGTACCAAAAGAAATAAATGAAATAGAGAAAATATATAATGTGAAATCACGTGATAAAAATAAAAGCACGGACGAATCGTCAGGCCAACTATTCATCCATCAATGTGCTTCTATTTCAGAAATTAATACAATAAAAGAGTTAAAATTTATAAATTTAGAAGAGGATATCCTAGAAAGAAGATATAACAAGAAAAAGAATATATTTATAAAAAGAAAGAAGTTGCAATCGAGTATAGTAATAAACCATGCCTTAGATTAGGTTTTATCTTGGAGACACTGTCACTCTCTATGATTAGCAACAGAATACAAAAGCTAGCTCTATCCACGAAAGATAGTATATTCAAGAATGTAAACATAAAAACATTTAAAGAAGAATTTAATAAAATACAAAGAAAGTTGATAAAAGAAAGAAACAGCTCCATAAGAATAATTTTATATGAACCTCCTAAAAATATAACCGACAAAGAAAAACAATTGGAAATAATTAAGGAATTTCACGATACACCACACACAGGTGGACACACAGGAATAAAGAGAACCATCAACAAAATCAAACAACGTTACTGCTGGAAAAATCTGAATAAAATGATTAAATCGTACGTCAATAATTGTGAAGAATGTAAATTAAACAAAGTTGTGAGACATACTAAAGAACGCTTAACAATTACTGACACTCCCAGCACTAGTTTCGAAACATTAGAAATAGACACAGTAGGACCCTTAAGACAAAGTAAGTACTACAGGTACATACTAGCATGCCAATGCCAATTGACGAAATACGTTGAAGCATTCCCGATGGAAAACAAGGAAGCGAAAACAATCGCGAAAATATTGGTTGAAAAGATCATCTTAAAATATGGTGCATTCACAAAAATTAGAACAGATAAGGGAACTGAATTTGTGAACAGTATATTCAAAGAAATATGCAAAATTTTCCATATAGAACATGTTACATCAACCCCATTTCACCATGAGACCATGGGTTCAATCGAAAGAAACCATAGAGTACTGAATGAATATTTACTCTCTACATGTAAAAACGACCAATGGGATGAATGGCTACCTTATTTTACGTTTTCCTACAATATAACACCGCACTCTGAAACCAATTTAACACCATTCGAACTAATTTACGGAAAGATTGCAACACTGCCCAACTTAAGAAATCAAGACATAAGTCCAATATATAACATAGATGATTATGCCAAAGAGGTCAAATATAGAATACAGCAAACACAAAAACTTGCAAAAGCCATATTAGAACTAACTAAGAAAAACAGAAAAACAATTCATGACAGAAACATCAAACCATTAAATATTAAAGTAGGAGATAAAGTTAAAATAAGAGTAGGGAATAAGAGAAAATCGGAGCCACCATACAAAGGACCGTACTTAGTTGTAGAAACAAATAATGTAACTAGCAAGCTTAACATTAATGGAGAAATTAAAGAAATCCACAACAATAGGCTAGCTAAGTACTAGAATAGAGTATATATCTTAAAAACATGTATTAAAGCAAGACAGATGTTAATAAGATTAATTACTTACAAAAACATCACAGTAGGACAAGATAATATGCAAACGCAAATCAATTAAAAAAAAAAAAAAAATTTCAAACAAATTTTTTTTTCCTAATAAAGGGAGGGATGTAGTACATACATACTACTCTCATATAAATTAACAGAAAAACCCAACATCAAGAAAACCCATGAGAAACAATAAAATCATTCAAACAGCAATCAATGAAAATATTTGAAATTACTTCACGCTAACAGCCGTGAAAAATATTCTAAAAAATTGCATCACTAAAATACTTCCGCCAAAGCATTCGAAATCATAAACACAACATATGTGTAAATGATGTAAGCCATTCTTACATCCAATTCATTCTTACCTTTACCTTCTTTTGCCGGCACCAATAAACAAATATTATGTAATAAAAACATTTCTCTGCATTGCATGAAGTTACGTATTCTGTGACAATGAATAGTGATTGCACATGGATCAACATTTCTTGTGAACGATTTGCATTGCGATTGCATGATTGCTTTGACTGAAATTTTTGTCATATATGAAGTAATAAAATTGTATTTAGGTAACCTTAGAAATTATGTAGGTAAGTTAAGAAATTCAAGAATTTTTGTATACCTTATGAGTAAGGTCGATTATATATAAGCAGAACATTTTTGAATAAAAAACATTCTTTCTCGAGACAGGAAAAGAAGTAGTCTTTCAATACAAATTCTTCCTGCTCATTAAGTCGGCAGTTCTAGTTGTACTAGAACGCCTAATCATTACTCCGGTAACCATAGCTGGCCCTTGGCTTAGCTTCCGGAAGTCGCCAGCTGCTGTGAAGAAGATACCTCTGGGCATAAATGGAGATTCATTACCTGATTAACTGGGAAGTATAGCTAATCATTACACTATTACTCGAACTGCCAAAAATTGCATGTATAAGATTCGAGCCCTATTTATAGTAGAAGACTGTCACTCGAACTGGCAAAAATTGTACCTGTAACAGTCACGCCCTATTTAAAGCCGAAGGCTATTACTCGAGCTTCCAAAAATTATACTTGCAATATCCACACCCTGTTTAAAGTAAAAGGCTATCACTCGAATTTTCAAAAATTGCACCTGTATTATTCACGCCCTGTGTAAACCAGAAGGCTATTACTTGAACTGCCAAAGATGGCATGTGTAAGATTCGCACCATGTTTAAAGTAGAAGGCTGTCATTCGAACTACCGAAAATTGCACCTGTAAAATTCGCACTCTATTTAAAATAGAAGGCTATCACTCGAACTTCCCAAAATTGTACCTGCAATATTCGCATCTTGTTTAAAGTAGAAGGCTATTACTCGAATTGCGAAAAATTGCATGTATAAGATTCGCACCCCGTTTAAAGTAAAAGGCTATCGCTCGAATTTTCAAAAATTGCACCTCTAACATTCTCAGCATATTTACAGTAGCAGGCTATCACTCGAACTGGCAAAAATTGTACCTGTAACATTCACGCCCTGTGTAAACCAGAAGGCTATTAGTTGAACTGCCAATAACTGCATGTGTAAGATTCGCACTCTGTTTAAAGTAGAAGGCTGTCATTGAACTACCGAAAATTGCACCTGTAACACTCGCACCCTATTTGAAATAGAAGCCTATTACTCGAACTGCCAAAAATTGCATGTATAAGATTCGCACTCTGTTTAAAGTAAGAGGCTATCACTCGAATTTTCACAAATTGCACCTGTAATATTCAGGCCCTGTGTAAACCAGAAGGCTATTACTTGAGCTGCCAATAATTGCATGTGTAAGATTCGCACTCTGTTTAAAGTAGAAGGCTGTCATTCGAACTACCGAACATTGCACTTGTAACATTCGCAGCTTATTTACAGTAGAAGGCTATCACTCGAACTGGCAAAAATTGTACCTGTAACATTCACGCTCTGTTTCGAGCAGAAGGCTATTACTTGAACTACCAAAAATTGCATGTATAAGATTCGCACCCTATTTAAAGTAGAAGGCTGTCATTCGAACTACCGAAAATTGCACCTGTAAGATTCACACCCTATTTCAAATAGAAGACTATCACTAGAACTTCCAAAACTTGTACCTGCAATATTCGCACCCTGTTTAAAGTAAAAGGCTATCACTCGAATTTTCAAAAATTGCACCTGTAATATTCACGCCCTGTGTAAACCAGAAGGCTATTACTTGAACTACCAAAAATTGCATGTATAAGATTCGCACCCTATTTAAAGTAGAAGGCTGTCATTCGAACTACCGAAAATTGCACCTGTAAGATTCACACCCTATTTCAAATAGAAGACTATCACTAGAACTTCCAAACCTTATACCTGCAATATTCGCACCCTGTTTAAAGTAAAAGACTATCACTCGAATTTTCAAAAATTGCACCTGTAATATTCACGCCCTGTTTAAACCAGAAGGCTATTACTTGAACTGCCAATAATTGCATGTGTAAGATTCGCACTCTGTTTAAAGTAAAATGCTATCGCTCGAATTTTCAAACATTGCACCTGTCACATTCGCACCATGTTTAAAGTAGAAGGCTGTCATTTGATCTACCGAAAATTGCACCTGTAAGATTTCCACCCTATTTAAAATAGAAGGCTATCACTCGAACGTCCAAAAATTGTACTTGCAATATTCTCATCTTGTTTAAATTAGAAGGCTATTACTCGAACTGCGGAAAATTGCATGTATAAGATTCGCACCCTGTTTAAAGTAAAAGGCTATCGCTCGAATTTTCAAACAATGCACCTGTAACATTCTCAGCCTATTTACAGTAGAAGGCTATCACTCGAACTGGCAAAAATTGTACCTGTAACATTCGCGCTCTGTTTCAAGCAGAAGGCTATTACTTGAACTACCAAAAATTGCATGTATAAGATTCGCACCCTCTTTATAGTAGAATACTATCACTCGAACTTGCAAAAATTGTACCTGTAATATTTACTCCCTGTTTAAGCAAAATGCTATTACTTGAACTGCTAAAAATTGCATGTATAAGATTCGCACCCTGTTTAAAGTAAAAGGCTATCGCTCGAATTTTCAAAAAAGGCACCTGTAACATTCACAGCCTATTTACAGTAGAAAGCTATCACTCGAACTGGCAAAAATTGTACCTGTAACATTCACGCTCTGTTTCAAGCAGAAGGCTATTACTTGAACAACCAAAAATTGCATGTATAAGATTCGCACCCTATTTAAAGTAGAAGGCTGTTATTCAAACTACCGAAAATTGCACCTGTAAGATTCACACCCTCTTTCAAATAGAAGACTATCACTAGAAATTCCAAAACTTGTACGTGCAATATTCGTACCCTGTTTAAAGTAAGAGGCTATCACTCGAATTTTCAAAAATTGCACCAGTAATATTCACGCCCTGTGTAAACCAGAAGGCTATTACTTGAACTGCCAATAATTGCATGTGTAAGATTCGCACTCTGTTTAAAGTAGAAGGCGGTCATTGAACTACTGAAAATTGCACCTGTAACATTCGCACCCTATTTGAAATAGAACGCTATTACTCGAACTGCCAAAAATTGCATATATAAGGTTCGCACTCTGTTTAAAGTAGAAGGCTGTCATTCGAACTACCGAAAATTGATCCTGTAACATTCGCACCCTATTTCAAATAGAAGACTATCACTGGAAATTCCAAAACTTGTACGTGCAATATTCGTACCCTGTTTAAAGTAAGAGGCTATCACTCGAATTTTCAAAAATTGCACCTGTAATATTCAGGCCCTGTGTAAACCAGAAGGCTATTACTTGAATTGCCAATAATTGCATGTGTAAGATTCGCACTCTGTTTAAAGTAGAAGGCTGTCATTTGAACTACCGAAGATTGCACCTGTAACATTCGCAGCCTATTTACAGTAGAAGGCTATCACTCGAACTGGCAAAAATTGTACCTTTAACATTCACGCAATGTTTCAAGCAGAAGGCTATTACTTGAACTACCAAAAATTGCATGTATAAGCTTTGAACCCTGTATAAAGTAGAAGGCAGTCATTCGAACTACCCGAAAACTCCACCTGTAAGATTCATAACCTATTTCAAATAGAAGACTATCACTAGAACTTCCAAAACTTGTACATGCAATATTCGCACCCTGTTTAAAGTAAAAGGCTATCACTCGAATTTTCAAAAATTGCACCTGTAATATTCACGCCCTGTTTAAAGCCGAAGGCTATTACTCCAGCTTCCAAAAATTATACCTGCAATATTCTCACCCTGTTTAAACTGGAATACTATTACTCGAACTGCCAAAAATTGCATGTATAAGATTCGCACCCTGTTTAAAGTAGAAGGCTGTCACTCGAACTGGCAAAAATTGTACCTGTAACATTCGCGCCCTATTTAAAGCCGAAGGCTATTACTCCAGCTTCCAAAAATTATACCTGCAATATTCTCACCCTGTGTAAAGTGGAATACTATTCCTCGAACTGCCAAAAATTGCATGTATAAGATTCGCACCCTGTTTAAAGTAGAAGGCTGTCATTCGAACTACCGAAAATTGCACCTGTAAAATTCACACCCTATTTCAAATAGAAGACTATAACTAGAACTTCCAAAACTTGTACCTGCAATATTCGCACCCTGTTTAAAGTAAAAGGCTATCACTCGAATTTTCAAAAATTGCACCTGTAATATTCACGCCATGTGTAAACCAGAAGGCTATTACTTGAACTGCCAATAATTGCATGTGTAAGATTCGCACTCTGTTTAAAGTAGAAGGCGGTCATTGAACTACTGAAAATTGCACCTGTAACATTCGCACCCTATTTGAAATAGAACGCTATTACTCGAACTGCCAAAAATTGCATATATAAGGTTCGCACTCTGTTTAAAGTAGAAGGCTGTCATTCGAACTACCGAAAATTGATCCTGTAACATTCGCACCCTATTTTAAATAGAAGGCTATCAATCGATCTTCCAAAAATTGTACTTGCAATATTCGCATCTTGTTTGAAGTAGAAGGCTATTACTCGAACTGCGAAAAATTGCATGTATAAGATTTGCACCATGTTTCAAGTAAAAGGCTATCGCTCGAATTTTCAAAAATTGCACCTGTAACATTCTCAGCCTATTTACATTAGAAGGCTATCACTCGAACTGGCAAAAACTGTACCTGTAACATTCACGCTCTGTTTCAAGCAGAAGGCCAGACTTGAACTACCAAAAATTGCATGAATAAAATTCGAACCCTATTTGTAGTAGAAGGCTGTCATTCGGACTACCGAAAATTGCACCTGTAAGACTCGCACCCTATTTCAAATAGAAGACTATCACTAGAACCTCCAAAACTTGTACCTGTAAAATTCCCACCCTATTTAAAATAGAAGGTTATCACTCGAACTTCCAAAAATCGTACTTGCAATATTCGCATCTTGTTTAAAGTAGAAGGCTATTACTCGAACTGCGAAAAATTGCATGTATAAGATTCGCACCCTGTTTCAAGTAAAAGGCTATCGCTCGAATTTTCAAAAATTGCACCTGTAACATTCTCAGCCTATTTACAGTAGAAGGCAATGACTCGAACTGGCAAAAATTGTACCTGTAACATTCACGCTCTGTTTCAAGCAGAAGGCTATTACTTGAACTACCAAAAATTGCATGTATAAAATTCGAACCCTATTTGTAGTAGAAGACTATCACTCGAACTAGCAAAAATTGTACCTGTAATTTTCACGCCCTGTTTAAAGCAGATGGCTATTACTTGAACTGCCAATAATTGCATGAGTAAGATTCGCACCATGTTTAAAATAGAAGGCTGTCATTCGAACTACCGAAATTGCACCAGTAAGATTCACACCCTATTTCAAATAGACGACTAGCACTCGAACTTCCAAAAATTGCATATATAAGATTCGCACTCTGTTTAAAGTAAGAGGCTATCACTCGAATTTTCACAAATTGCACCTGTAATATTCAGGCCCTGTGTAAACCAGAAGGCTATTACTTGAACTGCCAATAATTGCATGTGTAAGATTCGCACTCTGTTTAAAGTAGAAGACTGTCATTCGACCTATCGAAAATTGCACCTGTAAAATTCGCACCCTACTTCAAATAGAAGACTAGCACTCGAACTTCCAAAAATTGGATGTATAAGATTCGCACTCTGTTTAAAGTAAGAGGCTATCACTCGAATTTTCACAAATTGCACCTGTAATATTCCGGCCCTGTGTAAACCAGAAGGCTATTACTTGAACTGCCAATAATTGCATGTGTAAGATTCGCCGTCTGTTTAAAGTAGAAGGCTGTCATTCGAACTACCGAACATTGCACCTGTAACATTCGCAGCCTATTTACAGTAGAAGGCTATCACTAGAACTTCCAAACCTTGTACCTGCAATATTCGCACCCTGTTTAAAGTAAAAGACTAATACCCGAATTTTCAAAAATTGCACCTTTAATATTCACGCCCTGTGTATACCAGAAGGCTATTACTTGAACTGCCAATAATTGCATGTGTAAGATTCGCACTCTGTTTAAAGTAAAATGCTATCGCTCGAATTTTCAAACATTGCACCTGTAATATTCGCACCATGTTTAAAGTAGAAGGCTGTCATTTGATCTACCGAAAATTGCACCTGTAAGATTTCCACCCTATTTAAAATAGAAGGCTATCACTCGAACGTCCAAAAATTGTACTTGCAATATTCTCATCTTGTTTAAAGTAGAAGGCTATTACTCGTACTGCGGAAAATTGCATGTATAAGATTCGCACCCTGTTTCAAGTAAAAGGCTATCGCTAGAATTTTCAAAAATTGCACCTGTAACATTCTCAGCCTATTTACAGTAGAAGGCTATCACTCGAACTGGCAAAAATTGTACCTGTAACATTCGCGTTCTATTTCATGCAGAAGGCTATTACTTGAACTACCAAAAATTGCATGTATAAGATTCGCACCCTCTTTATAGTAGAATACTATCACTCGAACTTGCAAAAATTGTACCTGTAACATTTACTCCCTGTTTAAGCAAAATGCTATTACTTGAACTGCTAAAAATTGCATGTATAAGACTCGCACCCTGTTTAAAGTAAAAGGCTACCGCTCGAATTTTCAAAAATTGCTCCTGTAACATTCACGCCCTGTGTAAACCAGAAGGCTATTACTTGAACTGCCAAAAATGGAATGTGTAAGATTCGCACCATGTTTAAAGTAGCAGGCTGTCATTCGAACTACCGAACATTGCACCTGTAACATTCGCATCCTGTTTAAAGTAGAAGGCTGTCATTCGAACTACCGAAAATTGTACCTGTAGCATTCGCACCCTATTTGAAATAGAAGGCTATTACTCGAACTGCCAAAAATTGCATGTATAAGATTCGAAGCCTATTTATAGTAGAAGACTGACACTCGAACTGGCAAAAATTGTGCCTGTAGCAGTCACGCCCTATTTAAAGCCGAAGGCTATTACTCGAGCTTCCAAAAATTATACCTGCAATATTCACACCCTGTTTAAAGTAAAAGGCTATCACTCGAATTTTCAAAAATTGCACCTGCATTATTCACGCCCTGTGTAAACCAGAAGGCTATTACTTGAACTGCCAATAATTGCATGCGTAAGATTCGCACTCTGTTTAAAGTAAAATGCTATCGCTCGAATTTTCAAAAATTGCACCTGTAACATTCGCACCATGTTTAAAGTAAAAGGCTGTCATTCGAACTACCGAAAATTGCATCTGTAAAATTCGCACCCTATTTAAAATAGAAGGCTATCATTCGAACTTCCCAAAATTGTACCTGCAATATTCGCATCTTGTTTAAAGTAGAAGGCTATTACTCGAACTGCGAAAAATTGCATGTATAAGATTCGCACCCTGTTTAAAGTAAAAGGCTATCGCTCGAATTTTCAAAAAATGCACCGGTAATATTCTCAGACTATATACAGTAGAAGGCTATCACTCGAACTGGCAAAAATTGTACATGCAATATTCGCACCCTGTTTAAAGTAAAAGGCTATCACTCGAATTTTCAAAAATTGCACCTGTAACATTCGCACCCTATTTACAGTAGAGAAGCAGAACGCTATTGCTTGAACTACCAAAAACTGCATGTATAAGATTCGCATCCTTTTTACAGTAGAAGGCTGTCATTCGAACTACCGAAAATTGCACCTGTAACATTCGCACCCTATTTGAAATAGAAAGCTATTACTCGAACTGCCAAAAATTGCATGTATGAAATTCGAACCCTATTTATAGTAGAAGACTGAAACTCGAACTGGCAAAAATTGTGCCTGTAACAGTCACGCCCTATTTAAAGCCGAAGGCTATTACTCGAGCTTCCAAAAATTATACCTGCAATATTCACACCCTGTTTAAAGTAAAAGGCTATCACTCGAATTTTCAAAAATTGCACCTGTATTATTCACGCCCTGTGTAAACCAGAAGGCTATTACTTGAACTGCCAATAATAGCATGTGTAAGATTCGCACTCTGTTTAAAGTAAAATTCTATCGCTCGAATTTTTAAAAATTGCACCTGTAACATTCGCACCATGTTTAAAGTAAAAGGCTGTCATTCGAACTACCGAAAATTGCATCTGTAAAATTCGCGCCCTATTTAAAATAGAAGGCTATCACTCGAACTTCCCAAAATTGTACCTGCAAAATTCGCATCTTGTTTAAAGTAGAAGGCTATTACTCGAACTGCGAAAAATTGCATGTATAAGATTCGCACCCTGTTTAAAGTAAAAGGCTATCGCTCGAATTTTCAAACAATGCACCTGTAACATTCTCAGCCTATTTACAGTAGAAGGCTATCACTCGAACTGGCAAAAATTGTACCTGTAATATTCACACTCTGTTCCAAGCAGAAGCCTATTACTTGAACTACCAAAAATTACATGTATAAGATTCGCACCCTATTTAAAGTAGAAGGCTGTCATTAGAACTACCGAAAATTGCACCTGTAAGATTCACACCCTATTTCAAATAGAAGACTATCACTAGAACTTCCAAAACTTGTACTTGCAATATTCGCACCCTGTTTAAAGTAAAAGGCTATCACTCGAATTTTCAAAAATTGCACCTGTAATATTCACGCCCTGTGTAAACCAGAAGGCTATTACTTGAACTGCCAATAATTGCATGTGTAAGATTCGCACTCTGTTTAAAGTAGAAGGCTGTCATTGAACTACTGAAAATTGCACCTGTAACATTCGCACCCTATTTGAAATAGAAGGGCTATTACTCGAACTGCCAAAAATTGCATATATAAGATACGCACCCTGTTTAAAGTGAAAGGCTATCACTCGAATTTTCACAAATTGCTCCTGTAACATTCACGCCTGTGTAAACCAGAAGGCTATTACTTGAACTGCCAAAGATGGCATGTGTAAGATTCGCACCATGTTTAAAGTAGAAGGCTGTCGTTCGAACTACCGAAAATTGCACCTATAAAATTCGCACCCTATTTAAAATAGAAGGCTATCACTCGAACTTCCAAAAATTGTACCTGCAATATTCGAATATTGGTAAAGTAGAAGGCTATTAATCCAACTGGGAAAAATTGCATGTATAAGATTCGCACCTTATTTAAAGTAAAAGGCTATAGCTCGAATTTTCAAAAAATGCACCTATAGGTTTCTCAGCCTATTTACAATAGAAGGCTATCACTCGAACTGGCAAAAATTGTACATTCAATATTCGCACCCTGTTTAAAGTAAAAGGCTATCGCTCGAATTTTCAAACAATGCACCTGTAACATTCTCAGCCTATTTACAGTAGAAGGCTATCACTCGAACTGGCAAAAATTGTACCTGTAATATTCACACTCTGTTCCAAGCAGAAGCCTATTACTTGAACTACCAAAAATTACATGTATAAGATTCGCACCCTATTTAAAGTAGAAGGCTGTCATTAGAACTACCGAAAATTGCACCTGTAAGATTCACACCCTATTTCAAATAGAAGACTATCACTAGAACTTCCAAAACTTGTACTTGCAATATTCGCACCCTGTCTAAAGTAAAAGGCTATCACTCGAATTTTCAAAAATTGCACCTGTATTATTCACGCCCTGTGTAAACCAGAAGGCTATTACTTGAACTGCCAATAATTGCATGTGTAAGATTCGCACTCTGTATAAAGTAAAATGCTATCGCTCGAATTTTCAAAAATTGCACCTGTAACATTCGCACCATGTTTAAAGTAAAAGGCTGTCATTCGAACTACCGAAAATTGCACCTGTAAAATTCGCACCCTATTTAAAATAGAAGCTATCACTCGAACTTCCCAAAATTGTACTTGCAATATTCGCATCTTGTTTAAAGTAGAAGGCTATTACTCGAATGCATGTATAAGATTCGCACCCTGTTTAAAGTAAAAGGCTATCGCTCGAATTTTCAAAAATTGCACCTCTAACATTCTCAGGATATTTACAGTAGCAGGCTATCACTCGAACTGGCAAAAATTGTAACTGTTACATTCACGCTCTGTTTCAAGCAGAAGGCTATTACTTGAACTACCAAAAATGGCATGTATAAGATTCGCTCCCTATTGAAAGTAGAAGGCTGTCATTCGAACTACCCAAAATTGCATCTGTAAAATTCGCACCCTATTTAAAATAGAAGGCTATCACTCGAACTTCCCAAAATTGTACCTGCAAAATTCGCATCTTGTTTAAAGTAGAAGGCTATTACTCGAACTGAGAAAAATTGCATGTATAAGATTCGCACCCTGTTTAAAGTAAAAGGCTATCGCTCGAATTTTCAAAAAATGCACCTGTAACATTCTCAGCCTATTTACAGTAGAAGGCTATCACTCGAAATGGCAAAAATTGTACCTGTAACATTCACGCTCTGTTCCAAGCAGAAGCCTATTACTTGAACTACCAAAAATTACATGTATAAGATTCGCACCCTATTTAAAGTAGAAGGCTGTCATTAGAACTACCGAAAATTGCACCTGTAAGATTCACACCCTATTTCAATTAGAAGACTATCACTAGAACTTCCAAAACTTGTACTTGCAATATTCGCACCCTGTTTAAAGTAAAAGGCTATCACTCGAATTTTCAAAAATTGCACCTGTAATATTCACGCCCTGTGTAAACCAGAAGGCTATTACTTGAACTACCAATAATTGCATGTGTAAGATTCGCACTCTGTATAATGTAGAAGGCTGTCATTGAACTACTGAAAATTGCACCTGTAACATTCGCACCCTATTTGAAATAGAAGGCTATTACTCGAACTGCCAAAAATTGCATATATAAGATACGCACCCTGTTTAAAGTAAAAGGCTATCACTCGAATTTTCAAAAATTGCACCTGTAACATTCACGCCCTGTGTAAACCAGAAGGCTATTACTTGAACTGCCAAAGATGGCATGTGTAATATTCGCACCATGTTTAAAGTAGAAGGCTGTCGTTCGAACTACCGAAAATTGCACCTATAAAATTCGCACCCTATTTAAAATAGAAGGCTATCACTCGAACTTCCAAAAATTGTACCTGCAATATTCGAATATTGGTAACGAAGAAGGCTATTAATCCAACTGGGAAAAATTGCATGTATAAGATTCGCACCCTATTTAAAGTAAAAGGCTATCGCTCGAATTTTCAAAAAATGCACCTATAGCTTTCTCAGCCTATTTACAATAGAAGGCTATCACTCGAACTGGCAAAAATTGTACATGCAATATTCGCACCCTGTTTAAAGTAAAAGGCTATCACTCGAATTTTCAAAAATTGCACCTGTAACATTCGCACCCTATTTACAGTAGAGAAGCAGGAGGCTATTGCTTGAACTACCAAAAATTGCATGTATAAGATTCGCATCCTGTTTAAAGTAGAAGGCTGTCATTCGAACTACCGAAAATTGCACCTGTAACATTCGCACCCTATTTGAAATAGAAGGCTATTACTCGAACTGCCAAAAATTGCATATATAAGATACGCACCCTGTTTAAAGTAAAAAAAAAAAAAAAAAAAAAAAAAAAAAAAAAAAAAAAAAAAAAAAAGTTCTTGAAATCCTTATTTCTCCGTTAAAGTAACAGGCTATCGCTCGAATTTTCAAAAATTGCACCTGTAATATTCTCTGCCTATTTACAGTAGAAGGCTATCACTCGAACTAGCAAAAATTGTACCTGTAACATTCGCGCCCTGTTTCAAGCAGAAGGCTATTACTTGAACTACAAAAATTGCATGTATAAGATTCGCACCCTCTTTATAGTAGAATACTATCACTCGAACTTGCAAAAATTGTACCTGTAACATTTACTCCCTGTTTAAGCAAAATGCTATTACTTGAACTGCTAAAAATTGCATGTATAAGATTCGCACCCTGTTTAAAGTAAAAGGCTACCGCTCGAATTTTCAAAAATTGCACCTGTAACATTCGCACCATGTTTAAAGTAAAAGGCTGTCATTCGAACTACCGAAAATTGCACCTGCAAAATTCGCACCCTATTTAAAATATAAGGCTATCACTCGAACTTCCCAAAATTGTACCTGCAATATTCGCAACTTGTTTAAAGTAGAAGGCTATTACTCGAATGCATGTATAAGATTCGCACCCTGTTTAAAGTAAAAGGCTATCGCTCGAATTTTCAAAAATTGCACCTCTTACATTCTCAGCATATTTACAGTAGCAGGATATAACTCGAACTGGCAAAAATCGTACCTGTAACATTCACGCTCTGTTTCAAGCAGAAGGCTATTACTTGAACTACCAAAAATGGCATGTATAAGATTCGCACCCTATTTAAAGTAGAAGGCTGTCATTCGAACTACCGAAAATTGTACCTGTAAGATTCACACCCTATTTCAAATAGAAGACTATCACTTGAACTTCCAAAACTTGTACCTGCAAAATTCGCACCCTGTTTAAAGTAAAAGGCTTCACTCGAATTTTCAAAAACTGCACCTGTAATACTCACACCCAGTGTAAACCAGAAGGCTATTACTTGAACTGCCAATAATTGCATGTGTAAGATTCGCGCTCTGTTTAAAGTAGAAGACTGTCATTCGACCTATCGAAAATTGCACCTGTAAAATTCGCACCCTACTTCAAATAGAAGACTAGTGCTCGAACTTCCAAAAATTGTACCTGCAATATTCACAGCCTGTTTTAATTAGAAGACTCTTACTTGAACTGCCAAAAATTGCATGTATAAGATTCGAACCGTGTGTAAGGTAAATGGCTTCCGCTCGAATTTTGTAAAACTGCATCTGTAACATTCGCACCCTATTTAAAATAGAAGGCTATTACTCGAACATCCAAAAATTGCATGTATAAAATTCGAACCCTATTTGTAGTAGAAGACTATCACTCGAACTAGCAAAAGTTGTACCTGCAACATTTACGCCCTGTTTAAGCATAGGGCTATTACTTGAACTGGCAAAAATTGCATGTATAAGATTCGAACCCTCTTTATAGTAGAATACTAGCACTCGAACTTGCAAAAATTGTACCTGTAACATTCACGCTCTGTTTAAAGCCGAAGGCTATTACTTGAACTGCCAAAAATGGCATGTATAAGATTCGCACCATGTTTAAAGTAGAAGGCTGTCATTCGAACTACCGAAAATTGCACCTATAAAATTCGCACCCTATGTAAAATGGACGGCTATCACTAGAACTTTCAAAAATTGTACCTGCAATATTCCCATCTTGGTAAAGTAGAAGGCTATTACTCGAACTGCGAAAAATTGCCTGTATAAGATTCGCACCCTGTTTAAAATAAAAGGCTATCGCTTGAATTTTCAAAAATTGCACCTGTAATACTCACAACCAGTGTAAACCAGAAGGCTATTACTTGAACTGGCAAAAATTGCATGTATAAGATTCGAACCCTCTTTATAGTAGAATACTATCACTCGAACTTGCAAAAATTGTACATGAAATATTGACGCCCTGTGTAAGCAAAATGCTATTACTTGAACTGCCACAAATTGCATGTATAAGATTCGCACCCTGTTTAAAGTATAAGGCTACAGATCGAATTTTCAAAAATTGCACCTTTAACATTCACGCCCTGTGTAAACCAGAAGGCTAATACATGAACTGCCAAAAATGGAATTTGTAAGATTCGCACCATGTTTAAAGTAGAAGGCTGTCATTCGAACTACCGAAAATTGCACCTATAAAATTCGCACCCTATGTAAAATGGACGGCTATCACTAGAACTTCCTAAAATTGTACCTGTAACATTCACGCTCTGTTTAAAGCCGAAGGCTATTACTTGAACTGCCAAAAATGGCATGTATAAGATTCGCACCATGTTTAAAGTAGAAGGCTGTCATTCGAACTACCGAAAATTGCACCTATAAAATTCGCACCCTATGTAAAATGGACGGCTATCACTAGAACTTCCTAAAATTGTACCAGCAATATTCGCATCTTGGTAAAGTAAAGGCTATTACTCGAATTGCGAAAAATTGCAGGTATAAGATTCGCACCCTGTTTAAAATTAAAGGCTATCGCTCGAATTTTCAAAAATTGCACCAATAACATTCGCACCCTATTTTCAGTAGAAGGCTATTACTGGAATTTGTAAAAATTGTACCTTTAACATTCCCGCCCTGTTTCAACCAGAACGCTATTACCTCAATTACCAAAAATTGCAAGTATAAGATTCAAACCCTCTTTCTAGTAGAATGCTATCACTCGAACTGGATAAAATTTTACCTGTAGCATTTACACCCTGTTTAAGCAGAAGGCTATTACTTGAACTACCAAAAATTGCATGTATAAGATTCGCACCCTGTATAAAGTAGAAGGCTGTCATTCGAACTACCGAAAATTGCATCTGTAAGATTCACACCCTATTTCAAATAGAAGACTATCACTAGAACTTCCAAACCTTGTACCTGCAATATTCGCACCCTGTTTAAAGTAAAAGGCTGTCATTCGAATTTTCAAAAATTGCTCCTGTAATATTCACGCCCTGTGTAAACCAGAATGCTATTGCTTGAACTGCCAATAATTGCATGTGTAAGATTCGCCGTCTGTTTAAAATAGAAGGCTATCATTCGAACTACCGAACATTGCACCTGTAACATTCGCAGCCTATTTACAGTAGATGGCTATCACTCGAACTGGCAAAAATTGTACCTGTAACATTCACGCCCTGTTTCAAGCAGAAGGCTATTACTTGAACTACCAAAAATTGCATGTATAAGATTCACACCCTGTATAAAGTAGAAGGCTGTCATTCGAACTACCGAAAATTGCATCTGTAAGATTCACACCCTATTTCAAATAGAAGACTATCACTAGAACTTCCAAACCTTGTACCTGCAATATTCGCACCCTGTTTAAAGTAAAAGACTATCACTCGAATTTTCAAAAATTGCACCTGTAATATTCACGCCCTGTGTAAACCAGAAGGCTATTACTTGAACTGCCAATAATTGCATGTGTAAGATTCGCACTCTGTTTAAAGTAAAATGCTATCGCTCGAATTTACAAACATTGCACCTGTAACATTCGCACCAAGTTTAAAGTCGAAGGCTGCCATTTGATCTACCGAAAATTGCAACTGTAAGATTTCCACCCTATTTAAAATAGAAGGCTATCACTCGAAAGTCCAAAAATTGTACTTGCAATATTCTCATCTTGTTTAAAGAAGAAGGCTATTACTCGAACTGCGGAAAATTGCATGTAGAAGATTCGCACCCTGTTTAAAGTAAAAGGCTATCGCTCGAATTTTCAAAAATGCACCTGTAACATTCTCAGCCTATTTACAGTAGAAGGCTATTACTCGAACTGGCAAAAATTGTACATGCAATAATCGCACCCTGTTTAAAGTAAAAGGCTATCACTCGAATTTTTAAAAATCGCACCTGTAATATTCGCACCCTATTTGAAATAGAAGGCTATTACTCGAACTGCCAAAAATTGCATATATAAGATACGCACCCTGTTTAAAGTAAAAGGCTTCACTCGAATTTTCAAAAATTGCACCTGTAATATTCACGCCCTGTGTAAACCAGAAGGCTATTACTTGAACTGCCAATAATTGCATGTGTAAGATTCGCACCATGTTTATAGTAGAAGGCTGTCATTCGAACTACCGAAAATTGCACCTGTAAAATTCGCACCCTATTTAAAATAGAAGACTATCATATATATGACATGATATGATATGATATCACTCGAAGTTCCAAAAATTGTACATGCAATATTCGAATATTGGTAAAGTAGAAGGCTATTAATCCAACTGGGAAAAATTGCATGTATAAGATTCGCAAAATTTAAAGTAAAAGGCTATCGCTCGGATTTTCATAAAATGCACCTATAGCTTTCTCAGCCTATTTACAGTAGAAGGCTATCACTCGAACTGGCAAAAATTGTACATGCAATATTCGCACCCTGTTTAAAGTAAAAGGCTATCACTCGAATTTTCAAAAATTGCACCTGTAACATTCGCACCCTATTTACAGTAGAGAAGCAGAAGGCTATTGCTTGAACTACCAAAAATTGCATGTATGAGATTCGCATCCTGTTTAAAGTAGAAGGCTGTCATTCGAACTACAGAAAATTGCACCTGTAAGATTCGCACCCTATTTGAAATAGAAGGCTATTACTCGAACTGCCAAAAATTGCATGTATAAGATTCGAACCCTATTTATAGTAGAAGACTGACACTCGAACTGGCAAAAATTGTGCCTGTAACAGTCACGCCCTATTTAAAGCCGAAGGCTATTACTCGAGCTTCCAAAAATTATACCTGCAATATTCGCATCCTGTTTAAAGTAAAAGGCTATCACTCGAATTTTCAAAAATTGCACCTGTATTATTCACGCCCTGTGTAAACCAGAAGGCTATTACTTGAACTGCCAATAATTGCATGTGTAAGATTCGCAATCTGTTTAAAGTAAAATGCTATCGCTCGAATTTTCAAAAATTGCACCTGTAACATTCGCACCATGTTTAAAGTAAAAGGCTGTCATTCGAACTACCGAAAATTGCATCTGTAAAATTCGCACCCTATTTAAAATAGAAGGCTATCGCTCGAACTTCCCAAAATTGTACCTGCAATATTCGCATCTTGTTTAAAGTAGAAGGCTATTACTCGAACTGCGAAAAATTGCATGTATAAGATTCGCACCCTGTTTAAAGTAAAAGGCTATCGCTCGAATTTTCAAAAAATACACCTGTAACATTCTCAGCCTATTTAGAGTAGAAGGCTATCACTCGAACTGGCAAAAATTGTACCTGTAACAGTCACGCCCTGTTTAAAGCAGAAGGCTATTACTTGAACTGCCAATAATTGCATGAGTAAGATTCGCACCATGTTCAAAATAGAAGGCTGTCATTCGAACTACAGAAATTGCACCTGAAGATTCACACCCTATTTCAAATAGAAGACTATCACTAGAACTTCCAAAACTTGTACTTGCAATATTCGCACCCTGTTTAAAGTAAAAGGCTATCACTCGAATTTCCAAAAATTGCACCTGTAATATTCACACCCTGTGTAAACCAGAAGGCTATTACTTGAACAGCCAATAATTGCATGTGTAAGATTCGCATTCTGTTTAAAGTAGAAGGCTGTCATTGACCTACTGAAAATTGCACCTGTAACATTCGCACCCTATTTGAAATAGAAGGCTATTACTCGAACTGCCAAAAATTGCATATATAAGATTCGCACTCTGTTTAAAGTAGAAGGCTGTCATTCGAACTACCGAAAATTGATCCTGTAATATTCGCACCCTATTTCAAATAGAAGACTATCACAAGAAATTCCAAAACTTGTACGTGCAATATTCGCACCCTGTTTAAAGTAAGTGGCTATCACTCGAATTTTCAAAAATTGCACCTGTAATATTCAGGCCCTGTGTAAACCAGAAGGCTATTACTTGAACTGCCAATAATTGCATGTGTAAGATTCGCATTCAGTTTAAAGTAGAAGGCTGTCATTGAACTACTGAAAATTGCACCTGTAACATTCGCACCCTATTTGAAATAGAAGGCTATTACTTGAATTGCCAATAATTGCATGTGTAAGATTCGCACTCTGTTTAAAGTAGAAGGCTGTCATTTGAACTACCGAAGATTGCACCTGTAGCATTCGCAGCCTATTTACAGTAGAAGGCTATCACTCGAACTGGCAAAAATTGTACCTGTAACATTCACGCAATGTTTCAAGCAGGAGGCTATTACTTGAACTACCAAAAATTGCATGTATAAGATTCGAACCCTGTATAAAGTAGAAGGCTGTCATTCGAACTACCGAAAACTCCACCTGTAAGATTCAAACCCTATTTCAAATAGAAGACTATCACTAGAACTTCCAAAACTTGTACATGCAATATTCGCATCCTGTTTAAAGTAAAAGGCTATCACTCGAATTTTCAAAAATTGCACCTGTATTATTCACGCCCTGTGTAAACCAGAAGGCTATTACTTGAACTGCCAATAATTGCATGTGTAAGATTCGCAACCTGTTTAAAGTAAAACGCTATCGCTCGAATTTTCAAAAATTGCACCTGTAACATTCGGACCATGTTTAAAGTAGAAGGCTGTCATTCGAACTACCAAAAATTGCACCTGTAAAATTCTAACCCTATTTAAAATAGAAGGCTATCACTCGAACTTCCAAAAATTGTACTTGCAATATTCGCATCTTGTTTAAAGTAGAAGGCTATTACTCGAACTGCGAAAAATTGCATGTATAAGATTCGCACCCTGTTTAAAGTAAAAGGCTATCACTCGAATTTTCAAAAATTGCACCTGTAACATTCGCACCCTATTTACAGTAGAGAAGCAGAAGGCTATTGCTTGAACTACCAAAAATTGCATGTATAAGATTCGCATCCTGTTTAAAGTAGAAGGCTGTCATTCGAACAACCGAAAATTGCACCTGTAACATACGCACCCTATTTGAAATAGAAATCTATTACTCGAACTGCGGAAAATTGCATGTATAAGATTCGAGCCCTATTTATAGTAGAAGACTGTCACTCGAACTGGCAAAAATTGTACCTGTAACAGTCACGCATTATTTAAAGCCGAAAGCTATTACTCGAGCTTCCAAAAATTATATCTGAAATATTCACACCCTGTTTAAAGTAAAAGGCTATCACTCGAATTTTCAAAAATTGCACCTGTATTATTCACGCCCTTTGTAAACCAGAAGGCTATTACTTGAACTGCCAATAATTGCATGTGTAAGATTCGCACTCTGTTTAAAATAAAATGCTATCGCTCGAATTTTCAAAAATTCCACCTGTAACATTCGCACCCTGTTTAAAGTAAAAGGCTATCACTCGAATTTCAAAAATTGCACCTGTAATATTCACACTCCGTGTAAACCAGAAGGCTATTACTTGAACTGCCAATAATTGCATGTGTAAGATTCGCACTCTGTTTAAAGTAGAAGGCTGTTATTGAACTACCGAAAATTGCACCTGTAGCACTCGCACCCTATTTGAAATAGAAGCCTATTACTAGAACTGCCAAAAATTGCATGTATAAGATTCGCACTCTGTTTAAAGTAGAAGACTGTCACTCGAACTACCGAAAATTCCACCTGTAATATTCGCACCCTATTTCAAATAGAAGACTATCACTAGAACTTCCAAAACTTGTAACTGTAATATTCGCACCCAGTTTAAAGTAAGAGGCTATCACTCGAATTTTCACAAGCACCTGTAACATTCACGCCCTGTTTCAAGCAGAAGGCTATTACTTGAACTACCAAAAATTGCATGTATAAGATTCGCACCCTGTATAAAGTAGAAGGCTGTAATTCGAACTACCGAAAATTCCACCTGTAATATTCGCACCCTATTTCAAATAGAAGACTATCACTAGAACTTCCAAAACTTGTAACTGCAATATTCGCACCCTGTTTAAAGTAAGAGGCTATCACTCGAATTTTCACAAGCACCTGTAATATTCAGGCCCTGTGTAAACCAGAAGGCTATTACTTGAACTGCCAATAATTGCATGTGTAAGATTCGCACTCTGTTTAAAGTAGAAGGCTGTCATTGAACTACCGAAAATTGCACCTGTAACACTCGCGCCTTATTTGAAATAGAAGCCTATTACTCGAACTGCCAAAAATTGCATGTATAAGATTCGCACCCTGTTTAAAGTAAAAGGCTATCACTCGAATTTCAAAAATTGCACCTGTAATATTCACACCCCGTGTAAACCAGAAGGCTATTACTTGAACTGCCAATAATTGCATGTGTAAGATTCGCACTATGTTTAAAGTAGAAGGCTGTCATTGAACTACCGAAAATTGCACCTGTAACACTCGCGCCTTATTTGAAATAGAAGCCTATTACTCGAACTGCCAAAAATTGCATGTATAAGATTCGCACTCTGTTTAAAGTAAGAGGCTATCACTCGAATTTTCACAAATTGCACCTGTAGTATTCAGGCCCTGTGTAAACTAGAAGGCTATTAATTGAACTGCCAATAATTGCATGTGTAAGATTCGCACCCTGTATAAATTAGAAGGCTGTCATTCGAACTACCGAAAATTGCATCTGTAAGATTCACACCCTATTTCAAATAGAAGACTATCACTAGAACTTCCAAACCTTGTACCTGCAATATTCGCACCCTGTTTAAAGTAAAAGACTATCACTCGAATTTTCAAAAATTGCACCTGTAATATTCACGCCCTGTGTAAACCAGAAGGCTATTACTTGAACTGCCAATAATTGCATGTGTAAGATTCGCACTCTGTTTAAAGTAAAATGCTATCGCTCGAATTTTCAAACATTGCACCTGTAACATTCGCACCATGTTTAAAGTAGAAGGCTGTCATTTGATCTACCGAAAATTGCACCTGTAAGATTTCCACCCTATTTAAAATAGAAGGCTATCACTCGAACGTCCAAAAATTGTACTTGCAATATTCTCATCTTGTTTAAATTAGAAGGCTATTACTCGAACTGCGGAAAATTGCATGTATAAGATTCGCACCCTGTTTCAAGTAAAAGGCTATCGCTCGAATTTTCAAAAATTGCACCTGTAACATTCTCAGCCTATTTACAGTAGAAGGCTATCACTCGAACTGGCAAAAATTGTACCTGTAAAATTCACGCTCTGTTTCAAGCAGAAGGCTGTGACTTGAACAACCAAAAATTGCATGTATAAGATTCGCACCCTATTTAAAGTAGAAGGCTGTCATTCGAACTACCGAAAATTGCACCTGTAAGATTCACACCCTATTTCAAATAGAAAACTATCACTAGAACTTCCAAAACTTGTACTTGCAATATTCGCACAATGTTTAAAGTAAAAGGCTATCACTCGAATTTCCAAAAATTGCACCTGTAATATTCACACCCTGTGTAAACCAGAAGGCTATTACTTGAACAGCCAATAATTGCATGTGTAAGATTCGCATTCTGTTTAAAGTAGAAGGCTGTCATTGAACTACTGAAAATTGCACCTGTAACATTCGAACCCTATTTGAAATAGAAGGCTATTACTCGAACTGCCAAAAATTGTATATATAAGATTCGCACTCTGTTTAAAGTAGAAGGCAGTCATTCGAACTACCGAAAATTGATCCTGTAATATTCGCACCCTATTGCAAATAGAAGACTGTCACTAGAAATTCCAAAACTTGTACGTGCAATATTCGCACCCTGTTTAAAGTAAGTGGCTATCACTCGAATTTTCAAAAATTGCACCTGTAATATTCAGGCTCTGTGTAAACCAGAAGGCTATTACTTGAACTGCCTATAATTGCATGTGTAAGATTCGCATTCTGTTTAAATACAAGGCTCTCATTGAACTACTGAAAATTGCACCTGTAAAATTCGCACCCTATTTGAAATAGAAGGCTATTACTTGAATTGCCAATAATTGCATGTGTAAGATTCGCACTCTGTTTAAAGTAGAAGGCTGTCATTTGAACTACCGAAGATTGCACCTGTAACATTCGCAGCCTATTTACAGTAGAAGGCTATCACTCGAACTGGCAAAAATTGTACCTGTAACATTCACGCAATGTTTCAAGCAGAAGGCTATTACTTGAACTACCAAAAATTCCATGTATAAGATTCGAACCCTGTATAAAGTAGAAGGCTGTCATTCGAACTACCGAAAACTCCACCTGTAAGATTCAAACCCTTTTTCAAATAGAAGACTATCACTAGAACTTCCAAAACTTGTACATGCAATATTCGCATCCTGTTTAAAGTAAAAGGCTATCACTCGAATTTTCAAAAATTGCACCTGTATTATTCACGCCCTGTGTAAACCAGACGGCTATTACTTGAACTGCCAATAATTGCATGTGTAAGATTCGCAACCTGTTTAAAGTAAAACGCTATCGCTCGAATTTTCAAAAATTGCACCTGTAACATTCGGACCATGTTTAAAGTAGAAGGCTGTCATTCGAACTAACAAAAATTGCACCTGTAAAATTCCCACCCTATTTAAAATAGAAGGCTATCACTCGAACTTCCAAAAATTGTACTTGCAATATTCGCATCTTGTTTAAAGTAGAAGGCTATTACTCGAACTGCGAAAAATTGCATGTATAAGATTCGCACCCTGTTTAAAGTAAAATGCTATCGCTCGAATTTTCAAAAATTGCACCTGTAACATTCGCACCATGTTTAAAGTAAAAGGCTGTCATTCGAACTACCGAAAATTGCATCTGTAAAATTCGCACCCTAATTAAAATAGAAGGCTATCACTGGAACTTCCCAAAATTGTACCTGCAATATTCGCATCTTGTTTAAAGTAGAAGGCTATTACTCGAACTGCGAAAAATTGCATGTATAAGATTCGCACCCTGTTTAAAGTAAACGGCTATCGCTCGAATTTTCAAAAAATGCACCTCTAACATTCTCAGCATATCTACAGTAGCAGGCTATCACTCGAACTGGCAAAAATTGTACCTGTAACATTCACGCTCTGTTTCAAGCAGAAGGCTATTACTTGAACTACCAAAAATTGCATGTATAAGATTCGCACCCTATTTAAAGTAGAAGGTTGTCATTCGAACCACCGAAAATTGCACCTGTAACACTCGCACCCTATTTGAAACAGAAGCCTATTACTAGAACTGCCAAAAATTGCATGTATAAGATTCGCACTCTGTTTAAAGTAGAAGACTGTCATTCGAACTACCGAAAATTCCACCTGTAAGATTCAGACCCAATTTCAAATAGAAGACTATCACTAGAACTTCCAAAACTTGTACCTGCAATATTCGCACCCTGTTTAAAGTAAAAGGCTATCACTCGAATTTTCAAAAATTGCACCTGTAATATTCACGCCCTGTGTAAACCAGAAGGCTATTACTTGAACTGCCAATAATTGCATGTGTAAGATTCGCACTCTGTTTAAAGTAGAAGGCTGTCATTTAACTACCGAAAATTGCACCTGTAACACTCGCACCCTATTTGAAATAGAAGCCTATTACTAGAACTGCCAAAAATTGCATGTATAAGATTCGCACTCTGTTTAAAGTAGAAGACTGTCATTCGAACTACCGAAAATTCCACCTGTAATATTCGCACCCTATTTCAAATAGAAGACTATCACTAGAACTTCCAAAACTTGTAACTGTAATACTCGCACCCTGTTTAAAGTAAGAGGCTATCACTCGAATTTTCACAAGCACCTGTAATATTCACGCCCTGTTTCAAGCAGAAGGCTATTACTTGAACTACCAAAAATTGCATGTATAAGATTCGCACCCTGTATAAAGTAGAAGGCTGTCATTCGAACAACCGAAAATTGCATCTGTAAGATTCACACCCTATTTCAAATAGAAGACTATCACTAGAACTTCCAAACCTTGTACCTGCAATATTCGCACCCTGTTTAAAGTAAAAGACTATCACTCGAATTTTCAAAAATTGCACCTGTAATATTCGCGCCCTGTGCAAACCAGAAGGCTATTACTTGAACTGCCAATAATTGCATGTGTAAGATTCGCACTCTGTTTAAAGTAAAATGCTATCGCTCGAATTTTCAAACATTGCACCTGTAACATTCGCACCATGTTTAAAGTAGAAGGCTGTCATTTGATCTACCGAAAATTGCACCTGTAAGATTTCCACCCTTTTAAAATAGAAGGCTATCACTCGAACTTCCCAAAATTGTACTTGCAATATTCTCATCTTGTTTAAAGTAGAAGGTTATTACTCGAACTGCGGAAAATTGCATGTATAAAATTCGCACCCTGTTTCAAGTAAAAGGCTATCGCTCGAATTTTCAAAAATTGCACCTGTAACATTCTCAGCCTATTTACAGTAGAAGGCTATCACTCGAACTGGCAAAAATTGTACCTGTAACATTCGCGCTCTGTTTAAAGCAGAAGGCTATTACTTGAACTACCAAAAATTGCATGTATAAGATTCGCACCCTCTTTATAGTAGAATACTATCACTCGAACTTGCAAAAATTGTACCCGTAACATTTTGCTCCCTGTTTAAGCAAAATGCTATTACTTGAACTGCTAAAAATTGCATGTATAAGATTCGCACCCTGTTTAAAGTAAAAGGCTACCGCTCAAATTTTCAAAAATTGCACCTGTAACATTCACGCCCTGTGTAAACCAGAAGGCTATTACTTGAACTGCCAAAAATGGCACGTGTAAGAGTCGCACCATGTTTAAAGTAGCAGCCTGTCATTCGAACTACCGAAAATTGCACCTGTAAAATTCGCACCCTATTTAAAATAGAAGGCTATCACTCGAACTTCCAAAGTTGTAACAGCAATATTCGAATCTTGGTAAAGTAGAAGGCTATTACTCCAACTGCGAAAAATTAGATGTATAAGATTCGCACCCTGTTTAAAGTAAAAGGCTATCGCTCGAATTTTCAAAAATGCACCTGTAACATTCTCAGCCTATTTACAGTAGAGAAGCAGAAGGATATTGCTTGAACTACCAAAAATTGCATGTATAAGATTCGCATCCTGTTTACAGTAGAAGGCTGTCATTCGAACTACCGAAAATTGCACCTGTAACATTCGCACCCTATTTGAAATAGAAGGCTATTTCTCGAACTGCCAAAAATTGCATGTATAATATTCGAACCCTATCTATATTAGAAGACTGACACTCGAACTGGCAAAAATTGTGCCTGTAACATTCGCGCCCTGTTTAAAGCCGAAGGCTATTACTCCAGCTTCCAAAAATTATACCTGCAATATTCTCACCCTGTTTAAAGTGGAATACTATTACTCGAACTGCCAAAAATTGCATGTATAAGATTCGCACCCTGTTTAAAGTAGAAGGCTGTCATTCGAACTACCGAAAATTGCACCTGTAAGATTCACACCCTATTTCAAATAGAAGACTATAACTAGAACTTCCAAAACTTGTACCTGCAATATTCGCATCCTGTTTAAAGTAAAAGGCTATCACTCGAATTTTCAAAAATTGCACCTGTAATATTCACGCTCTGTGTAAACCAGAGGCTATTACTTGAACTGCCAATAATTGCATGTGTAAGATTCGCACTCTGTTTAAAGTAAAATGCTATCGCTCGAATTTTCAAAAATTGCACCTGTAACATTCGGACCATGTTTAAAGTAGAAGGCTGTCATTCGAACTACCAAAAATTGCACCTGTAAAATTCCCACCCTATTTAAAATAGAAGGCTATCACTAGAAATTCCAAAACTTTTACGTGCAATATTCGCATCCTGTTTAAAGTAAAAGGCTATCACTCGAATTTTCAAAAATTGCACCTGTATTATTCACGCCCTGTGTAAACCAGAAGGCTTTTACTTGAACTGCCAATAATTGCATGTGTAAGATTCGCACTCTGTTTAAAGTAGAAGGCAGTCATTCGAACTACCGAAAATTGCACCTGTAGCATTCGCACCCTAATTGAAATAGAAGGCTATTACTCGAACTGCCAAGAATTGCATGTATAAGATTCGGACCCTATTTATAGTAGAAGACTGTCACTCGAACTGGCAAAAATTGTAGCTGTAACATTCGCGCCCTGTTTAAAGCCGAAGGCTATTACTCCAGCTTCCAAAAATTATACCTGCAATATTCTCACCCTGTTTAAAGTGGAATACTATTACTCGAACTGCCAAAAATTGCATGTATAAGATTCGCACCCTGTTTAAAGTAGAAGGCTGTCATTCGAACTACCGAAAATTGCACCTGTAAGATTCACACCCTATTTCAAATAGAAGACTATAACTAGAACTTCCAAAACTTGTACCTGCAATATTCGCATCCTGTTTAAAGTAAAAGGCTATCACTCGAATTTTCAAAAATTGCACCTGTATTATTCACGCCCTGTGTAAACCAGAAGGCTTTTACTTGAACTGCCAATAATTGCATGTGTAAGATTCGCACTCTGTTTAAAGTAGAAGGCAGTCATTCGAACTACCGAAAATTGCACCTGTAACATTCGCACCCTATTTGAAATAGAAGGTTATTACTCGAACTGCCAAAAATTGCATATATAACATTCGCACTCTGTTTAAAGTAGAAGGCTGTCATTTGAACTACCGAAAATTGATCCTGTAACATTCGCACCCTATTTCAAATAGAAGACTATCACTAGAAATTCCAAAACTTGTACGTGCAATATTCGCATCCTGTTTAAAGTAAAAGGCTATCACTCGAATTTTCAAAAATTGCACCTGTATTATTCACGCCCTGTGTAAACCAGAAGGCTTTTACTTGAACTGCCAATAATTGCATGTGTAAGATTCGCACTCTGTTTAAAGTAGAAGGCAGTCATTCGAACTACCGAAAATTGCACCTGTAGCATTCGCACCCTAATTGAAATAGAAGGCTATTACTCGAACTGCCAAGAATTGCATGTATAAGATTCGGACCCTATTTATAGTAGAAGACTGTCACTCGAACTGGCAAAAATTGTACCTGTAACATTCGCGCCCTGTTTAAAGCCGAAGGCTATTACTCCAGCTTCCAAAAATTATACCTGCAATATTCTCACCCTGTTTAAAGTGGAATACTATTACTCGAACTCCCAAAAATTGCATGTATAAGATTCGCACCCTGTTTAAAGTAGAAGGCTGTCATTCGAACTACCGAAAATTGCACCTGTAAGATTCACACCCTATTTCAAATAGAAGACTATAACTAGAACTTCCAAAACTTGTACCTGCAATATTCGCATCCTGTTTAAAGTAAAAGGCTATCACTCGAATTTTCAAAAATTGCACCTGTAATATTCACGCTCTGTGTAAACCAGAGGCTATTACTTGAACTGCCAATAATTGCATGTGTAAGATTCGCACTCTGTTTAAAGTAAAATGCTATCGCTCGAATTTTCAAAAATTGCACCTGTAACATTCGGACCATGTTTAAAGTAGAAGGCTGTCATTCGAACTACCAAAAATTGCACCTGTAAAATTCCCACCCTATTTAAAATAGAAGGCTATCACTCGAACTTCCCAAAATTATACCTGCAATATTCGCATCTTGTTTAAAGTAGAAGGCTATTACTCGAACTGCGAAAAATTGCATGTATAAGATTCGCAACCTGTTTAAAGTAAAAGGCTATCGCTCGAATTTTCAAAAAATGCACCTGTAACATTCTCAGCCTATTTGCATTAGAAGGCTATCACTCGAACTGGCAAAAACTGTACCTGTAACATTCACGCTCTGTTTCAAGCAGAAGGCTATTACTTGAACTACCAAAAATTGCATGAATAAAATTCGAACCCTATTTGTAGTAGAAGGCTGTCATTCGAACTGCCGAAAATTGCACCTGTAAGACTCACACCCTATTTCAAATAGAAGACTATCACTAGAACTTCCAAAACTTGTACCTGTAAAATTCCCACCCTATTTAAAATAGAAGGCTATCACTCGAACTTCCAAAAATTGTACTTGCAATATTCGCATCTTGTTTAAAGTAGAAGGCTATTACTCGAACTGCGAAAAATTGCATGTATAAGATTCGCACCCTGTTTCAAGTAAAAGGCTATCGCTCGAATTTTCAAAAATTGCACCTGTAACATTCTCAGTCTATTTACAGTAGAAGGCTATGACTCGAACTGGCAAAAATTGTACCTGTAACATTCACGCTCTGTTTCAAGCAGAAGGCTATTACTTGAACTACCAAAAATTGCATGTATAAAATTCGAACCCTATTTGTAGTAGAAGACTATCACTCGAACTAGCAAAAATTGTACCTGTAATTTTCACGCCCTGTTTAAAGCAGAAGGCTATTACTTGAACTGCCAATAATTGCATGAGTAAGATTCGCACCATGTTTAAAATAGAAGGCTGTCATTCGAACTACAGAAATTGCACCTGTAAGATTCACACCCTATTTCAAATAGAAGACTATCACTAGAACTTCCAAAACTTGTACCTGCAATATTCGCACCCTGTTTAAATTAAAAGGCTATTTATAGCAGAAGACTGTCACTCGAATTGGCAAAAATTGTACCTGTAAAATTCACGCCCTGTTTAAAGCGGAAGGCTATTACTCGAGCTTCCAAAAATTATACCTGCAATTTTCACACCCTGTTTAAAGTAGAAGACTATTACTCGAACTGCCAAAAATTGCATGTATAAGATTCGCAACCTGTTTAAAGTAAAATGCTATCGCTCGAATTTTCAAAAATTGCACCTTTAACATTCGCACCATGTTTAAAGTAGAATTCTGTCATTCGAACTACCGAAAATTGCACCTGTAAAATTCGCACCATATTTAAAATAGAAGGCTATCACTCGAACTTCCAAAAATTATACCTGCAATATTCACATCTTGTTTAAAGTAGAAGGCTATTACTCGAACTGCGAAAAATTGCATGTATAAGATTCGCACCCTGTTTAAAGTAAAAGGCTATCGCTCGAATTTTCAAAAATTGCACCTGTAACATTCTCAGCCTATTTACAGGAGAAGGCTAGCACTCGAACTGGCAAAAATTGTACCTGTAACATTCACGCTCTGTTTCAAGCCAGAAGACTATTACTTGAACTACCAAAAATTTCATGTATAAGATTCGCACCCTATTTAAATTAGAAGGCTGTCATTCGAACTACCGAAAATTGTACCTGTAAGACTCACACCCTATTTCAAATAGAAGGCTATCACTAGAACTTCCAAAACTTGTACCTGCAAAATTCGCACCCTGTTTAAAGTAAAAGGCTTCACTCGAATTTTCAAAAACTGCACCTGTAATACTCACACCCAGTGTAAACCAGAAGGCTATTACTTGAACTACCAAAAATTGCATGAATAAAATTCGAACCCTATTTGTAGTAGAAGGCTGTCATTCGAACTGCCGAAAATTGCACCTGTAAGACTCACACCCTATTTCAAATAGAAGACTATCACTAGAACTTCCAAAACTTGTACCTGTAAAATTCCCACCCTATTTAAAATAGAAGGCTATTTATAGCAGAAGACTGTCACTCGAATTGGCAAAAACTGCACCTGTAATACTCACACCCATTGTAAACCAGAAGGCTATTACTTGAACTACCAAAAATTGCATGAATAAAATTCGAACCCTATTTGTAGTAGAAGGCTGTCATTCGAACTGCCGAAAATTGCACCTGTAAGACTCACACCCTATTTCAAATAGAAGACTATCACTAGAACTTCCAAAACTTGTACCTGTAAAATTCCCACCCTATTTAAAATAGAAGGCTATCACTCGAACTTCCAAAAATTGTACTTGCAATATTCGCATCTTGTTTAAAGTAGAAGGCTATTACTCGAACTGCGAAAAATTGCATGTATAAGATTCGCACCCTGTTTAAAGTAAAAGGCTACCGCTCGAATTTTCAAAAATTGCACCTGTAATATTCACACCCTGTGTAAACCAGAAGGCTATTACTTGAACTGCCAATAATTGCATGTGTAAGATTCGCATTCTGTTTAAAGCCGAAGGCTGTCATTGAACTACTGAAAATTGCACCTGTAACATTCGCACCCTATTTGAAATAGAAGGCTATTACTCGAACTGCCAAAAATTGCATATATAACATTCGCACTCTGTTTAAAGTAGAAGGCTGTCATTCGAACTACCGAAAATTGATCCTGTAACATTCGCACCCTATTTCAAATAGAAGACTATCACTAGAAATTCCAAAACTTGTACGTGCAATATTCGCACCCTGTTTAAAGCAAGAGGCTATCACTCGAATTTTCAAAAACTACACCTGTAATACTCACACCCAGTGTAAACCAGAAGGCTATTACTTGAACTGCCAATAATTGCATGTGTAAGATTCGCACTCTGTTTAAAGTAGAAGACTGTCATTCGAACTACCGAAAATTGCACCTGTAAAATTCGCACCCTATTTAAAATAGAAGGCTATCACTCGAACTTCCAAAGTTGTAACTGCAATATTCGAATCTTGGTAAAGTAGAAGGCTATTACTCCAACTGCGAAAAATTAGATGTATAAGATTCGCACCCTGTTTAAAGTAAAAGGCTATCGCTCGAATTTTCAAAAATGCACCTGTAACATTCTCAGCCTATTTACAGTAGAGAAGCAGAAGGATATTGCTTGAACTACCAAAAATTGTATGTATAAGATTCGCATCCTGTTTACAGTAGAAGGCTGTCATTCGAACTACCGAAAATTGCACCTGTAACATTCGCACCCTATTTGAAATAGAAGGCTATTTCTCGAACTGCCAAAAATTGCATGTATAATATTCGAACCCTATCTATAGTAGAAGACTGACACTCGAACTGGCAAAAATTGTGCCTGTAACATTCGCGCCCTGTTTAAAGCCGAAGGCTATTACTCCAGCTTCCAAAAATTATACCTGCAATATTCTCACCCTGTTTAAAGTGGAATACTATTACTCGAACTGCCAAAAATTGCATGTATAAGATTCGCACCCTGTTTAAAGTAGAAGGCTGTCATTCGAACTACCGAAAATTGCACCTGTAAAATTCCCACCTTATTTAAAATAGAAGGTGTTTAATCTTAAGTCGTTTTTTCTCATGCTTAATCAAATCAACAAAAACAATTCATCAATTCATTTGCATGCATTGCACGAATCATTGACCTTCTTTTAGAAAGCATAAAGGCATTCGCTGACAACACATAAATTGGCTTGTAACAAGAAAATAAAAACGCGCAACCAGCACAGGTCATTCGCTTTAATAATTTGTAAATGCGCTAATTTTGTGTATGTCAGCAATGCGTTTATTGCTGTAATGATTATTGACCCTAGCTTTAAGTAACTCTAGTTTTTTTGTAAAGCTTGTATAAATATCGTGCAAATTAAATTAAATATATCAGTTTTCATTATCATATACAAGGTGTTGTTTTACCAGTGCTTTCGCTTTGTGAGTCTCAATTAAGATTGTTTTGGTACAAGAACCGAAACCAATCAACAAGTAACTTACGATACAAGCATCGTAAGCATCATCATATCACCATCTTCATTGCGACGGACAATAAATTACTTACTGTGTCGGTACAAGAACCGGACACAGCTCCAACAAATTCGTTCACGATACAGGTATCGTGAGCTCATCTACATCCCATCAGAGTAAAAGAACTTTGATTTACATTTGGTGACCCCGACGTGATCATTTGATTTGATCATGAGTTTAGAAGACCGTATAACTTCGCAGAAGAAGATTGGAGGCGAAATACAAAAGATAATCGCCAACTATAAGACGGATCCCGCGGACAAGAAAACTTTAGATTATCTAAAGTCAAGATCGAATGCCCTAAATGCTTGCTGGAATGAATTTTCTTCAACGAACGCAGTCATTATGAAGCAATCGGGAGACATATCAGATCATCCATACATCTCAACTGGTTATTATGAAGCGATAAAGAAGGTCTATGAGCAGATAATCCAAGATATGAATGAAAAGATTGAGGCAATTAAAAAATTCACTCAACCCTTAGAAGAGAAGCGTGAGCCAATCGATAAAGCGGATAAGGCATTGAAAGACACTAATAGTGAAGATAATCTAGCAACAACGCAATGCAACCATACAGAAAATAAGAATGAGAATTTAGGTGCAAGCATCTCCGGAATTTTACATAAACAACGATCTGTTTTAGCTGTATTGCGTAAAACAGTAGCAGGATTAGCTACAATCAAGGAAGATTATACAGAGCAATTCTACCAGCTTAAGATCAAAACAATAGAACAATACTTACATGATGTTCAAAGGCTCCACTACAAAATCTGGGATAGTGTCGATGATCCCACAATAATAAGTTATGATGCAGAGGAATACTTCAGTTTAGTGGAAGAAGTTCAAAATACTTTGGCGCAACTATACAATTATGTGGGTAGTAAGAGCAATGACCACAAAGCAGATGTGAGTACAAACTCTGTGATGAAACTGCCTAAGATTGTTCTGCAACGTTTTGATGGCGATTACTTGAAATGGCGGCAATTTCATGATCTTTTCACTGAAGTAGTGCACAAGCAGACAATGTCGGAGTGCCAGAAGATGTGGTATCTCAAAAGCAGCTTATCAGGCGAGGCCGAGAAATTAGTGCGACATCTTACTATTTCGGATACAAATTACTCTGCTGCGTGGAAGATTATCACCGAAAGGTACGAGAACCCTAGGTTATTGGTAACTGCACTACTAAATAGACTGCTGTCGCAGACCAGTATAACCAACGAAAGTTCTTCTGCCATAAAGGCCCTACATGACACAACCCAGGAATACCTACTCGGCTTAGAAAACTTGGGAATAAACATCAACCATTGGGATCCACTGTTACATCATCTATTGATAAAGAGACTGGACCGCACTACACACACGCTTTACGAGCAATCTTTGCCCCAGCCCAGAGCACTGCAATCTATGAAGAACTTCTTAGTGTTTTTAGAAACGCGCTTCCAATCATTAGAGACCTTAGGAAACAAAGGTAAACCCACTGAAGATTATAACCGAAGAATAGGTGTCTCAAGGGCTTTTGCTTCAACAGTGACCAACGGATCAGTTTGCACCATGTGCAAAGGTAATCATCAGCTGTTTGCATGTCGGAGATTTCAAGAATTAACTCCACTCAAGCGCATTGCTCATGTGAAAGGAGTCAATGTGTGCTTCAATTGTCTCAATGCAGGTCACCGGGTCGATACTTGTACAGCCCGAGCATGTACCAAGTGTTCAAAAAGACATAATACTTTATTGCATACTGATAACGCCTTTTCCAAATCCGGATCATCATATACGCAAAGCAAAAATCCTCAGAGTCAAGTTACTGCTGCACACCCAGCAAGTAACAAATTATCATCAACACATTTCAATCAGGCACACGATCAATCAATATCGTTGACAACGAAAACAGCTCAGTCATTGAAGGGCTATGTTCTCCTCAGCACAGCAGTCGTTAATCTAATTAACAACAGAGGTAAAAAAGTGGAATGTAGAGCCATCTTAGACTCAGGCTCTCAGTTGAACTTCATGACCGAGAAGATTGCGAAACAATTAGAATTAACAGAAATTCCAGAGCAATTACACATTGAGGGCATTGGTCAGCGGAGACAACAATCCCATAGTCGAGTGAACGTACTGTTGCAATCTAGAATAAATAATTTTACTACAAGACTCGAAGCCCATGTGCTATCAAAAATCATTTCAGTTCAACCCACTAAGTCAATAGATACTTCAGCTTGGCCGCTACCTCAAAACATCGCGTTAGCTGATCCAACCTTCGATCGACCTGGGCCTATTGATCTGTTGATTGGTGCAGAGATTTACTATTCACTCTTGTCAATTGGCCAGATAAAGTTGGGTGAAATGTTACCAACACTTCAAAACACTGTTTTTGGTTGGACTGTGGCAGGGAAGATCAATAATATGTCTCAAGCTGACGCAATCTGTGGAATATGCAGCGACGATGAAAGATTAGACCAGCAAATTGAGCGTTTTTGGAAGCTGGAAGAGACTGAAGGGTCTTCCACGAATTTTACCACGGCAGAGAAACGGTGTGAGATACACTTCAATCAAAACACAAGAAGAAGTTTAAGTGGACGTTTTATCGTAAGTCTCCCATTTCTAGTTCAGCCTACTAGATTAGGGGAATCGAAAGACA
The DNA here is from genome assembly GCA_963930735.1 of Dioctria linearis. Classification (NCBI taxonomy): domain Eukaryota; kingdom Metazoa; phylum Arthropoda; class Insecta; order Diptera; family Asilidae; genus Dioctria; species Dioctria linearis. The sequence continues at coordinate 174,174,420 of OZ005741.1, read as the reverse complement.
TTGCTTTGCAAAGATTTAGATCATTGGAACGAAAGTTAGCCAATAATGAGATCGTTAAAACACAATATGTGGAATTTATGGAGGAGTATCTTCGCTTGGGTCATATGCGGGAAGTCAACATCAACATCATCAAGGCACCATACTATTTCTTGCCTCATCATTGTGTCATGAAGCCGGATAGCAGCACCACAAAACTTAGAGTGGTATTCGACGCTTCAGCAAAAACATCGAAGAACATATCCTTAAATGACATACTATGCACGGGTCCAACTATACAGGATGACGTCTTTTCCATTCTTTTACGTTTTCGATTACCACGATTCGTATTTACTGCTGATATCGAGAAAATGTATCGGCAAATAGAAGTTGAAGAATCCGATAGTAAATATCAACTAATTTGGTGGAGGCCTGATCCAAGTGAATCGCTTAAGGTCTACCAGCTGTCAACGGTAACATATGGAACGACGTGTGCGCCATACCTAGCCACTAAATGTCTGCAAAGATTGGCAGAGGATCAAGCTCAGACTTATCCTGTGGGTTCGGAAGTACTCAAACGTGACTTCTACATGGATGATGTTCTCACCGGTGCAGACACCTTATCAGCAGCTCTTGACATCCAAACTCAGCTCCAATCGATACTTAGCACATCTGGCTTTAAATTAAGAAAATGGTGTGCAAATCACCAGCGCCTGCTGCAGGGCATACCTCCAACAGATCAAGAGCTCCAACTAGATTTCAACAATAAATTGGACGAGCATATTAAAACGGTCGGTCTGATCTGGCTTCCTAAGACTGACTCTTTCCGTGTAAAGACTGCACAAATTGAATCATGTAAGGTGACAAAGCGAACAACGTATTCGGATATTGCTCACCTATACGACCCATTAGGTATTATGGCTCCAGTTGTGGTGAATGCTAAATTATTTCTTCAAAGGCTGTGGACACTCAAACTTGATTGGGATGCAGCGTTACCCCAAGAATTACATACGTCATGGATTAAATTTCGATCAGGTCTAAAGTTATTGAGCAACATAAATTTTCCAAGGCATGTATTTTCTCATAGAATCCCCAAAGTAGTGCAAATTCATGTCTTCGCAGATGCTTCAGAGAAAGCATACGGTGCAGCTGCATATATAAGATCCATAGATAAGGACAACATTATTGTAGTGCGCCTATTATGCGCTAAATCTAGGATAGCTCCAATGAAACAAACCACATTACCTCGACTAGAGCTTTGTGCAGCTAAATTGGCAGCAGAACTGGCTAATCGCATCCAAAGGGACTTACGAATGAGGAAAGAGCTTATATTCCTATGGTCTGATTCCGAAATAGTCCTAGCATGGCTAAATTCTTCATCATCACACTTTCATACTTTCGTTGCAAATAGAGTCTCAAGTATCCAGGACGTAAGCGTTCCCACGCAATGGCGCCACGTGGGTTCTAAGGACAACCCTGCTGACATTCTTTCCCGAGGAATCGAGCCCGAAAAACTCGAAGGTTCCACACTTTGGTTTTACGGCCCCACCTTTCTACATGGCACTGAAGACCTTTGGCCACCACCATACTTGAAAACAGAAGAATGCAAGTTAGAGAAAAGGGGGTTCACGTTATCAGCCTCAGCAGCCGAAGATTCAACATCCATAATCGATAAAATCGATCATGGAAATTCGTTCAGGAAGTTATGTAATACGCTCGCTTATATTGCACGCTTTATAAATATCATGAGACATCGCAATCAACAACAAGCAAATAGTACGGGTAAATCACTCTCCATACACGAAATCAACGAAGCTCAAGTAGCTATAATAAGGCACATTCAAGAGCAAGAGTTCAAAGATGATCTCGACCATCTAAAACGCTTTGCAGAAGTTAACAAAAACAGCTCTCTTAGCAGTCTCACCCCATTCATAGACACTAGAGGACTCATCAGAGTTGGAGGCCGACTTGAAGCCTCAAACCTTTCATATGACGCCAAACATCAAATATTGTTGCCATACACACATCCTTTCACAAAATTACTGCTAAGCGAGCTACATAAAGATAACTATCATGTGGGACCTCAGGCGCTGTTGTCAATCGCGAGACAAAAATTTTGGCCAATAAAAGGCAAAACTCTGGTGCGATCCATAGTAAAGAATTGTGTACGATGTGCAAAGGCAGAGCCCAAGCTACTTTCACAGTTAATGGGCAATTTGCCTGCAGATAGAGTTCAGCCAGCAAGACCGTTCGTCAATTCAGGAGTAGATTTTTGCGGACCAGTATGGACCCACTACAAGATCAGAGGAAAAAGGCCACAGAAGTCTTACATAGCAGTATTCTGTTGTTTTGCTACCAAGGCAACTCATCTTGAACTAGTCACCGATTTAACAACACAAGGCTTCCTTGGGGCGCTTAAACGCTTTATGGGTAGACGAGGTCACTGCGCAAACATTTACTGTGATAATGCGACAAACTTTGTGGGTGCCAAAAACCAGTTAGAAGAAGTAAAGGACATGATTGGATCTGAAACTGCAATAGAAAAGATAACAAGAATATGTAGTACGAAGAACATCGATTTTCACTTCATTCCCCCTCGAGCACCGCATTTTGGAGGGCTCTGGGAAGCTGCGGTAAAGTCAGCTAAACATCTTCTCCAACGCACGTTAGCAGCCGCTTCACTAACATATGAAGAACTCGAAACAGCTATTGTCGAAATTGAGGCAGTCTTAAATTCCAGACCAATCACACCAATGTCCTCTGACCCTAACGATCTCAACGCCTTGACTCCAGGACACTTCCTCATCGGAGAACCCCTTGTTGGTATGATAGATTCCGACACCAAACCACTTAATGTAAACCTTATTACACGATGGAAACTCGTTACACATATCAAAAATGAGTTCTGGAGAAGATGGTCTGGCGAATATTTGAATCAGTTGCAACATCGATATAAATGGAAGGAGCGCTGCCAAAATGTTCAACCTGGCACTATGGCACTTATAAAAGAAGACAATATACCGGCATTAAAATGGCCGTTGGGTCGAATAATTAAAATCCACCATGGAAATGATGGCCTGGTTCGAGTAGCTGATATTAGAACTTCCAGTGGAGTGTTACGTCGTCCCATACATAAGCTGGCGCCATTACCTATCGAAAGGGACTACGATTTAGACGAAGCCACAGAACTGTTGTCCAACGTCAAAAACCAGCACAGTACTAAATTGAAGAATCTAGATCACTACAAATTGACAAGTACCCATAAACGACAACAAACTATATCTACTGCGAAGCATACCGATGGCAATTATCAGTCACCAGACACATACTCGTCCCCGAAGAAAAAGGCTCGCCGGTCACCAGGCTCAGCGGTAGTCACATTACTACTAACGTGCCTTTTGTTACCACTGACACATGGTAGTCCCGTTGAAGTCCATTCCACTCACAGCCGGGAATATACTTTGAAAATTTGGGTGTTACAAACATTATCTCAAGTGAGTGGAATGTAATTGCTTACTACGACACCCAGCACTATTGGAATGAGTTCGAGATACTTGCAAATTCAACACGGACATTAAATTACATCTGTCATTTGATGACAGACAGGGACAGCTGTTTACGTACAGTCGACCACTTTCGAAACCTCATCGAAGATATATCAAAGACCAATGAGCTACTTCAACCCAAAGGTAATTCCACCACCAGAGTAAAAAGAGGAGCCTTGAATTTTGTGGGCAACATCGCAAGTGCACTTTTCGGAGTATTGGATTCGAACTACGCAGATAAAATGTCCGATACCATTGAAGATATAGAGCAAAATGAAGGGCACCTGATAGCTTTGATAAGGAACCAAACATCGCTGATAGATACCACATTAAATGTGATAAAAAAAAACCAGGACATAATAGATAAGCACTTTCAAGATTTAGGGGGGCATATCACTAGTCTCGCAAGAAAGGTCAACGGTCTAACAAAGGAACTTAAAGAAGAAAGGCTGTCACAAGCATTCATATCTTTGACAATGCAGGCTACCTTATCCGCCATACGCTTCCAGCAAATCCAAGCCTCGATTGTAGATGTACTCGTCGACACTCACCATGGAAAAATCAGCCCACAGCTCATCTCACCACCTCAATTAAGACGAGAGTTGACAACTATTAAGGAACACATGTCATCGTCGTTACGGCTTCCAGTAACCCAGGATGAAGTATTAAAATTCTACAACTTGATGACAATCGAAGCAAGAATAGCAACAAGGCACTTGATATTCCGCCTCAGAATACCATTACTGACCCTTGAGGACTTTGAATTATTCAAACTTGTCTCTGTACCAGTATTGGTCAACAACACCTTCTTCACCATTCATCCATCAACCCCATATTTGGTCATAAATATGCATCGGGATCAATATTATCCGATAACGGAATACGAACTTCAATCTTGCCCCATCATAGCTGAAGGCCAGCACCTCTGCCAACAAAAACACCCAATATATCGAAGAGGGTCAAACATCAGTTCCTGTGAAGTCGATCTAATTAACCACCTGCCGCAATCACCCTCCTGTCAAGTCTCAAGGGTTGGAGACGGACCCCACTGGATACAGTTGAATCAGCCAAATGAATGGATCTATGCTCTTAAGTCCAAAACCATACTTAACGTAGTTTGTGGAAATAACATCACGCAAACAATTCTGGAGAAAACAGGAATTTTGAAAATTCAAGGCGATTGCATAATCAAACAAGAACTGATAACAATACAGGGACATAGCATTTATCCATCAGTTTCAAGACTCTCCTATACGCCCACTGGAAATTTATCGGATGTTATAGCCACCCAACATTTGCTATCAGAAGATAACGAGACATATCACTATCATAGACATTGGGCAGGACTAGATGCCATACAGGAAAAGATTAAACAACTATACAACGAATTACCACCTAAGACCCATCTTCAAGCACATGATGTTCATCAATACACTATAGCATATGCCGCTTTGCTGCTCGTGGCTGCTTTAAGCACCATCATCATTTGGAAATTCAGAGCGACTATCTGCCAAAGAATCAAAAACCCACCAAAGCCATCACCAAGAAAATCAATCAGACGATTCGAGAACGAGCCTAAAACAAATCATCCTGAGTTTAGCGTAACCTTCGATGCCTAACATTAGAATAGTATATATAATATTGAACTCAATGTTCAAGGCGGTGGAGGATGTTTAATCTTAAGTCGTTTTTTCTCATGCTTAATCAAATCAACAAAAACAATTCATCAATTCATTTGCATGCATTGCACGAATCATTGACCTTCTTTTAGAAAGCATAAAGGCATTCGCTGACAACACATAAATTGGCTTGTAACAAGAAAATAAAAACGCGCAACCAGCACAGGTCATTCGCTTTAATAATTTGTAAATGCGCTAATTTTGTGTATGTCAGCAATGCGTTTATTGCTGTAATGATTATTGACCCTAGCTTTAAGTAACTCTAGTTTTTTTGTAAAGCTTGTATAAATATCGTGCAAATTAAATTAAATATATCAGTTTTCATTATCATATACAAGGTGTTGTTTTACCAGTGCTTTCGCTTTGTGAGTCTCAATTAAGATTGTTTTGGTACAAGAACCGAAACCAATCAACAAGTAACTTACGATACAAGCATCGTAAGCATCATCATATCACCATCTTCATTGCGACGGACAATAAATTACTTACTGTGTCGGTACAAGAACCGGACACAGCTCCAACAAATTCGTTCACGATACAGGTATCGTGAGCTCATCTACATCCCATCAGAGTAAAAGAACTTTGATTTACAGAAGGCTACCACTAGAAATTCCAAAACTTTTACGTGCAATATTCGCATCCTGTTTAAAGTAAAAGGCTATCACTCGAATTTTCAAAAATTGCACCTGTATTATTCACGCCCTGTGTAAACCAGAAGGCTTTTACTTGAACTGCCAATAATTGCATGTGTAAGATTCGCACTCTGTTTAAAGTAAAATACTATCGCTCGAATTTTCAAAAATTGCACCTGTAACATTCGGACCATGTTTAAAGTAGAAGGCTGTCATTCGAACTACCAAAAATTGCACCTGTAAAATTCCCACCTTATTTAAAATAGAAGGCTACCACTAGAAATTCCAAAACTTATACGTGCAATATTCGCATCCTGTTTAAAGTAAAAGGCTATCACTCGAATTTTCAAAAATTGCACCTGTATTATTCACGCCCTGTGTAAACCAGAAGGCTTTTACTTGAACTGCCAATAATTGCATGTGTAAGATTCGCACTCTGTTTAAAGTAGAAGGCAGTCATTCGAACTACCGAAAATTGCACCTGTAGCATTCGCACCCTAATTGAAATAGAAGGCTATTACTCGAACTGCCAAGAATTGCATGTATAAGATTCGGACCCTATTTATAGTAGAAGACTGTCACTCGAACTGGCAAAAATTTTACCTGTAACATTCGAGCCCTGTTTAAAGCCGAAGGCTATTACTCCAGCTTCCAAAAATTATACCTGCAATATTCTCACCCTGTTTAAAGTGGAATACTATTACTCGAACTGCCAAAAATTGCATGTATAAGATTCGCACCCTGTTTAAAGTAGAAGGCTGTCATTCGAACTACCGAAAATTGCACCTGTAAGATTCACACCCTATTTCAAATAGAAGACTATAACTAGAACTTCCAAAACTTGTACCTGCAATATTCGCATCCTGTTTAAAGTAAAAGGCTATCACTCGAATTTTCAAAAATTGCACCTGTAATATTCACGCTCTGTGTAAACCAGAGGCTATTACTTGAACTGCCAATAATTGCATGTGTAAGATTCGCACTCTGTTTAAAGTAAAATGCTATCGCTCGAATTTTCAAAAATTGCACCTGTAACATTCGGACCATGTTTAAAGTAGAAGGCTGTCATTCGAACTACCAAAAATTGCACCTGTAAAATTCCCACCCTATTTAAAATAGAAGGCTATCACTCGAACTTCCCAAAATTGTACCTGCAATATTCGCATCTTGTTTAAAGTAGAAGGCTATTACTCGAACTGCGAAAAATTGCATGTATAAGATTCGCAACCTGTTTAAAGTAAAAGGCTATCGCTCGAATTTTCAAAAAATGCACCTGTAACATTCTCAGCCTATTTACATTAGAAGGCTATCACTCGAACTGGCAAAAACTGTACCTGTAACATTCACGCTCTGTTTCAAGCAGAAGGCTATTACTTGAACTACCAAAAATTGCATGAATAAAATTCGAACCCTATTTGTAGTAGAAGGCTGTCATTCGAACTGCCGAAAATTGCACCTGTAAGACTCACACCCTATTTCAAATAGAAGACTATCACTAGAACTTCCAAAACTTGTACCTGTAAAATTCCCACCCTATTTAAAATAGAAGGCTATCACTCGAACTTCCAAAAATTGTACTTGCAATATTCGCATCTTGTTTAAAGTAGAAGGCTATTACTCGAACTGCGAAAAATTGCATGTATAAGATTCGCACCCTGTTTCAAGTAAAAGGCTATCGCTCGAATTTTCAAAAATTGCACCTGTAACATTCTCAGTCTATTTACAGTAGAAGGCTATGACTCGAACTGGCAAAAATTGTACCTGTAACATTCACGCTCTGTTTCAAGCAGAAGGCTATTACTTGAACTACCAAAAATTGCATGTATAAAATTCGAACCCTATTTGTAGTAGAAGACTATCACTCGAACTAGCAAAAATTGTACCTGTAATTTTCACGCCCTGTTTAAAGCAGAAGGCTATTACTTGAACTGCCAATAATTGCATGAGTAAGATTCGCACCATGTTTAAAATAGAAGGCTGTCATTCGAACTACAGAAATTGCACCTGTAAGATTCACACCCTATTTCAAATAGAAGACTATCACTAGAACTTCCAAAACTTGTACCTGCAATATTCGCACCCTGTTTAAATTAAAAGGCTATTTATAGCAGAAGACTGTCACTCGAATTGGCAAAAATTGTACCTGTAAAATTCACGCCCTGTTTAAAGCGGAAGGCTATTACTCGAGCTTCCAAAAATTATACCTGCAATTTTCACACCCTGTTTAAAGTAGAAGACTATTACTCGAACTGCCAAAAATTGCATGTATAAGATTCGCAACCTGTTTAAAGTAAAATGCTATCGCTCGAATTTTCAAAAATTGCACCTTTAACATTCGCACCATGTTTAAAGTAGAATTCTGTCATTCGAACTACCGAAAATTGCACCTGTAAAATTCGCACCATATTTAAAATAGAAGGCTATCACTCGAACTTCCAAAAATTATACCTGCAATATTCACATCTTGTTTAAAGTAGAAGGCTATTACTCGAACTGCGAAAAATTGCATGTATAAGATTCGCACCCTGTTTAAAGTAAAAGGCTATCGCTCGAATTTTCAAAAATTTCACCTGTAACATTCTCAGCCTATTTACAGGAGAAGGCTAGCACTCGAACTGGCAAAAATTGTACCTGTCACATTCACGCTCTGTTTCAAGCCAGAAGACTATTACTTGAACTACCAAAAATTTCATGTATAAGATTCGCACCCTATTTAAATTAGAAGGCTGTCATTCGAACTACCGAAAATTGTACCTGTAAGACTCACACCCTATTTCAAATAGAAGGCTATCACTAGAACTTCCAAAACTTGTACCTGCAAAATTCGCACCCTGTTTAAAGTAAAAGGCTTCACTCGAATTTTCAAAAACTGCACCTGTAATACTCACACCCAGTGTAAACCAGAAGGCTATTACTTGAACTACCAAAAATTGCATGAATAAAATTCGAACCCTATTTGTAGTAGAAGGCTGTCATTCGAACTGCCGAAAATTGCACCTGTAAGACTCACACCCTATTTCAAATAGAAGACTATCACTAGAACTTCCAAAACTTGTACCTGTAAAATTCCCACCCTATTTAAAATAGAAGGCTATCACTCGAACTTCCAAAAATTGTACTTGCAATATTCGCATCTTGTTTAAAGTAGAAGGCTATTACTCGAACTGCGAAAAATTGCATGTATAAGATTCGCACCCTGTTTCAAGTAAAAGGCTATCGCTCGAATTTTCAAAAATTGCACCTGTAACATTCTCAGTCTATTTACAGTAGAAGGCTATGACTCGAACTGGCAAAAATTGTACCTGTAACATTCACGCTCTGTTGCAAGCAGAAGGCTATTACTTGAACTACCAAAAATTGCATGTATAAAATTCGAACCCTATTTGTAGTAGAAGACTATCACTCGAACTAGCAAGAATTGTACCTGTAATTTTCACGCCCTGTTTAAAGCAGAAGGCTATTACTTGAACTGCCAATAATTGCATGAGTAAGATTCGCACCATGTTTAAAATAGAAGGCTGTCATTCGAACTACAGAAATTGCACCTGTAAGATTCACACCCTATTTCAAATAGAAGACTATCACTAGAACTTCCAAAACTTGTACCTGCAATATTCGCACCCTATTTAAAGTAAAAGGCTATTTATAGCAGAAGACTGTCACTCGAATTGGCAAAAACTGCACCTGTAATACTCACACCCAGTGTAAACCAGAAGGCTATTACTTGAACTACCAAAAATTGCATGAATAAAATTCGAACCCTATTTGTAGTAGAAGGCTGTCATTCGAACTGCCGAAAATTGCACCTGTAAGACTCACACCCTATTTCAAATAGAAGACTATCACTAGAACTTCCAAAACTTGTACCTGTAAAATTCCCACCCTATTTAAAATAGAAGGCTATCACTCGAACTTCCAAAAATTGTACTTGCAATATTCGCATCTTGTTTAAAGTAGAAGGCTATTACTCGAACTGCGAAAAATTGCATGTATAAGATTCGCACCCTGTTTAAAGTAAAAGGCTACCGCTCGAATTTTCAAAAATTGCACCTGTAATATTCACACCCTGTGTAAACCAGAAGGCTATTACTTGAACTGCCAATAATTGCATGTGTAAGATTCGCATTCTGTTTAAAGTAGAGGGCTGTCATTGAACTACTGAAAATTGCACCTGTAACATTCGCACCCTATTTGAAATAGAAGGCTATTACTCGAACTGCCAAAAATTGCATATATAACATTCGCACTCTGTTTAAAGTAGAAGGCTGTCATTTGAACTACCGAAAATTGATCCTGTAACATTCGCACCCTATTTCAAATAGAAGACTATCACTAGAAATTCCAAAACTTGTACGTGCAATATTCGCACCCTGTTTAAAGCAAGAGGCTATCACTCGAATTTTCAAAAACTGCACCTGTAATACTCACACCCAGTGTAAACCAGAAGGCTATTACTTGAACTGCCAATAATTGCATGTGTAAGATTCGCACTCTGTTTAAAGTAGAAGACTGTCATTCGAACTACCGAAAATTGCACCTGTGAAATTCGCACCCTATTTAAAATAGAAGGCTATCACTTGAACTTTCAAAAATTGTACCTGCAATATTCGCATCTTGTTTAAAGTAGAAGGCTATTACTCGAACTGCGAAAAATTGTATGTATAAGATTCGCACCCTGTGTAAAGTAAATGGCTATCGCTCGAATTTTGTAAAACTGCATCTGTAACATTCGTACCCTATTTAAAATAGAAGGCTATTACTCGAACTGCCAAAAATTGCATGTATAAAATTCGAACCCTATTTGTAGTAGAAGACTATCACTCGAACTGGCAGAAATTCTACCTGTAACATTCGCGTCCTGTTTTAACCAGAAGGCTATTACTCGAACTAGCAAAACTTGCATGTATAAGATTCGCACCCTGTTTAAAGTAGAAGGCGGACATACGAACTACCGAAAATTGCACCTGTAAAACTCGCAGCTTATTTAAAATAGAACTTCTGCTGCTATATTCACACCCTGTTTATTACCCGAACTGCAAAAAAATGCATGGATGAGATTCGCACCCTGTTTAAAGTAAAAGGCTATCGCTCGAATTTTCAAAAATTTCATCTGTGACATTCATACCCTGTTTAATTTATAATGATCTTATTTGTTCTTCTAATAATTGCAGCTGTCACCCTGTTTTAAATGCAAACCCATAACTCACACCATAATAATTGCTCTTGTAAAATTCTCACACAGGTTAATCTTCTCGATTATAAGTTGAACTGTTTGAATTGAAGATAGTTGCTTACAAGATAACATTCTGTTTATGTGAGCATTCTTTAAGGTATGGAATTCCCGTCGGATCTCTAAAATCATATTTTGTAATATTCCTTTACGCTTTTTCAGTTTAAAAAAATGACGGAACGAATTTCCCCCCAGAGGGTGAAATCGCTCGGGAGCGCGAATTTCCTCTACACGAACTTCTTCTTATTGGACTTCCCTCATATTTCTCATATTTCAATGGATCAACACGGTGACACGCGGTCGCGGGCAATTCTATATGCAGACGATACATTAATTTATGCTCTTGATAAAAACCCCGAAATTGCCACAGAAAAAGTCAGAAAACATATTGATGTTAGGTATAAACGAATTTTACAAATCGTGGGGAATCACAATAAATGACAGAAAATCGGAACTGATTTGCTTCCGAAACCCATCTGGGAGAACAGTCTAAAAAGGAAAAACTTAAAAATTAATATAGAAAATCATGAAATCACAGTTAAAGACAATATGAAATACGTAGGGGTAACATGTAGCAAGTACAAGCTCCTTAAAGCTAATAATCATGAAGGTACAAAAGCCTAGAGAATTCTGATGCCACTGCTAAAACATAGGAACTTATCAAGCCGCACTAAGCTTCTAATCTACAAGCAACTAATTAGACCTACAATTATTGACGGATTTATATGCTGGTTCACAATATCCCCTACTATACCTCAACATATAGAGATTCTAGAAAGAAAGATCAAGACTCTGCATAAGAAAACACTACCAATCTAGAACAAAAAAATATTCAAATGATTACATATACAGAAGATCCAACATAACCCCATTAATCAGATGCATGCTCAATGTAAGCTCAAAATTCCTGAATAACTCCCTATCATCAAGAATATCCTAATGAACGAAATACATATGTATACATTGAAAATATAAATGCGAGACTTGCGGACAACTACTACCCCTCACCCGTAAGTCTAATTAATAACAACTCCTTAGATCTCTTATAAGATTTGAACAATAAACATAAAATTCCTAAATATTACAAAATAGCCGGACTAGTTAATCAATACAGAGGATAAATTTAACTATATTGTATCTAAAAACTATCCTAGGACAAAATTAAAGTCTGTAATTGATAGAGTTAAACATCGTTTTCTTGCTCCCTGTGATAAAGAGTACATAATGGAATGCTCCTCTAAAGTGAAAAGTGTATCAGAAGCTGGATACTTTCAATCAAAGTTAGGAAGTAGGCGAGATTTCCGAGTGTTTTACATTTAAAATGCACACGGCAAGAAAAAGAAGAAAGGAAGGAAAGAATTCGAAAAAAAATCAAATTCTCTTTAAAACTTTTATGAATAAAGATAAAATATGTGAAAGCGCAAGTTGCATGCAACGAAACAGAATGGCAAATGTTTCATTTTCGTAAATAAATGAGAAGGGGCGGAGTTTTCACGTTTTACTCTCATAAAATGCTCCCGCGCTTTTGGAAAACCGGTTTTCATAAAAAATTTCCAATGTTTTGGTCACATGTTGTTGCTAACAAATGTAAACAGAAACACGTGCTGTTCAAATAGCATAGGCAAGTTTACCTAATAATAAGTTAAGAAGCTGGTGAGATATCCGAGTGTTTTACATTTAAAATGCATACGGCAAGAAAAGGAAGAAAGAAAGAAAAAAAATCGAAAAAAATCAAACTCTTTAAAAATTTTATGAATAAAGATAAAAAATGTGAAAGCGCAAGTTGCATGCACCGAAACAGAATGGCAAATGTTTCATTTTCGTAAATAAATGAGAAGGGGCGGAGTTTTCTCGTTTTACTCTCATAAACTGCTCCCGCGCTTTTGTGAAAACCGGTTTTCATGAAATATTGATAATGTTAGGACACATGTTGTTGTTGTAAAAGGTCTAAAAGGACACATGTTGTTGCTGTAATCCTATGATATTTGAACAGCACGTGTTTCTGTTTACATACGTTTTGCTATGAAGAGATTAAGTGGGAGAACTCATGCTGGATTCTCTGATATTTTCGGGAATAATGAGAATTTTATTTGAGAGGAATTTTACATCTCCTTTCAGCATCTGGGCCAAACCGAAAATTATCTTTTTCTTAAAAATGGGGGGTAGTGTGGCCCGAAGTACATTATTATGAATAGGTTGAAAGGATTTTGAGGGATTTAATAAGATTTTGTCGTTCGGGTAATCCTACGTTTTCTCGATTTTTATTTTTAACTCGTTGTCTCAGTTGCACTACAATAGTGCATAGACAAGTTCTTTGCCCCCATTCATGCAAAAGACGAAAGTATATAAAATTACTTGTTTCATTCTAAAAAACACCAGAAATTTGCCCATTTTGCTCTACAGCTTCTTAACTTATTATTAGGTAACTTTGGCATAGGTTTACTATGAAGAAATTAAGTGGGAGAACTCATGTTGGATTCTCTGATATTTTCGGTAAAAATGAGAATTTCATTTGAGAGGAATTTTACATCTCCTTGCATTGCAATTCTGGCGGGGCCAAAGCGAAATTTGTCTTTTTCTTAAAAATGGGAGGTAGTGTGACCTGATGTACATTATTATGAATGGGTTGAAAGGATTTTGAGGGATTTAATAAGATTTTGTCGTTCGGGTAATCCTACGTTCTCTCGATTTTTGTTTTTAACTCGTTGTCTCAGTTGCACTACAATAGTGCATAGTCATGTTCTTTTCCCCCATTAATGCAAAAGACCTATGAAATGATTTGTTTCATTCTTAAAAACAACAGAAATTTTCCAATTTTGCTCTACTGCTTCTTAACTTGTCATTAGATTAGGTTAACTTTGTTAACTTGTTTCTTTTTTAATAATAAGATGGGAATTAGAATATTGGTAATTGCTTAATTTTGATGAAGGTCAAAGAATTTAAATATATTTTCTTAATATGAACTTACCAAAAATGAATTTTTAAGGCAAGTTATTGGGCAACCGAAGATGGAAATAGACTTACGGGGGAACCAGGAATCTCAAAAAGTTATTTTGTATTACTAGCGCTCACTATGCTGCTGCTGGTATACAATTTTGCCTCATACTTTCAAAAACCGCCTCGCAATTCCTTGCATAAACTTTTTTTTCGATCCGCCTGCAATGCGAATTTTTTATAAGATGAGTATAACTCACTGACTTATAACAATGGACTGATCGTATTGTCATTTTCCTATAGGAAAGCATGGCACAAGTTTTATAGTTCTCTCTTTCGCCCTATGGCAGAGTTGGAGCACTAGTTGGAGCTGAGCTACCAACACAAAATATGCATTCTGGAACGTTTGCTTATGCCATTTAATGTTTTTATGTTGGCTACAGATGCAATCACCTCAGAGGGAATAAGGTAAAGATAGTGTTTACCATGCTCCGTTTCTCTTGCCCATAAGCAGGATTCAGTTAAGAATAACTTTTGAAAATTCAAGTCGGAATGAGTTTAATTCCTTATAAGCGATTAAAATATCACTTGGGCACAAGAAAATATATTTTTTTAATTAAAATTCGATTTACGGGTGTAAAATTTCATCTGATTGGTTGAGTTTTGCATGTTTTTTATGTAATCGTTTTAAAGGGTGCTCTAACGGTGATATACAGAAACACAATATTTTTTGTGCCACATGAAATAGCACTGACTTATAACAATGGACTGAGCGTATTGTAATTTTCCTATAGGAAAGCATGGCACAAGTTTTATAGTTCTCTCTTTCGCCCTATGGCAGAGTTGGAGCTACCAACACAAAATATTGCATTCTGGAACGTTTGCTTATGCCATTTGATGTTTTTATGTAGGCTACAGAGGCAATCACTGCAGAAGCAATAAGGTAAAGATAGTGTTTACCCAGGTATTCCCATTACGAACCCCGTTCCGCCATATTGTCTGAATTTTTCTTTTCCTTTTTTATTAGTGGACGAAACACGTCACAGCACATCAGCTGCTTTGTGTCAAAATTCGCTTTATCTGTGTACCGCGGTTTTATTGAAATTTTGCAGAGATATTTTGAGTGATTTGTAAATTAAAGAACAAGTAAATGTTTCTGGAAATTATGAAGTAATCTGCGCCTAATTGTAAGAACTATTTCAAAAACGAATCCGCAAAGCAAGACGTAAAATTTCATGCATTTCCCAAAGACGCATAAATGCCAAAGGACTGTTGCTCGGGCCTATTCTTGAATAACGAATGGTTTTAACGTATTCGTTATATAACGAATGGTTGATAACGAATCGTATACACCGTTCGTATTCTTGACCTCATCGTTATAAAGTCGAAGTGGTGAAAAAGTTTTTCAACATAACGAGTGTGGTAAGATTAGATCTGTTAATTTACAAATTGAATAATGTCAGCTGTTTCATGTTTTAAAGTATAATTTGTAAAAAATGGCTAGCTTCAGTGAGTTGTCATTATTGTTTACTTCTGAAATCGTTAAAGAATCTATGGACTATCAATTACGTCGATCGTTAATCAATTCCTGCACCCTTAATTCAACGCTAAATAGAAAAATGTTGCAGGAGGATCTCCACCAGTGCCATGCAAATGTTTTTTATCCGCCACAGATTTTCCTTTCACCACACATTTTAAATCCTGCCAACTCTGGAAATTTTCTATTAGCTCTGTTTAATATAATATCATAAAACTTTTCTGGTTCTTTTGCAATCCGGGTATGGAATTTAATACTGATTTTATTTTGCCACAATTCCGTGGCATCTTTTGAACTGAAAAAGTTATCGTATTTACCAAATTTCAGTTTCAGGTTTTCCTCTAAAAACTCAATTAGTTTAGTTTTTTGAACATATGAAATTTTCGCACATATTTTATCTCCCATTATCACTCTTAAAGTAGCAGCTGATTCACTCTTCGTTTGGCATAACGAATGGTTGAGCCCATTCGTTAAATAACGAAGGGTTTGCGTTCGGTATATAACGAATGCGGATTTCAAGAATACGATTCCGAATGGTTTTGACAGTATAACGAATACGGAATCTGTCTTCATTATTCAAGAATAGGGCCCTTGATAGTGGAATTTGTATGGCGAAGCTATCTGAGCTTCTGCAATGTTACTTAGAACATTTATTGCCAACTGCAGAACTTCAACATTTATTGAATTTTGAATCTTGTCGGCAAAGTCTAAAGTTAAATGGGACATAAACCATGTGAGCGTTCAACACATTTCTTAAATCGACATATTGAGTAAGGCTTGTACCAAAAGAAAATCGTCTTGCATAAAAAGACACTGTAAAATTTCCAAATCTTATATCCTTTAGAGTATAGGTACAAACGTTTGCAATGAGGCTAGAAGAAATCTCGAAGATTATGAGTCAATTTGGAAAAGTTGGCACACGTTTCAACTCATCTATTGGTGGAAGGGTAATTTAACTGTTTGCTAATTTACTAAGTGCATTTTATATTTACTTTATATACTAAATTCAGGTTTTCAAATGCGATAAAATGTTCGGAAGGAGGGCGTGCTTTAATGCACTGAGATTTCACACATTTCATGTCTATATTAGAGTTGATATTGTGGGCTGAAATTGTCCGAGCATAGATCATACGTGGATTCATACATCAAGCATATTAATACTACTTTCGACCAAATCTATTTGAGAAATGGATATACAATCACAAGGATACTAAAATGTACTCTTCCAAGCAACTTTCTAATTTAATTCCGTTTGTTTGCGCAAGTGAAAAAACACGACCGAAACTTTAAAATTTTTATAGAGAATCTCAAGATGGTAGCTAAAACAAAACATTTTACGCCTTCAAATTATTTATATTTGTTTGCAGTAGCACAACTGTATTTTACTTATTTGGTCATTCCTTTATATGTAAAGCATGTCAATAGCACATGAACAATATTATATTAGTACAAAACGTGTATGTATGTATCTTTGAAAACGAATATAATTTATGTCAATCTTATTCTGTTTTTATTATTCCTCGAAGTCAATCGAATCATAGGCAGTTGATCTAAAACTAGTGGGGACTGGAACTCAAAAGGGCGATCCCATCCCATCATCAACATTAAAAAGCCAATAATTATTACAGAATTTATTTCAGGTGAACTTGTAACTACTAAATCCAATTCAGCATTCAGATGCATTCTAAGCCCGTGAAAAATATTTCTTTATATCAAAAATAGGAATCCGGTGGCACAATTAGGTTAAATATGGGAGGTGTTTGATTCTCCTGGTGGTCAGCTCATGTAGTGATACCGAGTAATGGTAAGAAAGAAGAAAAAAAGTTGGTGTTGTAAGGATTTAGGGAGTGCAAATAAAATAAAATAATTAATTTAAAAGTGGATAGATATAGGTACACAACACAATTTCATGTAAAAATTTTAATTAAATATTTACATACACAATTCAAAGGAAATTTTTAATAATGAATTAATTGTTATAACAATAGCAACTTTCACTTAATATGTAAACATAATGTAAACATTTTATTTATTTATTTTTTGTTTTTATCTCGAGAGAGACTGCGTAGTACTCGCATTATTTCCAGGTAGGGTGCTTTGTTTTTTTTTTTTTTCTTGAAGATAACTCCTAAAAACGAGTGTAAATTATAACTCACCTATTTTTCTTGATTAAGTACATTTATAAATTCTTCTAATTTCTCCTGAACATGTCTGACTTTTATTTGCTCGAATTCTCATTTCCACTTCTCTGTGTCTAAAATTAAAAAAAAAACTTACTTTCAGAAAATGAAAACACGCCACAACATTTTTATATGTATACCTTGTCAATTCAGATAAATCACTTTCTTTAGTTAAATCGTATTCTTTTTCTAAGTCTCGAAATTCGGTAGCATGATACGGAGCCTCTGGGGAAAATTCTTGTTTGGCTAATAGATTCTATAGACGTCTTTCCACTGCTCTGATCACCAACTACAACTACTCGAGGTAAGGATATCCCGACAGTTCATCTAATACTTCAGAGTACTTCTTCTCCTTGTTGTTTTAATCGTGGATCTATAAAAAGGGAAAACGTATTTAGCTATATACCATATTGAAAACTTCCTTAACAGCACCTTGAGCAGCTAATATTTATTGCCATCGTTTCCGTTTGACTTTGACTTTAATTTTGTACAAGCAAAAGGCAAAACTTACATATTATCACAGCAGTTTTACCTTTGGTTATAGCCGTCTTCAGGAGGGATTTCATAGGCTTGATCCAGTTTAAGTGATAATGACAATGCTCAAATGGGGACGCATAATCTGGAATAATAAGATTAAATTTATTTTGATTAATATAAGATTCCAAATAATTACAAACTAAGCTTCCAGCAATTGCATGTAAAAGTTTTAAAATTGGGAAGAAATACAAAGCGCAATAGACAGCAGTCTTCCCATTTTTCGAGAATTTCTTATTCAGTGAGGGTCATATTACCATCATTGCAATTAAGCACATAAAGTAAAATACATATTTTTTAAAGCACTTCATGTTTACTTACAGAGGTTATACAGCCTCCTGTGTACAATCATAGATGGCACAAGAACTAGATGTCGCATGGCATACTAGAGCAGAGTATACAAATTTTGAAATGGGTAGTGCATTCTGGAATGGGCCACAACACGGTTTAGAGTATGCCGAGAGCAAATGTTTTTTTAACAGCAGTTTTGTATTCGTTTGATCGACCTCCTCAACACTTCAGATACGAAAAAATATGAATCACTCGACGTACACATCAGTTCAAATGTTGTGGTCCATTCCGGAATGGACCACCCAGCCATATAAATTTTGTATACTTTTTTGGTATTTCATGCGACATCTAGTTCTTGTGCCATCTATGGTACAATACAGTTTCACTTCAGAGTTTGGTGAGATCATTAAAAAATAACCATTTCTTGCAAGCGCTCAACTCAAAGGTATTTACATTATGTTAGGTATAAATAAATTCCTTAAGAAGACTATCATTGAATGTCAAATTAGTTGTAGAACATTAAGAAAACTTTACTTAAATACAACAATATGAAATGTTTCGTGCTTTATTTACTTGTCATCTTTGACATAAGAGAACTGTCAGTGATTTTCTTTTACTTTTTCTTTTTTATTAGTGGACGAAACACGTCACGGCCAAGTGTCAAAATCATAATGAGAATACCTTGTCTTTATATATACTTTGGTGTTTACCATGCTCCGTCTCTCTTGCGCATAAGCAGGATTCAGTTAAGAATAACTTTTGAAAATTAAAGTCGGAATGAGTTTAATTCCTTATAAGCGATTAAAATATCACTTGGGCACAAGAAAATAAGTTTTTTAAATTAAATTCGATTTTCGGGTGTAAAATTTCATCTGATTGGTTGAGTTTTACATGTTTTTTATGTAATCGTTTTAAAGGGTGCTCTAACGGTGATATACAGAAACACAATATTTTTTGTGCCACATGAAATAGCAAATCGCTCAGTCCATTGTTATAAGTCAGTGTGAAATAGCAAATCGCTCAGTCCATTGTTATAAGTCAGTGGTATAACTAGAAACCTACACATATTTGAGATTGGCACGAAATTGTTGTTCCTGTAGAGCTTTTCACACCGGTCGCAAGTGTGAGCTGTAATCAGGTCATAAAGTCGAATAAACGAATTGAATTGAATAGACGCTATCGTGTCTGTGAACGCACCCAATAACTCAAAAATTTCACAAAAAATCGAGACAGTACACTGAAAGAGCAGTTACTTCAAATGCATTTGTAGCCCTGAGAAAATATCCAGTGCAAAGTAGGGGAAGTCAGTGCAAACCTAGTGTTGCACTTCTATAAAATCATTTTCAGTGGTGCACTGCTGGAAAAAGTGCTACACTGGTGTTGCACTGAAGTTCCATCGAAATAGACATAACACACAGGGCGCACGGCTTGTAATGTCAAAATCATATGTTGCCTTTTGTCCCCACGTCCATCCAATCAAACGCTTTCTGAAAACAAACAAAGCTAAACTCAACATGTAAATCAAAAATAAAGAACTGTTGTAAATGCATATCATTTATTAAATTCTTATACTGAATGTTAAGAACGCCAAAGTATATAATTGCCTGGCAGACCAAAAATATCTCATCGTTTAGTTGCCATTTGCACCAGATGTGGACCAGATGACAAACAGGCGGATTTTCTTTATTTTAGGAGTCCTTATTGTGTTAGCAGTTTCCGTGTTTTTAGTGAATTTTTATTTTTTGAGTCGATTAAGTGAAGATGATTTAAATAAAGTGAGCAGTGTTCGAGCTCTGGAAAATGTTATCCGGAGTCGGGTGCGACATCTTAAACCGGCCTATCTCAATCGAAATCCTCGATTTTTTATGTATAGAAATAAGTTGCTTGTGAACTTTAAGCCCACCCTCTATGAAAACGCTTCCATTATTTGGGATATTGTTAATTGGGTAGGTGGATATGTGTTATAAATGAGCTGCACTAAATTACAGGTATTTGTTAATTCTAGTGGCCTAATGAGAACGAAATATATCCGCTGTACGACACATCGATGGGTCAGCTGCTTCATTCATTACGCACAGAGCCCATTACAAGAGCTCAAAACTCCCCAAGGGGAACTCAATTAAAATTAGTTCTAAAATTGGCAAATCAACAAAAAGTTATTTTTAAGCCGCAGTGGTATAGTCGGGATGAAATAATTGATGGCCCTGTGTATGGCGGAAAGGATAGGCACAATGCAGAGATTTACGCATTTCACCTGGGTGCAGTACTTAATATGCGTTGGACGCCAATTGCTGTTGGTCGTAAGCTTAATCTTCAAGAAATTTTCCAGAAGGCAGATGCAGATTTAAAAGCAACTATGCTCCAAAACGGTGAGATATGACTGCCCTTGGTTAAAAATAGAGATTTTAATTATAATCTGTCTTAATTATTGGAAGTGATGAGGATTAAGATTTCATTAACACATCAAATGAAATTACATCATATTATACCTCCGTCTTGATTCAAAGGACGAGTTAATCTATAATGTAGAAGGTTTTTTACTGCTATTTATTTTTTTTTCTGTCCGCTTATTCATTTTGTCTTGTTAATATAAAACCGCACCAACCTGTTGAATTATTTATATATATAATTAATTATTAGAGCATTTATGTGCTATACTTCAGCTTAAAGATCCATATATATTTAGGAATATCGACAGTAATTATATAGAATAGAAATTCTTTTATTAAAGAACCTCAGCTTACGCTACGTTACAACGTTAGGTAGATCGAGTAAGTACTGGTTGGTGGAATCGATAAAATACAAAATTGTTTAGCAAACTAACGAAAGAGCAATGAACAAACTCATTGCGGCAGGAGGCAATTTTAAAAATATAGTTAGATAATGAAGTCAAATAATAGTGAGTTTAAAGTAAAATGTAAAACGTCGATTAATAAAAGAAAAAAAGTAAAAGTAACAGTGACAGCCACTGACATGTATATAAATGGACTGACTCAAAACCCTCGAGAATACTTCACAAGCCATGAAACAGACTCCCTCCCTACCACATGCGAAGCCCAACGTAGTCCTTACATTCTAAAATATTTGCAGTGTTCTTATGGAAAAGTGACAAAAGTTTGATTTGAATAGCTCCTCCGCCCTAAACTACTATTCATACAGAAAATGGTGTTCTGTTACTCTTAAGCTTGCGTTCTTATCTTCCGAACCGTAATAAAATTTTCATACCTTTCCTAACAAAATTATCTTAACCAAATGACTACGATTCCTCAAACAAAAATTCTCAGCTGAGTAATCATTGTAATGTCGCTGTGCCATCATGGCATGCCGTGGGCCGTAACCCCCGCAAGATACAAGCCATGAACAAAGTCGAAAAAAGAGAGCAGCGGGCCGGTCAGCAGGCGACATCCACAGTCTTCTTGCCTTGTCTTACTGAAGGATTTTTTCATATAAAGTGGCTTGTATTTTGTTCAAACGCTATAATTTCCGTAAATTTGTTCTACATACTATATATTTTTTTAAACTATTAGAAATAAAACATATTTGGCTGCAATTTGTTTTAACTTCATTTTGCTGTGAGAGCGACAAATTTCGGCTTTAGGACCGGTTGAAGATGAAATTTTAGTTTTTCCTCCATGACGAGTATACAAAAATCCGTGAGAGTGAGCTCCTACTGCATGCTGTAACCGGCACGTTAAGGCCTTTTATTGTTTCGGTGCCTTCGGAGACTTCATGGCTTGTATTATATTCCGGGGGTTACGCGTGGGCTGATGATATCGAATGTAGCATGGCTACAGATTCGGACTACGGCTGCACATACACATGCAATTATCACTCAGCTGAGAGGTATTGGGCGTAAAATAGTAAGGTTACTTTGTAATCAAAACTATTTTATTATTTTGTTAAGTAAGGTACGTAGGAAGTGTATCCTTTGGGAAGGTATGGAACCAAGCTTTAAATTACTAGAAGACTATTTTCCTTTATGGATAGTAGTTTAAGCTCTATGGCATATATAAAGCCAATGTTTAGCACTTTTCCATAAGCATCAATATAGAATATTTTAGAAAATGGACTAAACACGCACACATATAGATTTCTGTTTCATGGCTTGGGAAGCATTCTCGAGGGTTTTGACTGACTGGAACCTTAGATTATATAGCAAAAAGGATAAGCTATGACGAAGACAACTAAGCATTTTTCTTCATGTAGTAGAATCGCATCGATGTGTTTAAGTCATGGAAGTCGTAAACTGAGCGGGCACATAATTTAGTGGTTGAAACTTTATCAAGTAGTGAACAAGTTTTATAATTTCCTGTCACCGTGATTCGAATCATTTTCAGTTTATAATTTTATAATTTTTTTATAACTTTTTTCATTTTTAAGAATTTTCCTAGTGGCTTATTTATTATGCAATAATAGCTGCGTTTTTTTATCTCTCTGATCTGATCTAGTTCAATTTTATGTACGTAAAACAACAATTGGATCACGCATTGTTGTTGTTTTACGTACATAAAATTGAGCCGGATCAGATCAGAGATAAAAAAACGTAGCTAATATTTCTTGGCGTTGCCTTTGTATGGCTGATATCATATAGACACCCGATGACAATTCGTAAATTCAAATAAATTGAGAAATCTCAGAAATATCGAACTGACAAAAACTAAACACCCAGCCCTCTTGTCATCCCCCCCCCCCCCCCGGGTAAAAAACGCGTATTACCAGTACACGAATTTCACACTACATAGCCTATCCTTTTTGTTATATAACTAAGACTGGAGCACGATCATAAAGTAGGCTGCAGCCGGCTATGGTAGCTTTCGTCGCTTGGAAATGCAATAGCCAGTTTCTTGACTTGGCTAAATGACAGTTCCTGGTGTTCGGAAAATCATAATAGCCGGTCTCGTAGCCGGTACCGACTTAAGAGTGCTACCCAGCATAGCTAACTAAAACTTTCGAGGAGAGAACTAATGGCCGGTGGCGTGGCGTGGTCGTCGTTTTATGTCAAAAATATTTAGAGACAGTACTGCATGTATGAAATGCATTACATTACCCACGCCGACGTCGTCGTCGTCGACCCATCTCTAATCCTAAATTTAATGGCCGGATTACATTAACAACGCCGACGTCGGCGTGGTCGTCGTTGTATGTCAAAAATATTTAGAGACAGTACTGCATGTATGAATGCATTTCATACATGCAGTACTGTCTCTAAATATTGCTGCCAATATGCCAGATCTAAACTATTATGAAAAAACATGACAATATGAAACGATATTTAAATTTCTGAAAATAAATGATTTTATATTAAAAAAATGTGGACTTGAAGGAAAAGAAAATATATTTTTTATTATTATTTAAAATTTTATTGCAAACCGGCAGAGATTACAAGCAAATAACTCATCTGTAAAATGTAAGGGAAATTAAGATATGGCGCTGCCGCCCAGTGTTAATGTAACTTGCCCGGCGTTTGACGACGACGACCACGCCGGCGTGGGCGATGTAATGTAAACGCTGGCGCTCCATTGCTGCCAATATGCCAGATCTAAATCTATTATGAAAAAACATGACAAAATGAAACGATATTTAAATTTCTGAAAATAAATGATTTTATATTAAAAAAATGTGGACTTGAAGGAAAAGAAAATATATTTTTTATTATTATTTAAAATTTTATTGCAAACCGGCAGAGATTACAAGCAAATAACTCAACTGTAAAATGTAAGGGAAATTAATGTCGATTTCCATTGATATTTTAAGAAAAGTGCACGTCAATCAATGAAAAACAAGTTCAATGGAACAACTTTTGACGCGATGAGAATGTAATAGTAGCTCTTATCCGTGTAATTTGTCCGATTGAAATTTTCTGGGAACAATAATATCACGAATAACGTAAAAATTATGAAAAATGTAATTTAAAAGATTTTGGCGTGATTGCGGATGAATTTGGTAGAGTAGTAGTTGAAGATTTATATGTGATGCTCAATGACATTCAGTTGTGACATTTCTCAGATAGATGTGTGTGTATTCCGATGTAACACCACCGATTATTCGAGTGTAGCACCACAGGCGTTTTGACGTGCACCATTTCTAGCAGTGCAGGTCAATGGAACAATTTTGGTGTAACACTACAAGAAAAGTGTAACACTTCTGCTAGAAAACGTGATCAATGGAAATCGGTATAAGATATGGCGCTGCCGCCCAGTGTTAATGTAACTTGCCCAGCGTTTTGTTCGGCGTTTGACGACAAAGACGACGACCACGCCGGCGTGGGCGTTGTAATGTAATCCAGCCATAAAGGAGGCGACATGTGATGAAAAAAGCGTAGCAACTTTCGTTCTTCTTCTTGTTTCTGTGAGGTGTCAGAGACGGCGTAAAAAATTGTTGATGCCTTAAATATCACAACAAATTAATGGCGCGAAAATTCAAACACATTTCTTAGAAACTTCGCACAATCTTCCGCACCACCCACTGACAAGTATATAAATGGACGGACTGATCTCCTATTTCATGCGGCACCAGTTTTGATTTTAGAAAGTACGGTCTCACTGACGATATATTTAAATTATTTGCGAATTCACTTACATATGCATGTCAGTGGAATTTACCGAATTTACCACAAAAGTATTTTTAAAGCATTTTCCTCAACACGGCTTGTTGTATCTAAATCTTCGAGCACATATAACTCTTTTTTATATTACTAACACTTTGTCCAATAGTCATTAACCATTTCCTATAAAAAGTAAATTATCCATTTGTAACTACGTCTCTGCGCCAAACACACTTCGCGACTCTTTGTTTACATAAAAGTGACAGTCAAACACCCTGCCAAAATCAAGATGGCGAAAATTTTTGGCTACGCTGCAATACATATACTTTACTATAGGATGTCGCCTCCTTTAGTTCTCTCCTCAAAGATTACGTTTGACATTTTGATTTGTTGTTATTTTTAAATTACGGAAAAGAAAAGAAATTTTATTGTAATTATGGAAAATGTAATCATTTATATGAATGAGCTTTGGGAGCCATTTATTGATTTAATAGAAGAAGAAGGTAATAAATTTGTTTTTTTTTGTTACATGAAATGTAACTCATACTCCAATGATGACATTTCTGAATCTGGCAATGACTAAAATCGTTCATAAAGTCAGGAGCAGCTACACGCAGCTATGCCTGGCTACGAGATAGCTATGACTGGCTGCGGCTGTCAATGCTACCAATTGTCGTAAACTGGCGCTATATTTAAGTAATTTGGGAATTTACTTATATTCATTTCAGTAGGATTTACCGAATTTACCACAAAAGTATTTTGGATTACTTGTGTTGTTAAATTTTAATTATGAGCGGAAGGAAGTGTTTTGATTACCAAGTTGCCAGTTCTGGAAGTGCCGCTGAACTTCAAGCAATTTCTCGTTCCCAATCGTTACAGTTCAGTGGGAAAGTATGCTCTCACGGAAAGAGATAGGTTCAAGGAGCAGTTTATTTATATACATGACAGTAGATAACAAGATTTCCAAAAAAGTTATGGCAAATTAGTATCGGCGCGGTGAACAAACCCACTACGACAGAGCTATCACGCTACTATAGTTAAGAAAAAGAAAGAAAAAATAAAAAATCAGTAAAAAATACAACCTACCAATTCACAATCCATTTTTGTCTCTTTTTTTTAATTTGATAGGTATTACTAATAGGAAATACTTAAGACCGTGCTCATGAAGCAGCAGGGGACTAAACGCCAAAGCGCCGGGTGCCCCACCGCCGTTGTGAAGAGGGGGAATAGGTTGCCGTACTTAAGGCTCCCATACGATGACGCAAAGCAAGCTCTTTTAATTGCTTGTGAGTACCAGCTCTTCTGACAGGTTCCGGAAATGAGTTTCAGAGGCTGACTCCCTGACCAAATAAGTGATTAGTTGGACCCAAATCGAGTGCCAGTTCTTTTCAGGAAAATTCTGATATCATTAAGGTTGCTCCATGAGAGCGATTGATTTATATATGCAGGTGGAGAGCACCATTTATCTTTATGAATTACATGATATAGACAATTTAAAACATAAATAAAAATCTTCGTCCATCGTTTGTTGGTTATCCAGCGGGCACCACGAATATACAATTATTCAAGAATCGATGTACCTGACGTATAATATCTTAGTTTTGAGCAGGAGAGGCAGATAGAGAGGCTACATCAATTTCTTTGTTATGTACATCGATTTTTGAATTGATTTATAGTTGGTGAACAAAAAATATCTATACATTGAATCAAATCATTTAAAAACCCCCATCTTAAAATGTATTGTATTTTATTAAACATCAATAATTTTTTGGATAGCCTGTTATAGATTGAAATTGATATTATTGGTTATAATCCTTGTTGCATATTGCAAAAATATATATGTAGGTAATACCTTTGTGTATAAACTATCTAGTGATTGCGAAAATGCTCTCATGTTATATCAGATGGCTCATTATTACCATTTTGTACAGTTTTGCTCCCGCTCAGTCGTTAAAAGCTCTGCAACTGAAGAATGGACAATGGGTTGAAGGGATAAGCCGGAAAAGCATAGACAAACTAATAACATACAAGGGCTGGGAAGTAACGCCCCGAATATAAAATCAAAAATGCGGATGCCGTAGCAAGCCAGCAATGCCTAGCTCCAATATAAAATCAACTATACCTGGACCTGATGTAGAAAGGGCCTACATTTTTCTTTAAAAATTTACTGCAAATTTGTTCCAGAGAATTTTTAAGTGGGTGTCACACCGGGAGAGGTGCGGCAAATTTGGAAATTTCTCAAAAACACAATTTTGTCGCTTTTCACTCGAAATAAGTCCGCATAATTCGTTAAATGAGGCTTCTGGTATTCTAAAGTATTTGTAATCGAACCTCATCACTTTTCTCTGTTTTTCTTCAACAAGAGCTACTAATAACAGAAGTTTTTCGTCGGAACTAGAGTACATTTGGATAAAATCCTCGGCTCCCGGTGTGAACACTATTTTTCCGCGTTCCATTTCTAAGAAGAAATTAATGCTTATTGCTCATCTACGCGTCTGCCCTCATAAAAATATTGTTAGTGGTCCAAGCACTAGTTGTCGCCCTCCAATAATGCATAAATATTCTAAGGAACAAATTTGCGTAATTTTTTATGAAAAAATTGAGGCCTTTCCTACATCAGGTCGAGGCATCATTGATTTTATATTCTAGATTTAGAGGGCCGTTACTGGTTGATCTTTCCAGGCTTTATATGTTATTAGTTTGTCTATGCTCTTACGGCTTATCCCTTGAACTCCTTGTCCTTTCTGCAGTCTGCACTGGCGTCTCTTCAATACAGCAAGTATGTTTAATGTTGGATAATTGATTCAAAAACGAATCCCCAAGAAAGGCTATAAATGCTTTCACAGCTTCCCCGGGTTTATCCCATTAAACCAGCCCTGCGGTCTGAATAAATACGTGCCTTGTAAAATGTTGCGAAAATCAATTAATTAAATTTGCAGATAGCACGTGAGGAATCGAATGCTCTGCATGTACAATCCCTCGTGCTAAATGCTTGCCTTGTAGCCTGTTGAAACAAAAAACTAAAAAAAAATATCTCCTCAGGTCCGAGATGATGTATTTTTTATTTCCTTGAACCTTACACCACAACTTTTAACAAATCAAATTGCATGTAAAATTATCATGAACACGGCTGTCATGGGACAATTTAATGCAATTTAACTGGTTAATGATATGAATTTTTTATTTCCTTGAACCTTACACCACAACTTTTAACAAATCAAATTGCATGTAAATTATCATGAACACGGCTGTCATGGGACGATTTAATGCAATTTAATTGGTTACTAATATGAACTTACAGCTGCAGTTAATTGTTATAATTAGCTCAGATGTTGTTCCAATTCCCCGTTGGTTACCACTTTGCTTGATTACTTTGCTTGACTACTTTGCTTGACTACTTTATGACTACATTATGACTTCCACTGACCGAATGAATAAAAAGAAGAGCGATGCACAATTTAAACACAATTTCTTTATTTGCCCTATTTTCTAACAATTTGTAGCTCTTAACTATTCTTATTATTTATCTTAAATAATTAGACAGAGTAGATGAAAACTCTTTACCCTAATTTAAACATGCCTTAACTTCTAGAGGAATACCTGGCTTAATTAAGATTTTTAAACTAATTAAAAAGAGACTGCGAGAAAAAGGCCTATAAAAAACTCGCGAAACTTGAACAAGAAGAGCGATGCTATGCCGCATCAGCTTTTTATAAGCGGGTCGGCCATGATGGTTAGGAACCGTCCGTGTTGTGGTGTAAATAATTGCACATTATTCACCAGTGTGCTCAATATTTGGCACTTTTCCGTGGTGAACTCTTTTTGAATTTGATTTTTTTTTCTTTCTTTATTAAAAATTTAAAGAGAAATGGAAGATAATATTTATGCGGCCTTTCACTGCATTTGTCTTGTCGCCCATAATAAAAAGATGGGTTATTTTTTTTTTATCAAGTAAGTATTATTCATAGTTAGTAGTTCA
Source organism: Dioctria linearis (assembly GCA_963930735.1). Taxonomy (NCBI): domain Eukaryota; kingdom Metazoa; phylum Arthropoda; class Insecta; order Diptera; family Asilidae; genus Dioctria; species Dioctria linearis. Next base: position 174,145,359 of record OZ005741.1, on the reverse strand, counting down.
AATTAAATTAATTCATTTTATTTTCAAAAAAACACAAATAATTGCTTCATTGCCTTCCTCTAAATGAACTTTTATTTCCGTGGAGCTGCCCTATGGCGCGACGTCTGCGATTGGCGGTGAGTCCTGCTCGCCTTGACACAAACAGATCTTAATCTGTTCTTCTCTTTTCTTTGAGGATTGGCTGAACATTCTCGCCCCTGTTGAACGGATCCGTTCAACCGAGCCTTCATCCTCGCGATTCTTCGTTTGTGATAGTGGTGGAAGATTAGTCCGCCATCTTGTCGCACGCGTAAGTGTACTTGGTATTTTCCTGCCAGATTGATTACTTTTTCCTTTTTCTTCCTGCGCCGGATGTCTTCACAATTTATTCGCGCTATAACGTCACATGTCAGGAAGATGTCCACCCCTTCGCATGTAATAAAACTTTGATGCGAAATGTCCGCTCGCATTTCCATTTCCTTTACGGTTGTTGTTGGCCGTAACTTCTCTAATTGGTTGACCTGCCCGCCGTTGATGGCCGCTGGTTCTGTCAACCTTGGTGTGGTGTGTGGTGTCTTCAAATGATTTATAGAGGAGCTGCCGTGAGATTTCTTGCCGCTGGTTCCTGAGGACGTACGAGAGGTATGTTTCTTTGGTAGACCAGTGAGTATATCACATCCAGGCTCGACAAAGAGGTACGTCATCGGGCTGTTAGGAGGTGAAAAGCGAATATCCTCCATGATGTGCAGGATGTCGCTTACATCATCGCTGTTCTTATGCATCTGAAAAAGGAGTAATGAGTAACATGTTCTCATGTGAGGACAAACACCAAAGGACAACACTGACAAAGAACACATATGACTTGAGCTGAGTTCTTGTTTTTCGAACCCATTTTGTGACAGTCATGTGGAATTTGCTTCTTCCATTGGTAGCCGACAGACCTTTGCTATGGGTCGGTTGAAGGTATTGTTTTGTGTCTTGACCTGGACGACCCTAACCAATCCATCTGCTCCAGGAAAAACTTTCTGGATTATGCCTAAAGGCCAACAAGTAGGTGGCATGCTCTCATGCATGAGGATCACCACCTCTCCGACCTTGATATTAGGCTGTGGACGGAACCATCTTGGCCTTTGTTGCATTTGATTAAGATAGTCCGTTGACCACTTGTTCCAAAACTGCCTTATCATATGCTGTGTGTGTTTCCATCTTTGCGATAATGTTGTCGTGGACTCAATATGGAGTTAATAATAGCAAATCCTCCGGATCATTTCGAATTTGGCATAAGGGCCGTGAATTTAGACAAGCTTCAATCTGTGTTAGAATTGTTGTATACTCTTCAAACGTATAAACTGAGCTGCCCAAAATTCTTCGTAAATGGTATTTTATTGACTTGACCCCAGCCTCCCAGATTCCGCCAAAGTGTGGAGCTGCTGGTAGATTGAAGTGCCAAGCTATTGCCCTTGAGGCTAAATGTTGTGCTGACATGGGAGTCGCTTCCTTAATGGCTTGCTTTAATTCCTTGTCTAGGATTGTTTTCCCGCCAACGAAATTGGTGCCACAATGCAAGTAAATATCAGTACATAGACCTCTTCTGGCTGTGAATCGTTTGAGTGCGGCCAGAAATGCTTCAGAATTTTGGTCAGATAATAATTCTATATGGATTGCTCGTGTGCTCATACAGACAAATATGCAGAAATATGATTTATGCGTCTTAGCATTTCTAAGCATAGACGCCTTTACCGTAATTGGGCCTGCATAATCGATGCCAACCTTGGTAAATGGTTTGCTTATATTTACCCGTGGTGATGGTAAGCTCCCCACTAATTGTGTTGACATATTCCTGCGATGCCTAGCGCAAGTAACACATTTGTGGAAAAAGTAAGAACGCTGTCCATACTGCGACCTGCAACGAGGGATCAAGTTTCTTATATCTAGTTGATTGCAAGAAGTTCAGTTTCTCGAAAAGGTACAATGGCTTCCGATTATAAATCAGTTTATGAAGAACTTTTAATCTGCATTGGGTTAAGTAGTTTTCTAGAGGGCAACCAAGCAAGGTCGATATATAGGGTGATATGTGACTGGTCCGAGGCAGCTTGAATACATAGCGTAACGCATCATTGAACGCAACCAAGAGTCTTCTACGACAAATTGAGTCCAGAGATGAAAATATTATGCAGCCATAAGTAAAATGAGGTATCACCAGGGGTATATATTTTTCCAATTGTAGAGCTAATATGGTTGCAGCAGGAGAACTTCGAATTAAGCTGAAAACCCAAGCTCTTTGCGGAATCACATAGGGAAGTCTGGTGTTATTTATAAGTACCGGCGGTAAATTGTTGACATTAATGTCTTTTCAATAGATCGCTAGGCAACTTGATTTGACAGGATTGAGTTCTAAACTGTTTTGCACAGACCAATCATAAACACGCTGGAGATCTTGATTCAGTCTGCATACGCAATCCTCCGTTAAGCCAATTGACTTGCTGAGATACATCTGCACGTCGTTGGCATATAGATGTATCACAGCATCATGGATTACGTCGGTCAGGTCGTTTATATAAAGGCTGAACAAAACGGAACCAAGTATTGATCCCTGAGGAACACCACAATGTAGATTCGCAGTCAGAGAGTGTATTCTGTACTTTTACAAATTGGCTACGTCCGCTTATGAAGCTCTTGAAAAGCTGAACAGCAGATGATGAGAAATAAAACCCCTGAGATAGCTTTTTCAGCAGCTTGCGATGATCAGTAGAATCAAATGCTTTGCTGAAATCTAGCAATGCGAGAATTGTAAGATGGTCCATATCCAAAGCTTCGTGAATATCCGACGAAATTTTAAGCATAGCAGTTTCACAGCTATGATTTAGACGAAATCCAGACTGCCAGGTAGTCAGATAGCCGTTTTTATTAATGTAGTCAATAGTCTGCATATCCATAATCTTTTCCAATACTTTGCCTAAGAAGCAAAGAAGACTAATTGGCCGGTAATCGCTTATAGCAGAAGCAGAGGACTTCATCGGGATAGGTATTACAAGCACTTGCTTCCACCTGGTGGGAAACTTAGATGTTGTTAAACAGTAGTTACATATATGGGTTAAAACTTTGATTATTTCCGGTGCAATCGCTCTAATGAAACGAGGGGGCAGTTCATCCGGCCCTGTTGCATCAGATTTAATTGCAGACATGGCCAACAATACCTCCTTTTTGTCAACATTCCGCAAAGCAAAGCCATCAACTAGAAAATTTTCCGTAGCAGCGCTGCAATCAGATGCCAGAGACGCTGACATGGAATTCGTTTAAAAAAAATCATTGAGAATGTTAGGATCTTCAATTATTCTGTAAGGATCGTTTCCTTATATGCCCATATTACGTATGCTTCGCCACAACTTCTTCGGGGGCAAATTGACATCGAGTTTACCGCCAAAATAGGCATACTTAGAGGACCTGATCCTGCAATTAGCCCTATTACGAACGAGTTTATATCGCCTGTATATCTCAACTGAATATGTGACTCTATATCGTCTATACAAGTATTCGCGTTCAGCCAGTATGGTATGCATTTCTTTTGTTAGACAAGGACACCCCTTCGTCCTTGAGCGTCGCGTCAGTAGTGGAACATTACTGTCATACAAATCAGCCAGCACACCTGTGAAAACATCAACCTTATCATCCAAAGAGTTAGATGCGTAGACATCACTCCAGGAAATCTGTCGACACTCAGTCAAAAGTCGGTCGTAACTCATATTTTTAAAATCACGGTAAGTGTAAGTAACTTCATTGGGAAACGATTCCAGCTTAAGATCATAAGAGAGAAACAAGAAGTCGTGATCAAAGTCACTTGGTGGGCTAATCTGATTGTGAAATAACACCTTGCCAATGTTTGTCGTAAGAATGTGATCAACTGAGATGGATTATTGCTATTAAAATATGTCGGTAAGTTATTAACCATATCAAAGCTCAAGGTTTTGTATAAATAACGCAATGTTTCCACATTGAAACCGGAACTGAGATTGTTGACATTCACATCACCGCACATAACAACGTTATTATATTTAAATACTTGTGGCAGCACTGATTCCTTAAAATTTAAGGCTGTATCGTTATTGAAATTGCTTATCAAAATACATTTCTCAATTCCAGAGTCAATTTCAACACTGACAAATTCCAGATTGTCACCTGGGGCAGAGGAATTTATCACGACTGCTTTAAGAGAATAGTGTACATAAATAGCAGCCCCTCGCCCCATGCGATCGCCCCTATCATTTCGAAAAATATTATAGTGTTGTAGAGATATTGCTTGGGATGCTACATTTTTATTAAGCCAAGTCTCGCAGATCAACAGGGCATGAATTTTGCTGTTCATTAGAACTACCTGCAATAGACAAATTTTATTTCTAAGGCTTCTAGCATTCAGATATAAGCAGTAAAAATATTAAGAAGCATTCTTACTTTCTCCATCGGAGAAATGTTAACGGCCACAATCACTAAAACGCAAGACCCGACAGAACCCCAGCAAATGCAAAATACTTTTTAATTTTTCAGCAGCAATTTTGAGTGCCTCCTATCTATTAATTGCAAATTGAATATTGTTCAATGATAAGGAGAATTTTAAAGATATAGTTGTGCAACATTGAAAAGAATGATAAAAGAAAAAAAGAAAGTTCAAAGTAATTGATAAGAGAGACTTTAAAGAGAAATATTCACAACTGCATTGAAATGAGCACGTGAAAATAGTAAAATTTAAAAGTAGAAACAACACCATAATTAGATTTCAAACTAAACACAACATGACGAATAATTAGGTATCCGTATTGCTCGCTACAGCGATGATGTCGTCCAATGCATCCAGTACTGCAATCGGTGACTCTCCTCTTTTGGCACGCACGAAAACTGCACCATTTCGAGTGAATGCAGAATTTAAGTGACCTTCTCTGTTTAACTTTAATGCGTGCCGCAGTATTCTGTTATTGTGCGGGGTAAGACTCTCAAATATATTCACTCTGCTATCCGATACAAAAATTGGGGAGACGTTTTTAAGAGTTATGGGGCCTGAACTCTTATATTTAAACAAGATTTGTAGTTGTTCAGCGACAGAAGAAAGTTTTATTATTAAAGGTGCACTTTTCCCAGATATATTTACAGCATGCGAAGATGATTTTGGACGGAACACATTTGCATACGGTGATAGAATGTGGTTAATTTTTGATGAAATGGTTGAAAGAATTAGTATAGGATTCTCGTCACGGCAGAGAGGAACACCAGTGATAACAGCATCTGTAAGTCTGTTCAGGCGGGAGACATCATCCAGTTCATGACAAATGTTAGCCAATTCAGCTTTCAGCTGCTCAACTTCGTTACTTAATTTAATTACCTCAGATTGAGTTGATTCGATTTTCACGGCTATGCGTTCTTCAAATTGATAAAACTGATCAGATATTAATTCTTCCAGGGATTTAAACAGTCGTTTTTCCAGTAATTCAAAGCAATCCCCAGAACATATAGAATGAGATCTAGCGGTTGAGGGAGAGCTAGTAGAAACTTTTCCACTCGATTGTTGTTTCATCGCACCTCTAGCGAGCACGGGCGTACCATTTTGAGGTGTTGTTTTAGAGGTCGACTTAAGGTTATTGTTCTTACCCATGTCTTAAATTTTAGAGAAAAAGCAAAGCAATACCGTCAGTATGAAACTTATATGGTATTAATGCTGTCACAACACTATTAAGTTCGTATTTTTATAATTATTTTTGTTTAGCAATGACCGACTGGAAAACTCACGGTATAAAGCAAACTAGAAAGAGACCAGCAATAATACGTCTACTCGCTACACATGATCACTCACTATCCTAGATTAGGAAAAGAAAAGAATTAATTGAAAAGAGTTTTTTTTGGGACTTGCTGCTTATGGCTTTGAGAATAATAAAAAGTATGTATATTTCTATATATATATATAAATAAATAAATCGGAAAGATAGTATATCTACATATCTCTTGTCTCAAACTTGAAGGAACAATGACGAAAGCCTATATGCTATCTACACAATTTTTTTTCTTGTTTTAAAAAGGTGAACTGGTTCTGCCTCGCCAAACTAAGCAAAATTTACGACAATTTTAATTTTTTTTTATTGCGGGAATTCAAGGTTGAATACTCCCGCACTTTCCGTGAATGCACTCAACTTAAGAGATACACATTTTCATCACGGATAACAAACGACTGTCTTTAGATATTCATCGTACTGATCCTATCCTATCCCAAACCTGAAAAACTATTATACTCCCATTACTTAACTTTCAAATATACTGAAAATGATGACAGAAATCTTAAGTTAGACTAAATCAATTATAGAATTGATTTCATTATCTGCTCGATGACTATTTCTTTGCAAAAAACAAGAAGAGAAAACTCTATGTATACTCATCAATATAACTGAGAGCTCTCGCCGACCATAAACGAATATACTACACAAACTGATAATAATCTTCTAGCACATTTAGATTTTCTGCCTACTTCAGTTGTACTCCATTACAACCAGAACTAGAGCGCACTTCTTTCCACTCTCTAGGGAAAAATTTTTATGGAATCCGTCAAAACACCCTGGTTTTACGTAACCAAACCAAACTGTATCACTAATTGCAAGACGTTCCAGTATTCATGGAGGATACTCTTCATACGATTGTCTGTCTTCCGAATTCGCCCGTTACCAAAGTTGTACAATCGATTTATTTATTTATTCACGCGGTTGTCTGTCTTCCGTATTCGCTCGTTACCAAAGTTGTTTACAATCGATTCATTTATTGATTCATATCAGTGTTCTCTCAAACAAGTATTGTGCCATTGGACCCTACGGTTGCTCTCACACTGCGAGGAAATACTGTCGTAATACCATTAAGCACCAGTAGAAAAAACCAACCTGCCTACTTATATCCTGAAATACCTTCGCGAATTATATACAGGTGTATGATAGTAATCCTCTCTATTTGATAAATAATCCACTAGAGGAGCGGATAATACCGCATAAAACAGGATAGGCTCTTTCACTACTTTATGTACACTTTAACTACATCGACTCACGTTTGTACTATTTTCAACGGAATCCTTTTTACGTTTCTCCAGATGGCAGCCATGTTAATACTAATCCTGATACTCGCACCTACCGGAGTTCATAGTATGAATGAACCATACAGGGTGACTTCTCTAAATAACTCAGGAATATTCTTTGTGGATTTAAGCAATTTATGGTTATTTCATAGCACATGGAATATATTTACAGAGATAGACCTTACTGAATTGCACAACCAAACTGTCTTAGCAGAACGGGCGGAAAGCCTCATTCAACAGTAATGTGTCAACGAAACCGAAATCGAGGAGGTGTGTAATACCCAAAAGGTACACATTCACTCCGTAATTGAATATTAAAAGGCGAACCAACACCATACAGGAACTGGTGCCGGAATCCCGCCAGGAACGATCAATCTTCGACGGTATGGGCAATGCTATGCATTACCCCTTTGAAACAATGGATAACAAGAACGAACGTGAGATATACAGTTGACTGGAGGAAATAGAGCTCAACAAAAAGGCACTGATCGAACTAGATAAGCAACAAATAAGTGTAGTAAAAAACACCCTGAATAAGATTCAGAAACCCATGACCTCCATCATGGACAGACAGCAAAAAATTGCTTATCAACACAACAATTTACAAGCCGCGTCCGATGAAGTAAATAAAGGGCAATTACGCCAAGAAATTATAACAAATATTTTGCTGCAAGTAGTCGAAACCGAATTCCGGCAACAAAATCTACTAGATATAATTCTAGGCAGCCAACATAACCAAGTCCGCCCTTTACTAATATCACGCAAAACCTTACTAGAAATTGACTACAAGATTCATTCAAAGTGTCCTAATATACAAAAATGTCTATAAATACTCTATCAAACGTCAGAAACGCGATCTCACCTCCTGAATGGAAAACTCATAGTAAAAATAACTTTACCCATCTTTAACTTACCCGTTTTTAGATTGCAATAGATCCACTGTTTTTTAAATGAAAGAAAATATTCTTTCCTCGTAAATTATTCCTCTACAAAGAATAATTTACTTTTTTATAGGGGGAAGGAATTGTTACATAATCCAATAGGCTTAATTAAAATATAAGAGGAATGGCTTATATAATAGATGGCATAAAAACTAGATATCGCATAACATACCGTAGAAAAGTATACAGATTTTAAATGGCTGGTCCATTCTGGAATAGACCACAACATGTTTCTGAGGCACCGAGAACAAATGTTGCTTTGACAGCGATTTTGTGTACATTTGGTAGATGCGGGAAAATATGAATCACTCGACGTAACTCTCGCTGTACTGATTAAAGTAAAGGAAGGATGCACAGCACAACATATTCGGTGAGGTGGGAGGGACATAAACGTTACTTCATTCTTGTCTCGTTTTTGGAAATACTTTTTATTTTGCTGTAGTTAATAGGATTTGATTTGATTTAAAAGAAACAACTTTATTAAATTCATTCGCCCCTGAGAGTAATTTTTTGGAATGGTATTGCATTGGGGCTTTGCACCAACTAAATATTCTCCGATCGAACTTAACAATTTTCCTAGAAATTTACAATTCGTCCTGTCTTTGACAAACTAATAACAGACGAAGTCTAGACACTTAGAACAAAAATATGCAACGCTTTTCTAGAATATAAAATTAACGATGCCTCGACTTACCCAAAGGGTAAGTCGGCAATGCCTCGCTCCATACAAAATCACCATTACCATGACCCGATGTAGGGAAGGTCACAATTTTTTTTTAGATATTTTCTGGAAATATCTTCCTTCGAATTTTCATGCATTGGCCGAGGCCGAGAGCTCTAATATAAAATCAATGATGCCTTCCATCAGGGAAGGCCGCAATTTTTTCTTAGAAAATTTTTCCTTAGAATTTATACGCACTTGTGGAAAGCGACGAAAACTGCTATGAGCATAGACGCGTAGCCAAGCAATAAGCAAAAAATATTCTTGTAAATTTCTAAGAAAAATTGCGGCCTTCCCTACATCAGGTCGACGCATTGTTAATTTTATATTGGAGCGAGGCACTGCCGACCGCTTGTATACATTTGCACACAATTAAAATGCTTCATTCACGTACACAAACTTTGCGGTTCCCTTCCTTTACTTCTCTATTCGTAGATTATGCTCGTCTCCAGTCACCTGACCGATTATGTTGTGCTACTTTGATCAGTACAGCAACATTAAAAGAGCAATGATGATAGATACGTCGAGTTATTCAAATTTTCCAGCATCTACCATGTTGAGGGAGTCGACTAAATGTGTACAAAACTGCTGTTAAAGGAACATTTGTTCTCAGCACCTCTGAAACATGTTGTGGTCTATTCCGGAATGGACCAACGATCTAAAATCGAAATTTTCCCACAAAATTGCAAAAGCGCTAACTTTTGTTATCTCAAAAATATTTTTTCACAAATTCAAAGGCATTCAAATTTGAGCTCAGAAAATACTTTACCACAAAATGCAAAAGCATTAGTTTATCATCACAAGAATATTTTTATGGAAAGACAATGGAATCTGAGAAGTCTCTACTTTCAAGAATTTAAGCAAAGTGTAGAAGTCACAAATTCTAGTCAGAGTAAAAATATTCATATTTCATCAAGTGCATACGCGCTTGATACAGTTTTAATATTTCCTACGAAAATATACGCGCACCATATATGCCATAAGAGTACTCTGATAAGAAATCGGCACAAGCATTTTACTAACTTCGAATTATTTTCCCACAACAAGTGCAGCGCATGAGACTAATGTTACGAGCAAACATCTAGCCGTACATATTTTTCTCAAATCTGAAAATATAACTTGAGAAGGGTCTGATTTCGGACAAGCGTCCAGACAATGTATTACTGATATCAGGCGCGTATCCAGACCTTCAGCCTGGGGGGGGGGGTCACAACTAAAATGTTCGGGGGGAGAAAAAAGTCGGAAGTAGTCGCTTTTAATTTTTATTTATCTTATTTAAGTTAGATATCACAAAACCCAATTTTCGGATTGATTTGGAAAACCTGTCGATAATATTATCCACATCAATGTCGATCTCAGAGTGGACAGACATTAAGGACTCATATCCAGATTCTCTTTCTCGTGCAAAGATTGTAGAAATAGATGTAACGCAACCAATTCTGTCACGGGTGAAGTAAATGACTGAGAGTAAAAGCTTGCACCTTGAATCGCATTCAAAGGAATAGGAGTAGAACTGCATGATATGTCACTGACTACATCTTTTGATGGGAACTTAACTGATCTTGCATTCTTCTGAAAAAAGTTATCAATGGTCTTATCAGTCTTCTGCTTGCCACTTTCGCTACTATTTCTGCCTCCATCACTAACTGGTGTAGCAAGTTTATTCTTCTCCTATAAATTAAAAGTAAACGTGAAGTTAAATTAAGCAATATTACTTGAATTAATACGAAAGTACAAGCAAAGCAACGGCAACTACCGCATAGGAAAGCGAATGGTTTTTATTTTTATAGTCTTGTCGTAAAAATTGTAGAATCAATTTTAGTGGCATTAATCCAACTGATCGTTTTCAGCAACCAATAGTGTATAAAAATTCGAAAAAAAAATGTTTAAGTAATTTTCTAAGAACAAAATTTATGCTTGCCAACGCTCATAAATATCTTTAGCGAACCCAGATCAGCCAAGGCACCTGAATCAACATAACTCTTTGGAATCATTGTCCGCCACCAATAGTGCATGAAAAATCTAAAGAAAAATTTTCAGATCTTTCTAAGAAAACTGAATGCTTGTGCCCCTGTCCGAAAGAGTGAGCCAACGGAATTAATGCACCATTTCGTTTAGACCGTTGTCTTAAGAACAATTTGCAAGTGTATTTCTAATAGTCCGGGAGGCGACCGTAATAAATCCTATCTCATCGAAAAAATGAAAAATTCATATAACATTAGTCAGTACTACGATAGTTGAAGACAGCGCCCCTTGGTTGCCTCGGGTGGGTCAGCCACGATGTTGAGAAAAAGCTTCACTTCCGGTCAGTTTTTTAATGCATTTTCATCTCACCGAAGAAATGGAAAATAAATACACCAATTTGTAGGGCTCGGCGAGTACTACTCGAAATATATAGGTTGCCTCATGGAAAGTCGCCACAACCCCCCGCAGCCTACTTTAAAAAAAATGTTTTTTATTTATTTATCAATGAAATGGAAATTTTTGGCGTGGAATTAAATACAAACAACTTCCTCACATCAAATTTATAGGGCTGCCAACCTCTTACCTGACCACAACCAGGCAAGGCAGTCTCACCTTAAAGGTATGTGCATTGTCATGTCCCATTGTCCCATGGCATGACATTATAAATCAGAATCCAAATTATATCATATTTTCTCTTCATTTCTTAACTTACTACATAATTTAGTCTTAATTATTTTTTATTTATTCCGGAGTGTTTTGTCTACATATGTACACAACGAAAATGCATACGGGTCGAATTGACAGCTGCCTAATTTTTATAGTAGGTTAAAAACAACTAAGGAAGAATAGTTATACTAAATCTATTCGCTTGGTCCCAGGTATTAAGTACACATAAGTAAAAATATCACAATGCTAAGGAAATATCTAGAAAGAGGGTTTTATATTAAAGGTATAGCAGGTATACACATATCTTGATTTGAATAGATTTACACACACGACGGCAGAACTGGTCCCAGGTCACTACATTGCTATATTTTTATATTGCCGTGCCGGTGCCGGTGCCGTCATATGTGCAATCGGCTGATTTGTTTCTACATATTTTATATGCACTACGGTACCACAACGACATCGCCGTCGTGCAAACAGCCTAAGTGATTAAGATAACGCTAAGAAAACATCAAGGACGAACTGCATTTTCAGAAGCATCTCTTCGTTGAAATGGAAATTTTTGACATGGAATTAAATACCAAAGGTTACCCTTACATGAAATTAATATAGAAAGCTGCAACACCGTCGCATGACATAATAAATTAAAATCGAAGTTATATTATTAGATTTTCTTTATTATTTTACATACAAAAATTACTTATCAATAATACTACATAATTTAGTTTTAAATATTTTTCGCTGTAATTAAACATAATAACAACATGCTGAATTCTAAATATATATATACGCTTATTTAACCTACTCCAAATATCACCCTACTCATCTTCGTCGGAGCTTATATATATATGTTGGCTTCTAAGTTATCCTCGTCATCGTTAGAGTCAATTACAATATCTTCGACCATAATTGGGGTTGGATCTCCTTCGAACCAAAGCGGCTGAAGCATGCCTTCCCTTAATATCCAACCACACTGCTCTGCATCTAATTTAACACAACGAATATCTGTTGTATTTTGCCACATCGACGTAACGTATATAAACCGTAAAATTTTTTGTTTTAAAGATTTCCAGCAGGGTGGAATCAGGCTAGAATTGAAACTTTTTACATCTCTCATAAAAATTTCTGTTGTGGAGTTACTAGAAAATTGCTTTTCGAAAATTATTAATCGCGCCGGAATTACTGAAGAACAATGTGTAACGCCATATAATGTACAAGTGAATTTTTCAATAATTTTCATTTTCTCCTCATTTTCAATATTGGTAGGATCATTTACTGTTGCGAAAACTGTTTGTATGTCAATAAATTTTTGAAGTAATTGCACTGACATGTATATAAATGGACTGCTTGTTGAACCAAAAATACATGAAAGCAAATGGCACCATTTTCATATTCCTGTCTCTTTCCGTGAGAGCATACTTTCCCACTGAACTGTAACGATTAGGAACGAGAAATTGCTTTTAAAAATCCTTGTAAAAACACTTTCTTCGACTCACAATTAAAATTTAACGATACAAATAGTCCCAAATACTTTTGTGGTAAATTCGGTAAATCCCACGGACATGCATATAAATAAATTCGCAAATAATTTAAATATAGTGCCAATTTACGACAGTTGGTAGCATTGACAGTGAGAGCATACTTTCTGAAATCAAAATTGGTGCCACATGAAACAGGAGATCAAGCAGTCCATTTATATATATGTCAGTGAGTAATTGATAGCCCTTTACCTTTCCTTTCCTAGAAAAACTAGCTGTATAATCACACCCCGTAAATGCATGGAAGGCAGGTAAAGAGCGACAAAGTTCGTTACCAAGTATTTGCGCTAAGGCTGTGCAATTTACATAATTTACATCAGCAGATTTTGGACTAGACGTTGACAACCAAACTTCAAAATCGACTAATTTGTGCATATTACCTAATAATATTATTAAAACGTCAGTGCCAGACGCTTTGAGCATAATTTTTGATGTTTTTTTTTCACATTTATTAATATGATATATCATTCGAATATCAGCCTCCTCGTGATAACACATAAAATCATTTTCTTCTGTTTTTATAACGCTTTCATGTTCTGCAATGAATGAAAAACATTTTTCTTCAACTGTTGTAAAAGCTTTCTTCGTACCTAGTATTGGTGCCAGATGTTTGTTCTGCCATTGCTCCGATAAAAAAAGCCTCCTTAATTTTTTTATTTCTTAAACTTTTTATAAAGTCATTCGGTCTTACTTGAGACGGTCCTACAATTTCGTACGGGATATCAACCTCTTCTCTATTATACCGCTCTATATCTTTTATTGAGGAAAGCATATATCGGTCAAATATAACATGAATTTGTTAAGCATTGGTGTAACAAAGTTTTTTTTTAAATAAATTCAGCTATTTTATCAAATTTCTGAGGGAGTGATGGTCCTAATTTATATAAGAAATAAAATCCGTCAATTATTTCTGCATCTATTTGAGTGGGTGTTGCAAATTCAATAAAAGATTTAATTTTATGCGCCAGTTTGAATTTATCCGTTTTAAACATTTCTCCTGTACGGGCGATAAAGGAAATGACGGGCAATATTCCATATCTATTTTTTTTTTAATGCGATTGCTAATAGCCTACCGAAAATATCGCGTTCCATTTTTAGTAAAATTTTTCGTTTCCCATCGCGACTTATTTGAGTTTTTTTAATGCCTTCTGACGAAAAATTGCGTATAGTGTGGCACGTAATAGCCTTTTCAAACCTTAGTGCATCTAAATTACATTCTTCAATGAATTTATTTTTTTTGTCTTCGCCCATAGACATAACATTAAGGAGAAAAGAAGCCGTTTCCTCTGATACTGTTCTGCCTGTTGTTACGTTAAATAAATTTTCATTGTCTATGCTTCTATCAAAAGGATTCATGTTTTCTTTTATACTTAATATTATATTTGCTACAGCTGTTCTATCTTTTTTAATCCTGTGAGTTTCCAATTCGTGAATAGTGTCATCTCTGCTAGTAATATGCAATTCTTCAAGCATTTTGGAAATAATTTTAGTACGCATGCTGTGGCTTAGCGCCCAACGCTGCCGGGCAGATACTGAATTGCTGAAATGAGTGACACCTGTTAGAGAGCTAGCAGCATCGGCATTAATAGTTTGTTCCAGTGTAAGATCAACAGGAATTCTAGTTAAGTTAGTAGATGTCCTTTTAATACCGAAAGCCCCTCTTCTAAATTCATCCAATAACGTTGACTTTTTTAATTTTAAATCAATTATGTTACAGTAATACTGTAATATCCACCTAGCATAATTGGGCTGGTTGAATGCGAAAAACTTAGCCATATTAAATAGAGTGTCTATATATAAATCAAAATCACTGGTTCTAATACTCCGTGAAAATCTTAAATAAATGTTAATGAATTCAATATACTGCATATAATATTTAGCGGTTTTACCCCGAGAACCACGTAAAGTTTCGTAATCATTTACCGTTTCTAGAAATGATGGTGGTATATTCAGATTCGGATTACACTCAAAAGGATTGTCTTGTATATATTTTAAATCTTGTATTAATTTTTCTGAATCGATTTCTTTAGTAGACATAAATTCTTCAATGTTTAAATTTTGGAGCGCATTTGACAATAGGGGATGAATTCTTTTGCATCTGTTAAAGTGTTTACTACTCACGAAGCCATTGACTGATCCTTCTGCTAAAACACCGGACTGTACTAATATGTCAGTAATTCCACAGGAATCAATATATTTTCCAACAGCCTTAAAAAAGCCATTTGAATGTGGAAGGCACCTAAATTTATAAAAATGTTATCAAATTTAGGACTTTCGGTCATCTGAATTTGCATTGCCATTTTCGCAATAGCTAAATTATATGTCACAATTATTTGTTCTTGGTCACATTCATGAGCTACTCTTTGAGCATAAAGCACTGTTTCATTAACAACGCTATATGAAGTCGGAGATAAATTAATTTGTGGCAAGTAATCAACATTTTGAACTTCACTATTATTAGGGATTTAGTAGCTAAACCTAACATAAGATGTTTAGACGGTTTAATTCGCCCTTTAGTAATTACATAGATAATATCTTGGCACAAAGATTTTATTTTTGTGTAGTCATCAGCAGAATTTTTTCGTCTTGTATCCGGACCCTGAATGAGGCAACACATGAAATTAAATAGAAGCTCAGGAATTTCACATTCACCCTCAATGATGATTTACTTTTTTTTTTAAGGACTTCACAGTGTTCCCTAATTCATAAGCAACGTCTTCAAATATCGTTTTTTCCTCGGAAATTCTAATTCCAGAATCATTAATTAGCTTGTTCGCATCAATTCCCTGCTTATGCACTATTTTTTTTTTAAGAAGTGTATCGGAAGAGGTTATCACTATAGTATGATTGTACTGTTTCATAATTTTTCTTTCCAGAAACTGAGCAGTGTAGTTTTGAAATTCGCATTTCGAAAAAGTATTATTGTTGATTTCTAATAATAATGACTTATATCGCAAATACAAATCATTCAATAAATATATATTTTGTTTTGCTATAATTTCTTCGTCTATAAACGCACATAGAGCTTCAAAAGATTCTTTATGAATTTTTCGTAATTCATACCAGTCACCCTCCGGCTTCTTAGTAACTGTTGCTCTTTTGGATTTTTGCTCATAATTGGTTCTACATATATTATGATATGGGAAGTGGTTACAATTATGTAATTTTTCCAGTAATAAATGGCCATCAAGATCTTTCGCCGAAATTGTGACCGCATTATAGACTTCAATAGAAGTACATATTGATGCAAAATAGCGATGGTTGCCTATTTTTCTTTCCACTTGCGAACAGAAAATGCATACCTTTTGATTTTGATGTAACGAAACTGCCGTGGGGGTTTCTTCCATCAGCGGCTCAGAATTTTCCAACGGAGATGTTGAAAATCTTGGACGTGGTTCATCGCTCATTTGCATCGCTCCCAAGGCCGAAGTTCGGGCATTTGATTCACTAGAAATCTGTTGTACGTTTAAAAAATCCCTCGATGTGCTTGGTGCAACCTGTATAAAAAGGGATATACAAACAATAATAGTCATACCTTCTGGTGCCTTTAATATATAATATTCACCTCTTGCTCCAGTACATCTGGTGCTTGGTCAAAAATCTCCATGCAGCTTGGTGCCGCTTCATCCTCAGAGCGAACAAAAAATGTGCTCGACTGATCCTTCTGTAGAACAAAAAGAAATTTTCTCACTGGTAATTTGATTTTGTTAAACTATCAGGTGATTATACGGCTTTGTAAATAATATAACATTATACAACAGATCCAAACCAAAACGATCACCAATCGACCCCAACTTCCTCTAATTTTGACGAACTTTCAGAATTAGTTAAATATAAATATATAAATATAAAAGTTGAACCCGCGAATTTCTTATATTATAACAATATTATCTATAAATAATAGATCAAATTCGTAAATAATAATTTTTATGGTGCGTTTCTCTTCCGGAAGAAGTTAAAGATCCAAAATTAATAATTGCGCTTTTTTATTATATATTTTTTTATTTCTTTGAGAAATCCCATTTAATACCATTTATTTAAAATATCACAAAAAAGAGTAACAAGTTAAAAACAAATTAAGCAAATTAAAAAACACGAGCACAGTGAAAACTTTCAAATTTGAGTCACTCTGTATCCAAGACCTGAGGTCGACAGGCTAAACAAAAATCGAAAATTGAAAATTTTGAGTGTTTTGGTATGGATTTGTAGTATATATGAATGAGAAGTAACATAACACTATATTGTCACATAATAATTCCCACAAAATCGTGAGAACAACATTTTCCAGACGGAGTTATCATATCGCACATATTTTTCAGCTCATCAAATTTCATCTTCATGGACACACATTCTGCTGATCCATGCAAGATGAACTACAATAAAACACACCTTCATGTACATGTACATGCTGATGCATGCAAATAGAATGAGAATTAAATGTATCTCATAGAGAAATAAGTTAGTTAAGATTCATTTTTCAACCCGTAACAATCGTTTTTAAATAAAGTACTGTTTTAGATCGCAGCTCCGTTGTTTTATTCATTACTGGCGCAGTCGGTTCCTCGAACAAAAATCCATTATACAGTTATAGTGTATAATTATTAAAATACGTTCTATTATACAGTTATAGTGTATAATTAACAAAAAAAAATCCTGTATACAGTTATAGTGTATAAAATTATACAGTTACAGTGTATAACTTACAAAATTCCTTCCTTTCATACAGTGATAGTGTATAAATAATTGAAATTGCACAATCACAGTATCCAAACCGCATAATAAATTAATACAATTCTGAAAGATCACCTATAGCAAAGAAGAGAAAGCAAATAAACGGAAGAAAGCAGATAAAACCAAGACAAGAATAATTAGCTGAGAGCAGTTACAAATTACAAAAAAAGAAAACGGATTACAAAACACAGAGCTTAAGGACAACTTAGGAGTTCGCAATCTAAATCAAGTAACACTTTTAGTTTTATTTCCATTAGCAGTAGAATCCAAGATTGATTAGGATCAATTTATTAGTACATAATTAAGTGATAAATAAATAGAGAAGCTTTTTTTTCAAGTTCAATAACTAGATGACAAACAAATATACAGAAGCTCTTCTTTTCAGATAATAATCTAAAATTGTTTCATTGGAAAATTAAATCAAATTAAATTTAAATTAACTAGTTAAGTGATTAAAATGGAAAATTTAAGCATAACTGAAAAATTCAAACTAATAACAAGTAGCTTAAGTTGTGTGCAATCATTTAACGGTGAAACAAATTCCTTAATTAATTTTATCAATAGAATTGAGTGTCTTATACCAATCCTCGACTCCTTCGACAATGATTATAAACGCTTAATATTAGGACTTATAAAAGATAAAATAGTAGGGGACGCGCGGAAAACATTATTAATTAACAATAACGCAGAGACATGGATTGATCTCAAAACAATTTTAATCAGGGGACATGGTGAAAATTCATCAGTTGACGCATTAATAGATAAAATTAGAACATGTAGGTGCGATAACACGATCGAAAATTTTCATCAAAAGTTAAACACCTTATTGTGTAGATTAAATAACGCGTATCTCTTAGAGGGTGGAGAAGATAATAATCGAATTGCTAGTAATCAAAGAATAGCTCTACATTCATTCAGACATGGGTTGCCAGAACCAGTCAAGAGTATCATTATTAGTAGAAATCCTTCAACACTAACCGAAGCCTACGAAATCATTCAGTCGAATGGATATTTGAGTTATAATTGTAGTAAAATACAAAACAGCAGAATACAAAGAAATCCATTTTATACTAATGGTAATAACTATCATAATACTTATAATGGTAATAGTAACAATAATAATGGTGGAAGAAATAATAATACTAACAATTTTAGTCGAAACCAAAACTTCAACAACAATCAGAATTTCAATAACAGTGGTCACAGTAGACAATCACAGAATTTTAGATCGAACCCCCAGTATAGACAACCCTTTAATAGATCACAATTCAGCAATAATAATCATAATTTTCAAAATGTCAACAATTTAAATCAAAACGGGCGACCAGAACCGATGGACGTCTCTATAAATGAAAACAGATCCGATGGACGTCTCTATAAATGAAAACAGATTCCAGCAACAAAATTTTCCAATAAACCGCCAAAACAATTACCCTATTTAGTTGTTCGTACGCCTATTAAGAAACTTCAATTTATCATAGACACCCCATCTATGCAATCCCAAATGGAAAATAGCTTCGAACACATACACCCTCAGAGTATTAAATCGAAACATAGAAACGAGCATTCAATACAAAGTACCTCTCTTTAAAGAATTTAATAAAAGAGACTATT
Source organism: Dioctria linearis (assembly GCA_963930735.1). Taxonomy (NCBI): domain Eukaryota; kingdom Metazoa; phylum Arthropoda; class Insecta; order Diptera; family Asilidae; genus Dioctria; species Dioctria linearis. Next base: position 174,126,108 of record OZ005741.1, on the reverse strand, counting down.
TTGTGAATTTCTTAGAATACTACTTTCACAATCAATTCGACGGATTATTAGGAAATAACATTTTAGCAGATTTAAACCCAGTGATCGACTATAAAAATAGAGTTTTGACCACCAGTGATGCTAATATTCCAATATATCTGAACGAAAACGAAGAAATGTACGCAAATAATTGCTATAACAATGAATCCCTAAACGTATTTATCAACGAAACAAATAAAAATAATTTTTCTGAAGGAATCGTCGCAGGTCATTTGAACGCAAGCGACGCTTTTAAATTAAAAAATCTTTTACACTCTTATGAAGACATATTTTACAAAGATGGCGACCATTTATCATTCACGGGCGAAATAAAGCATAAAATTATTACAAAAAACGATACTGCGATTTACAGTAAACTATACAGATACCCCGAAATTCATCGCGATGAAGTTGATAGGCAAATCAAGGAAATGCTCGAACAAAAAATTATTGTTCCAAGCAATAGCCCGTATAACTCTCCACTTTGGATCGTACCCAAAAAAATTGATAATGATGGAAAACAAAAGTGGCGCATAGTCATAGACTACCGGAAGCTAAACGAGCAAACGATAGACGATAGATTCCCTATCCCAAACATCGACGATCTTTTTGATAAATTAGGCAAATGCAATTACTTTACAACTTTAGATCTGGCGAAAGGCTTTCACCAGATCGAAGTATATCCAAATGATAGGGCCAAGACAGCATTTTCGACAGCAAATGGTCATTATGAATTCACTAGGATGCCGTTTGGTCTCAAAAATGCTCCGGCAACTTTTCAAAGACTTATCAATAACGTATTAAAAGATTTTGTAGGAAAAATCTGTGTCGTTTATCTTGACGACATTCTCATTTTCTCCACTAGTTTCATCGAACACCTAGACTCATTAAAGAAAATATTTCAAAGATTGCGTGAATGCAATTTGAGAATCCAAGTTGATAAGTGCCGCCTTGCTGAAATATCTACAAACTATTTAGGACATATAATAACAAATAACGGGATTAAGCCCGACGATAAAAAGACAAAGTCTATCGAATCGATGAAATTACCTACGAGTACAAAAGAAATTATTCCCGAGTAGCATATCCCATGATCAAATATTTAAAAAAAAATATGCGAGTTAACGTAAATGACGCAGAATACATCGAGGCCTTTAATAAATTGAAAACATTGTTAATGAGTGACCCAATTTTAAAACGTCCCGATTTCAGCAAAACTTTTACGTTAACAACCGATGCATCACAGAATGCAATTGGAGCAGTCTTGAGTCAGGGCAGCCACCCTGTGTGTTACGCCTCTCGTACTTTAAACGATCACGAAACAAAGTATTCAACGATTGAAAAAGAATTGCTCGCGATCGTATGGTCTGTAAAATACTTCCGTACCTACCTATATGGTAGAAAATTCATCATTCGCACAGACCATAAGCCTCTCATCTGGCTAAACAACATAAAAGAACCTAACATGAAACTGCAGAGATGGAAGCTAATGCTGAACGAATATGATTTTGAAATAATTTACTTAAAGGGAAAAGAAAATAATGTCGCCGATGGTCTTAGTAGGTATATTAATAAAAATGATGGAAATGATGACGATGAAGTCACACTTTCAAGCATTTGTAGCAAAAACGGCGTAATTCTAAATAATGAAGTAGGTGATAGTAGTAGCATTGACGTCGAAGTCATGTCTACAGCCGATACCACGCATAGCGGACTAAACGATAGTACAGAGCATATTGGTATTACAGAAAAATGCATAAACATTTACAAAAACCAGATCTACCTAGAATATGGGGATAAAGAAAAATTTATAACTAAAATCATACATAGAAAATGCCAAAATCATATCACAGTCGGCAAAAATTCGAATCTATTAGAGGTGATGAATAGGGTTCTAATAGATAAAGGTGTGATGTGCATGTATTGCAAAGACAACGATTTATTTGTTAAATTTCAAGACACTTATGTCAGATATTTCCCAAATAATAAAAAATTCAAATTGTATAAATCCAACATTAAATTAATTGATATCACAGATAAAAATGAAATTATTACACTAATTAAAGAAGAGCATTTAAGAAATAACCACCGTGGTATAAACGAGGTATTTCTCGAATTAAAGACCAAATATTTCTATCCAGATATGCTAAGATTAATAGGAAAATTTATAAATAACTGTGAAATCTGTCAATTGGCAAAGTTCGATCGCAGACCTATTAAAATCCCATTTCAAATCTCTGAAACGCCTACAAAATTTAACGACATAGTTCACATGGATATTTGGTTTCCGTATAGGAATATTATGTATCTCACTACTATAGACAAATTTACCAAATACGTCACGATACATAAGCTGAATGACAGAACGTGGATATCTATCCTGAAGGCACTGAAAGAAAGAATTCGATTTCTGGGTAAGATGAATAAACTAGTCTACGACAATGAGAGATGTATGCTGCATAATGCAGTAGGATTATTCCTGAGGGAGAACCAGATAGATACGCACGTAACTACAGCACATAACAAGACCGGCAACTCCGACGTAGAAAGATTACACGGTACATTAAATGAACATTTAAGAGTGATGGAAGTTGATAGATCAAACATTGACAAAGACTTGGAGGAAAAGCTACATGAAATAATTACGATCTACAATAGCACAATACATTCTACCACAAAACTACGTCCAATCGACTTTATTACAAAAAATCTTGACAAAAGCGAAATTGAAAATTTATCGGATAAATTTAAAGAAGAGAAAGTTAGGAGGATAAATCAATTGAATAAGAATAGGGACGAAAGCTATCAGCTCAATAAAAACATAGTAACTAACAGGGAGATCGCAAAAAACAAACCGAAATATAAGAAATTGAATAAGTACAGGTTAGAAAATCGTCACGTCATAGATACAAGTAATAGGCGAAATATAAAATACATCGAAAATCAGTTAAAACGCAGATACAGATATCAAAAATCGATTTTATCATTTCAGGATGTTACTAATCCTTCCTCTGCTAATGGCCATCGTACCAACATCTACGCAGATGATGGAGATAGTCCCCATTAACACAGAGAATGGGTATACACTCTTTAAATTGGAAGAGAAAGAAGTCGTCGAATCATTCGCAAAAATTTTACACATCGTCAACTTAACGGAATATGAAGAAATAATTAAATTAATCGAAGCTAATGTTAACTCCTTGAACCTAGAGATAACTGATATCAACCTAAGATTACTAAACAAAGAACTGAAGTTACTAAGACATAATTTTAGAATGGTGATACCACAGGTTTACAAAAGTCATAGAAACAAACGCGGACTGTTGAACATACTAGGGAAAGGATTCAAAATAATAGCAGGAACCATGGATAATGACGATGCCGAAGAGATTTACAAACACTTGGAAAACTTAGACACTAATACAAAAAACGCAATTGGTGAACTAAACAAGCAGGTAATCATTAATAATAATCTGATCAAAAATGTTGAAGAAATAGGTAAACATCTGAACAAGCAACAGAGAGAACTGAATATCTATCTATCTAGTATAACCAGGGAGGCTAATAAACTGGTCGATCTACAAAGTAAATCAGGATATACCTTACAGTTATACGCTGACATTTCAACACTAAATAAACAGATAGAAAAACTTACAGACATTATCTTACTTAGTAAACTGAACGTCTTAGCACATGACATTCTTACGGACGAAGAGGTAGACAAGTACAAAATAACAGCAGAGATCATCCCGTTCATTCGCAATTGCATTATGTTCAATGGAAATTTATTAGTTTTTGCAATCGGTATTCCAAAATTTACTAATGAAAAGTATTATAAAGCTATAGTGGTGCCATTCCCAAATAGCAATTTTGAACAATTGGATACGGATAATGTCGAAATAATAATGCAAAAAGATAGCGTTTATAATAATGACGAAGGAATCCTGGTAAAGAAAGATCTAAAGTTACATAATAACTATTGTATTCGCAATTTGTTAAGCAAAGATAATATTTGCACATTTAGATATAACAATGTAACCACAATCGAGGAAATATTTGATAATCTAATTATTTTGAAGAACCTACCCCAAACAAAATTCAAAATTGTATTAGTACAGGTAGAGATCTAGCTGTAAAAGGTAACAATGTAATTAGATTCAGTAATTGTGAAATAAAAATAGAACAATACTCATTTAAAAGCTATGTTGAAAAATTTTTGGATAGTGTAATGGTACCAATTACGTACGTAAATTTTACAAAACAATTCAGAAATGTAACACTAGAAGAGCTACATCTAAAAACGGTTACCAATAAAAAACAGATAGAGTACGTGGAATATAAGAGTAATACAGTAGGGCACATTTCTTTGGGATCGAGCTTTGTAACTATAATAATAATAGCTATAGTATTCATAGTATGTATGGTAAAAATGCATTCCAAAAGGTGTGATAATGATACAAAAATTGGTTCAAAAGAAAAGGTACTCCGCACACCTCAAAAGGAGGACGAAGTTATAGATCCATTTGCAGAGACTGCAAATCTTTAAGGGTGGGAGGTGTCACATAATAATTCCCACAAAATCGTGAGAACAACATTTTCCAGACGGAGTTATCATATCGCACATATTTTTCAGCTCATCAAATTTCATCTTCATGGACACACATTCTGCTGATCCATGCAAGATGAACTACAATAAAACACACCTTCATGTACATGTACATGCTGATGCATGCAAATAGAATGAGAATTAAATGTATCTCATAGAGAAATAAGTTAGTTAAGATTCATTTTTCAACCCGTAACAATCGTTTTTAAATAAAGTACTGTTTTAGATCGCAGCTCCGTTGTTTTATTCATTACTATATGAATGTGAAGGGATTCATATTTTAGAAAAACAAAAATGCTGTAATCTATATTTTTGACGTCAAAATGCAATTATTCAACTGCAACTCAAGAAGAAAATATTGGAAAGTAAATGTTTATAAAATAAATACTCATGTTTCATACGTACATTTAGTGTTGATTCAGTAGTTTTAAATTCCTCTCTGTATCGGCTCTTTAGACTAGTTATTTTTTTGTAGCATTCCAAATGATAACCAAGACGTTCCACTGGGTCTGGAGAAAGTTCAATATCGCCATACTTAAAGACTTTAATTTTCCGAAAATTAATTACCTTTATACACTTATTCAAAGTATCACCGCAAAAGTTTTTCACTTTTTCACTTCCACCACAAAGGAAACATTTACCCATTTTATTAAATCGATAACAAAACTTTAATTTAACTTTCAATTTAAAATCACTCTAAATCACTGGAGCGTCGAAACTTGATTCTCTTACCGGTACTACGTAATGCGCAATGAGATAGCGTCAACAATATGCTTCTTAAAATGCAGTTCGTCCTTGATGTTTTCTTAGCGTTATCTTAATCACTTAGGCTGTTTGCACGACGGCGATGTCGTTGTGGTACCGTAGTGCATATAAAATATGTAGAAACAAATCAGCCGATTGCACATATGACGGCACCGGCACCGGCACGGCAATATCAAAATATAGCAATGTAGTGACCTGGACGGTTCTGCCGTCGTGTGTGTAAATCTATTCAAATCAAGATATGTGTATACCTGCTATACCTTTAATATAAAACCCTCTTTCTAGATATTTCCTTAGCATTGTGATATTTTTACTTATGTGTACTTAATACCTGGGACCAAGCGAATAGATTTAGTATAACTATTCTTCCTTAGTTGTTTTTAACCTACTATAAAAATCAGGCAGCTGTCAATTCGACCCGTATGCATTTTCGTTGTGTACATATGTATGTAGACAAAACACTCCGGAATAAATAAAAAATAATTAAGACTAAATTATGTAGTAAGTTAATGATTTATAATGTCATGCCATGGGACAATGGGACATGACAATGCACATAACTTTAAGGTGCGACTGCCTTGCCTGGTTGTGGTCAGGTAAGAGGTTGGCAGCCCTATCAATTTGATGTGAGGAAGTTGTTTGTATTTAATTCCAAGCCAAAAATTTCCATTTCATTGATAAATGAATTAAAAACATTTTTTTTTAAAGTAGGCTGCGGGGGGTTGTGGCGATTTTCTATGAGGCAACCTACATTTTTCGAGTAGTACTCGCCGAGCCCTACAAATTGGTATATTTTTTTCCATTTCTTCGGTGAGTTGAAAATCCATAAAAAAAAGTCAGAAACAAAGTAGGCTGCGGGGGGTTGTGGCGACTTTCCATGAGGCAACCTATTTATTTCGAGTAGTACTCGCCGAGCCCTACAAATTGGTGTTTTTATTTTCCATTTCTTCGGTGAGATGAAAATGCATAAAAAAACTGACCGAAGTGAAGCTTTTTCTCAACATCGTGGCTGACCCAGCTCAGGCAACCAAGGGGCGCTGTCTTCAACTATCTTAGTACTAACTAATGTTATATGAATTTTTCATTTTTTCGATGAGATAGGATTTATTACGGTCGCCTCCCCATCTATAAGAAAAATTTGATGCTACGAACCTAAAAATTTTGAGCAACTCTTGAATCAATGTCGCTATGAAAAATCAACGGCTGCCTAGACGTTGATTGCATGGAACTAGAATTTGTTCCCAGATCTGAGGAATTAAACCCTTTTTTAAGGGATTTTTCCTTGAAAGTTCGGTTGAGGGACAAAACTTTCAAATTTGTTGAAATTAAGGGATTTTTGACTGAGGAAGCAAATTTAGAGTATTTTCTTTATTAATATCACATGTACAAAATATTTTCTGAGCTTAGTGATTGTGTGTGTGATTCTGAGCTTTGATTGTGTGTACTGCCACTATGCTATACTATGTTATATTTGGTACGTAATAATAAGCCTACCCCAATGCTCTGCGGTGTACTTGTGCTAAGTTTCCCGTTGGTCTATTTTGCGGAATATCTTGTATTGGAAATAAAGTGGTAAAGTAGAAAAATAGTAAATAGTGGAAGAAACATTAGATATTAATATGACATATTTCTTCATTAAAGGACATGGCGAATTCTAAATTTCAACTCCTCAAAAAAAAAAAAATTTTTTTTTTAAATAAGACAGTTTAAAAAAAGTCGAAAACAAAAAATAGGTCAAGAAATTTTCCGATTGCTGGTTGGAAAACGAAAGTAAATATAAAGCCTGGATTCAAAAGCTCAATGACCGAAAAAAAGCTAAATGCAAGGTTTGTGGTTTTGAAATTTGTTTATCATTGAAATCTTCAAATAATTTATAGGCTTGCAATAAAATTCTTATTTGTGGAACATCTGAACTAGACAGAATTCTACCAGAAAAATGCATAAACAAAATTTTAAAATTATGAGTGTCCCAAAAAGTGAAGGCTTTTACTCAAATGCAAAAAATATCTGTTTACTTATTCTTGTACCATAGATTTATTCAATGTGATAATTTCGTTCTGAAATAAATGATTTTGTTCGAAATTGATTCTGTCACTTTACAAACCGATTCTTAAGGTATTTTAAAAGATTTCTTTGAAATATGGTATTAAGGGATTTTAAGGGAATTTTATGTCCAAAATTAGGGATTTTCGTTGGCAACAATCTAGGAACACTCTACTGGAAGATGGAAGAACCGTAAAACAAAATTTGTTAAGTCAAGGCTTAAATACAATTGCGACGGGCAACGGCAAACGACGAAAATATGCCGCTATCAAACTTCTAAAGGCCCACGGTTTTATGCGAATGCCCAAATTTCGACAGGTAACGGTCAGCGGTGGACGAAGTTGCCGTCGGGATTGCTTAATTTTTAATTTTGCCGTCGTCGCCAGCAAAATCAAACGAATGAAACTGTTGTGGCATTTATTTTTGTCAATGTTGTAAGACGCGCGTCAATTTCAAAACAATGAATTTTGATGAAATATTGATGAAGTGCCAAATCATAAAATAATTTATCATATAGGTGACAACCAATATAGACGAGTTGACAAAAAAGACATAGTTTGGATGAATATTTCGAGGCGCTTAAATACAAATGATAAAATTGTGATATTCTTGGCATTCAGTTTGATTTTAATTTAGTTAATTTCTATATTTTAAATCTTTCCTTTCCACACTTGGTCCTTTGCAATTCTTTCAAAATAATATAAAATATTCTCGATAAAAATCTGTTTCAAAACGCTCAAAACTAATAACAAATGAAATCTCAGTAACTTCTTCTTTCACAATCACCGCTTTTCGACTACGTGTTTTGACAGCGAATTTCCCGCTGCAGTCTACCGTCGGAAAATCAGATAGGTAAAAAAATTATGATCGCTGACCAATTTCTTAGAAACAATAACACTTTTTAAACTCGAAATTGTGTGCTTTTTCATATATATATATATGAGTAATGGGCGCAACAAAAATATAAAAGCATCTTAATAACTGCGCTGCTAAGTATTACGTGCCATTTTCTAAACAACCAAATACTAAAATAAATATTCATTCCAAAATTACTTACTATCCTGTGATAGGTATGATAGATGACTTTTCGACACTATATAAAAACGCAAGAAAATTCTAAAAAATGTGTACACGTTTAAAAGAAAAGAAAGAAAAAGCTAGGAGCGAATGATTATTATACCCAATCCACTATTATACTACTCACATCACCGCGAAGGTTAGGTGGCTCGTTTCGGGGGGGGGGGGGGGGTACCTGGGTCATGACGTGTACACATTTTTTAGAATTTTCTTGCGTTTTTATATAGTGTCGAAAAGTCATCTATCATACCTATCACAGGATAGTAAGTAATTTTGGAATGAATATTTATTTTAGTATTTGATTGTTTAGAAAAAGGCACGTAATACTTCGCAGCCCAGTTATGAAGATGCTTTTATATTTTTGTTGCGCCGATTACTCATACATATATATGAAAAAGCACACAATTTCGAGTTTAAAAAGTGTTATTGTTTCTAAGAAATTGGTCAGCGATCATAATTTTTTTTACCTATCTGATTTTCCGACGGTAGACTGCAGCGGGAAATTCGCTGTCAAAACACGTAGTCGAAAAGCGGTGATTGTGAAAGAAGAAGTTACTGAGATTTCATTTGTTATTAGTTTTGAGCGTTTTGAAACAGATTTTTATCGAGAATATTTTATATTATTTTGAAAGAATTGCAAAGGAGTTGAGTGCGTGGAGTCAATCCGATCGGACGTTGCCTTGTGTTATAGATCAATTAAATCCATTTAAACATATCCAATAAATTAATTTAAGTCAAGTGATAGTGTTGTGCTAAACATTTTCAATATAATCAATTACCTACTATAATTATTTAAATTCCGACGCGACCGTTAAATTAATAAAAAACGAAAATAAATTTTATCCGCCAAGTGAAGGGCTCTTCTATGCCCTATCAACATGCTATAAGCCAGCAGCACGGTAACGTTTCCTTTCCGTCTCTTCATCTGTGATCAGTGCAAATGCATTAGCACTTGTCACTGATCAGCAATCCGGGTGCACCCAGCTGTGGTCATTGAACTGCACGGTCTGAGGTATTGAAAGCAGCAATAGGCATAACACTATTGTTGTTTTTTTTTACCTCGCTGTGTCGTTGACTGCTGCTGGTGGCGCCCAAATATTTGTGTTATTGTGTGTCGCTTTTTTTTATTTTGCTTTTTTATTTTTGCCTTCAGCATGCAGAATTTCATTTTAGATTTCTGCAACATTCGCGGATTAAGAGCAAATCGGTTTTCGGTGTACTGCCACCTTAACTCAAAAAATCCGGCAATTCTTGCGCTAAGTGAATCCAAGGTCGTTTCTGATGCTGATATTAATCAGTATCACGTCCCTGGTTACAGCTTCGTGCCTCTTTTTTCTCAGCATAGAGGGATCGCAGTATATATTCGGAATGATGTGGCCTTTACCATTCTTCAAGATTTTCCTTCTGCCAATCCAGAGTTTAACTATATCTGGATTAGGTTCAAACTTCACAAGCACATCATTTACTTCTGTTTCCTTTATCGCAGCCAAAATATGTCTGATGACGACACGGTATCCGTATTTGACAATATCTCCAACAATATTGATCATTTGCTCTCTGTCTCACCCTCTTCCGAAATCGTCCTGGCAGGCGATTTTAGTGTTCATAATATACCGTAGCTCAGACATTCTTCTACCACAAGTCCTGATACAGCTGGTGATAAAGCTAATTTACTCGACTTATTTCTAACATCTCATCCGGACAAATATTCCATCTCAGTCGGTTCCCCTCTCGGAAATTCAGACCATTGCTTAATCACGGCTCAATTTACCACCCCAAACCTGTGCCGCTCTACTTCTCCACCTACAAGTAGGCTTCTTTGGCACTATAAGAATGCTGATTGGGAAAGTCTCAATAAGTATCTTAGAGAAATTGATTGATCGGTCTGTTTTGCTTCGAGGGATGTTGATGATTGCATATTAGAATTTAGTAACATACTAAATCTTGGCATGCGTGAATACATTCCGTATTCTTACAGCAGATCTCAACAACAGCATGATCGCTCCTGGTTTAACGATAAGTGCAACCAAGCTATAAAAGCGAAAGAGTTTGCTTTTCGCGCCTATCAATTGAATCCATGTCCGGAAATGAAACAAGTCTACAAGACTGCACGGAACACCTGCAAGTCCATTATCCAGAGAGAAAAATTTCTTTTTGACCAGAATATTAGACAAAGAATCCTGGCGAGAGGCAAAGGTAGCAAAGGCTTCTGGTCCCTGGTCAAAACCATCAGGAACAACTTCACCAGTTCCTCTATACCTTCACTACTTAATAATGGTGAAGTGATTGTTGACTCCCTGGATAAAGCTAATATTTTAGCTGCTAGATTCGCTTCAAATTCTTGTCTTCCACCTACTTCACAATCACCTGTTTTGCATCCACCGTGTCAGTGTGTACAAGAGCCAATACACGTTCGTACGAGGGATGTGTTCAGGGTCCTTAAGGGATTCAACGTCTCCAAAGCCGCAGGTCCTGATGGTTTTTCGCCCCTGTTAATTAAAAGCTGTGCGTCATCCTTGGCTATACCTCTGCGCAAACTATTCTACTTGTCTTATTCGACAGGAAAATTTCCAACTGCTTGGAAGCTAGCTCACGTTCAGCCTATTCCCAAGAAAGGAGAGGGTAGCGATCCCTCAAATTATCGACCAATTGCGATCACTTCGATTCTTTTAAAGGTTTTTGAATCTATCATTAACTCAAAATTAATGAAGTATCTAGAAACTAATCATCTCATCAACGATCGCCGGCTTCCGAGCTGGACGCTCATCTGGAGACTTGCTGACCTTTCTTACGGAACGTTGGAACCGTAGTCTTCATAATTTTGGTGAGTCTAAAATCGTTGCCCTAGATATTTCAAAGGCCTTTGATAGAGTCTGGCATCCAGCCCTTTTAGCCAAACTTAAAGCACTTGGTCTCTCCCTCCTCTTCTATTATGGATTGAAAGTTTCCTATCTAGTCGCCAAATACGTGTTGTATTAGATGGCGTTACATCTGAACCGCATCCCATAAATGCCGGTGTGCCTCAAGGCTCTGTTGTCTCTCCAACTCTCTTTTTAATTTTCATTAATGATCTGCTTTCCCTTACTTTCAATCCCATCCATAGTTTCGCAGATGACAGTACTCTTGATTTCGCTTACTCCTTTGACACTCTTGCGAAATACAGGGGGAATGCCGCATGTGTTAAACGAGATTGCATGACTAGATCATTGAATAACGATCTTAACAGTATCCTCGCTTGGGGCAAAGCAAATCGCGTCGAATTCAATGCATCTAAGACCCAGAGCTGTCTCATCTCATTAAAACAAGATCATAACTTAACCACACCCGTTTCTTTTGATGGAGCATTAATTTCTAAATCACCGTCACTAAGCATTCTTGGCAATATTTCCAGTAAGTTAAACTGGACAGATCACATCTTCTCTGTTGCCAAAGAAGCATCGAAATGTCTTGGATTTCTGAAAAGGTGTAAGAAATATTTCACCCCGTCAAATCTAGCGCTCCTCTACAATTAGACCTAGAATGGAATACAACTCCCATATATGGGCCGGGGCTGGTCGCACAGCCTTAGCTTCATTGGATATTGTCCAAAAGAGAGCCTTCAAGCTCATTGGCGATTTGGCAATAACTTGTCATATCGACTCACTCGAGCACCGCCGCAATGTTGGATGCCTTTCGCTCCTTTATCGCTATATGCATGGTCAATGTTCTGATGAAATATCTAGTCTAATCCCTTGTAGAATGATTCCTGCACGCAATACTCGCGCTGCAAACCGAGCACATCCTTTAACCCTTCAAATTACTTTCGGCCGTACAGTAAAATTCCGTGATGCTTTTTTATCCCGAACAGTGCGAATGTGGAACAGCTTATCATCTTCTGTTTTTCCTCCGGCATACAATCTGCGGAAGTTTAAGGGCGACATACATCGGCACCTCCGCCACTCTCCTCATATCCAATAATCCTTTCCCTATCTCCTTCCTGCCATGCTGTGCTTTGCATCATAGGGTATCCCCTGAGCTTGGCTTAATAATATAAAAAAAAAAAAGGACCAAGTGTGGAAAGGAAAGATTTAAAATATAGAAATTAACTAAATTAAAATCAAACTGAATGCCAAGAATATCACAATTTTATCATTTGTATTTAAGCGCCTCGAAATATTCATCCAAACTATGTCTTTTTTGTCAACTCGTCTATATTGGTTGTCTCCTATATGATAAATTATTTTATGATTTGGCACTTCATCAATATTTCATCAAAATTCATTGTTTTGAAATTGACGCGCGTCTTACAACCTTGACAAAAATAAATGCCACAACAGTTTCATTCGTTTGATTTTGGTGGCGACGACGGCAAAATTAAAAATTAAGCAATCCCGACGGCAACTTCGTCCGTCGAAATTTGGGCATTCGCATAAAACGGTGGGCCTTTAGAAGTTTTATAGCGGCATATTTTCGTCGTTTGCCGTTGCCCGTCGCAATTGTATTTAAGCCTTGACTTAACAAATTTTGTTTTACGGTTCTTCCATCTTCCAGTAGAGTGTTCCTAGATTGTTGCCAACGAAAATCCCTAATTTTGGACATAAAATTCCCTTAAAATCCCTTAATACCATATTTCAAAGAAATCTTTTAAAATACCTTAAGAATCGGTTTGTAAAGTGACAGAATCAATTTCGAACAAAATCATTTATTTCAGAACGAAATTATCACATTGAATAAATCTATGGTACAAGAATAAGTAAACAGATATTTTTTGCATTTGAGTAAAAGCCTTCACTTTTTGGGACACTCATAATTTTAAAATTTTGTTTATGCATTTTTCTGGTAGAATTCTGTCTAGTTCAGATGTTCCACAAATAAGAATTTTATTGCAAGCCTATAAATTATTTGAAGATTTCAATGATAAACAAATTTCGAAACCACAAACCTTGCATTTAGCTTTTTTTCGGTATTGAGCTTTTGAATCCAGGCTTTATATTTACTTTCGTTTTCCAACCAGCAATCGGAAAATTTCTTGACCTATTTTTTGTTTTCGACTTTTTTTAAACTGTCTTATTTAAAAAAAAAAATTTTTTTTTGAGGAGTTGAAATTTAGAATTCGCCATGTCCTTTAATGAATAAATATGTCATATTAATATCTAATGTTTCTTCCACTATTTACTATTTTTCTACTTTACCACTTTATTTCCAATACAAGATATTCCGCAAAATAGACCAACGGGAAACTAAGCACAAGTACACCGCAGAGCAGGTAGTGGGGTAGGCTTATTATTACGTACCAAATATAACATAGTAGATTCACCTACTTTTCTTCGAAAAACTTTTCTTCGAAAATACATTTCTTCGAAAAACTTTTCTTCGAAACGACATTTCTTCGAAAATACATTTCTTCGAAAAACTTTTCTTCGAAACTACATTTCTTCGAAAACATATTTCTTCGCCGCGAAGAAATATGTTTTCGAAGAAATGTCGTTTCGAAGAAAATTTATTTTCAAAACCATGTAACGGTTTCTTATAAAAAACCCATTTTAAATTTCATGTAACCATTGATTGTAGCAAAGTGCAAAGTGCAAAAAATACTAAAATAATCTTTCGATTTCAATAATGGAAAAATAACAGAAACCGATACCCAGGCCCCCAGGCTTCGGCTATGAATGAATGAGTGCAGTACAAAATTCAGTGGAAAATGAAACCAACCAGTTGCTTGATTATAGTATATGGAGCTACGCCAGCTGCAGTTGTGGTTACAATTTCAGCGTGCATCCTTGAAACCGTGTTCTGTTTTCGGCACAAAAGTACTTTTACGTAACATATATACGCCTCGACCTGATGTAAAAAAATGGGGCCAGAATTTCACTACGTCTTCGTCGTTGGCCTCGGATAGCGCTAAAAGTGAAAGTGAACAATTTGCTATCAAATAAACGAAATTCTCGAAGAAATGTTTCACAGAAGAGTATTTTGAAGAAAAGTATTTTCGAAGAAAAGTTTTTCGAAGAAATGTCGTTTCGAAGAAAAGTTTTTCGAAGAAATGTATTTTCGGAGAAATGTTTTTTCGAAGAAAAGTTTTCGAAGAAAAGTTTTTCGAAGAAAAGTAAGGATACCAACATAGTATAGCATAGTGGCAGTACACACAATCAAAGCTCAGAATCACACACACAATCACTAAGCTTAGAAAATATTTTGTACATGTGATATTAATAAAGAAAATACTCTAAATTTACTTCCTCAGTCAAAAATCCCTTAATTTCAACAAATTTGAAAGTTTTGTCCCTCAACCGAACTTTCAAGGAAAAATCCCTTAAAAAAGGGTTTAATTCCTCAGATCTGGGAACAAACTCTAGTTCCATGCAATCAACGTCTAGGCAGCCGTTGATTTTTCATAGCGACACTGATTCAAGAGTTGCTCAAAATTTTTAGGTTCGTAGCATCAAATTTTTCTTATAGATGGGGAGGCGACCGTAATAAATCCTATCTCATCGAAAAAATGAAAAATTCATATAACATTAGTTAGTACTAAGATAGTTGAAGACAGCGCCCTTTGGTTGCCTGAGCTGGGTCAGCCACGATGTTGAGAAAAAGCTTCACTTCGGTCAGTTTTTTTATGCATTTTCATCTCACCGAAGAAATGGAAAATAAATACACCAATTTGTAGGGCTCGGCGAGTACTACTCGAAATATATAGGTTGCCTCATGGAAAGTCGCCACAACCCCCGCAGCCTACTTTAAAAAAAATGTTTTTAATTTATTTATCAATGAAATGGAAATTTTTGGCGTGGAATTAAATACAAACAACTTCCTCACATCAAATTGATAGGGCTGCCAACCTCTTACCTGACCACAACCAGGCAAGGCAGTCGCACCTTAAAGGTATGTGCATTGTCATGTCCCATTGTCCCATGGCATGACATTATAAATCATTAACTTACTACATAATTTAGTCTTAATTATTTTTTATTTATTCCGGAGTGTTTTGTCTACATACATATGTACACAACGAAAATGCATACGGGTCGAATTGACAGCTGCCTAATTTTTATAGTAGGTTAAAAACAACTAAGGAAGAATAGTTATACTAAATCTATTCGCTTGGTCCCAGGTATTAAGTACACATAAGTAAAAATAACACAATGCTAAGGAAATATCTAGAAATAGGGTTTTATATTAAACGTATAGCAGGTATACACATATCTTGATTTGAATAGATTTACACACACGACGGCAGAACTGGTCCCAGGTCACTACATTGCTATATTTTTATATTGCCGTGCCGGTGCCGGTGCCGTCATATGTGCAATCGGCTGATTTGTTTCTACATATTTTATATGCACTACGGTACCACAACGACATCGCCGTCGTGCAAACAGCCTAAGTGATTAAGATAACGCTAAGAAAACATCAAGGACGAACTGCATTTTAAGAAGCATATCTTCGTTGAAATGGAAATTTTTGACATGGAATTAAATACAAAAGGTTACCCTTACATGAAATTAATATAGAAAGCTGCAACACCGTCGCATGAATAATAAATTAAAATCGAAGTTATATTATTAGATTTTCTTTATTATTTTACATACAAAAATTACTTATCAATAATACTACATAATTTAGTTTTAAATATTTTTCGCTGTAATTAAACATAATAACAACATGCTGAATTCTAAATATATGACTCAGGTGAGCCCCCCCCCCCTCCTATATACGCGCCTGACTGATATACATGCGCCAATTATATGCAATACATTAAAATAAATAATTGTAATTCGTTGGTTAATAAAATAGTGCAGAGCTAACCAGACAAAAATTAGTTGTTATTCAAGTGTTGTTAGTGATTATACAACAGTCCTTTCAAGTATCGTGGACCGTATGTGGGCTATTGACCATAATATCATTTTTCACTTGACTTAAATTTTATGTGCATGTAGGGCATAACATTATTGGCTTAGGCAAATTATAGCTTTTTCTCTTGTTTTTTGGGTTCCGTACCCAAAGGGTAACAACGGCAACCCTATTACTAAGCTTCGCTGTCCGTCCGTCCGTCACCAAGTTGCATCTCATGAACTGTAATACGTTGAAAGTTGAAATTTTCACAGATTGTATTTCTGTTGGCGATATAACAATAAATAATAAAAATAAAATAGAATTAACAATTAAGAAACGTAATTTTTTCGTTGTTTTTCATTCTTATTATTATCTGTCTGTCACCGGGCTGTATCTCTTTAACTGTAACAGGTAGAATGTTAAAATTTTCACAGAGTGTGTATTTCTATTACCGGTATAACAACAAATAATAAAAATAAAATTAAATTAAAAATTAAAGGCCCCCATACAAGAAACGTGATTTTTTCGGCGTCTTTTCCTAGTTTTATTCTCATTCATTATTATTATCATAAGTAGGGATTTTTTTTTGTTTTCAAATGACAGCATTATTATTATTTTTTTCAAATGACAGTATTATTTTTCCACATGACGCCTATACTCTCCTTTGAAAAAATAAAGGGTACCTACATAGTGTTTAATTTTGTACGATTGTACGGTTATTTTCATATTGTTACGTGCCACAAAGTGAATCAAGCGACATCTGTTAGGAATGGAAGCAACTTTAGGTTAGTGTCATCTTAGTAAACTTTGGGTTCGGAGAACGGAATATTCAGGAAGGTTCTAGGATAATTCGTAGAGTATAAATACGGCGCTCTGACAGCTAGGAGGCGGAGTATTATTTCAGACAGCGAAGTGAGAAGTGAACGAAGTAAACTATTTGGATTGCGATAATTAGAAGTACAGTACTAGCGATAAATAAAGAATTGATTTGATAATTATTTGTGAATTTGTGAGAGTAAAGTTAAATAAAGAAAGAACTTTAATTATATCTGAAATATTGTGTTTTAAATAACGAACTAAGGCCACGCTCGTAACAACTGGTGTCAGAAGTAAAATAAAATCGCGAAATAAAGTGGTGGCATTTGACTTTGAAATTCAAAGAGTGATTAATTTTGTGAAATCGCGCAAGAATGGGACGCAAACTAGAGGAGCTTCGCATACAGGAATTGAAAGTGGAGTTGGGGAAGCGGTCATTGCAAACGACAGGTCTAAAGAATGTTCTAGTCGAGCGACTTAGACAAGCGTTGATTGAGGAAGAAAAGAATCCTGATACATACGTTTTCGAGGAAGAATCAGAAACTGAAGAAGAGCCTGCGATGAACATAGAACAGCTTTTGGGTACTTTAATGACCAAAATGGAGTTTTCAACCCTGCAAGTGAAAAATGCCCTTGAGGAACAAAAGAATGCTTTTGAGGAACAAAAGAATTCTCTAGAAGCGCGTTTGGATGAACAAAAGAATGCTTTTGAGGAACAAAAGAATTCTCTAGAAGCGCGTTTGGATGAACAAAAGAATTCTCTAGAAGCCCGTTTGGACGATCAAAAGAATGCCCCTGAGGAACAAAAGAATGCTTTTGAGGAACAAAAGAATGCTTTTGAGGAACAAAAGAATTCTCTAGAAGCCCGTTGGGATGAACAAAAGTGTTCCTTGCAGAATTGTCTAGAAACCTGTTTGGAGGAACAGAAAACTTTTCTTAAAAATTCATTAGACGAGCAAAATGTAAAAATTGAAGGAATCCAGCAGGAAGTGCTGGAAGTTCAACAGCAAGTGTCGGAAGTGCAACAAAATGTTACGGAGAAGCTTGACAACTTTAAAGCAGATTTGGACAGAATGAAGTACCGACAATCTCGGCACGAAGGAACTGAAATATCCGGTGCAGGCAGAATGAAACCTCCAATATTTGATGGACAAAATTCGTGGCATATTTTCAAGAGACAGTTTGAGGCAGCTTCCGAAGTAAATGGATGGAATGACGCAGACAAAGCTACAGCTCTGGTATTAGCCCTTCGAAGTCCTGCGTCAGAGTTATTACAAACTATTCAGATTGAAAAGCAACGTGATTACATTTCACTAGTACAGGCGATAGAATTACGTTATGGAGATGAACACATGCAGCAAGTATATCGCCTGCAGTTACGCAGCAGGACTCAAAAGCATGGCGAGTCACTACAACAACTGCAGGCTGATGTGGAAAGATTAGCTTATCTTTCGTACTCTAGCGTAAATGCGGATTTCCTTAATGAAGTGGCAACAGAAGCATTTGTGAACGCCATTACAGATGAAAATTTACAACAAGCGTTAAGGCTAGCAGGAAAGAAATCAACAGCAGAAGCACTAGCGTATGCATTAGCGTATGAATCTGCCAGGCAAGCTTCTCGAAGTGCAGTACGAGTGAGAGAAATTTCGGTGGAGGAATGTACTTGTAATAGAATGCAGCCATCACAGAGCAATTTTTCACGTGGTATTCTGCGATGCTGGAATTGTAATAGACCAGGACACCTCCAAAGGGACTGCAGAAAACGCCGACGAATGAAAGCGCTAGAAGAAGGGCAGAAATATCGAGCTGGGCAAAGATATCGAGCTGGGCAGCAGACTCACAGCAGAATACCGTCATCAGAGACCACTCCTTCGCGTGGTGTTATTCGATGCTGGAAATGTAGTAGACTGGGACACCTGCAAAACGACTGTAGGAAACGAGGACGAATGCAAACAACAGAAGAAGAAGGGAGAAGATGGCGAGCTAGAGAGCAAGCTTTCCGTGGAGAGACTAGACTGCAACCTCATGACTTTGAAATCCCATACCGCAAAGGACGTATCCACGGATATGCAGAAGCTTTTTCACAACGTCTATGCAATCCTGAATGGAATCATTGCGGACGGATGGAAGAAAAAGATGACGATGACTACAATGATGATAACGAAAGTCGAAAGAAGAAAGGAAAGAAATCAGAAGATGATGATGATTACGGTGATAAAAGTAAAAAGAAGAAAGGAAAGAAATCCAAGAGCGAGGACAATGAAAGAAAGAAAAAGACGAAAAGTAAAGGGTCTAAAGATGCTGATAATGACGATGATAAGGGTATAATGAAGGTCGGAAAAAGTAAAGATAAAGTTTCTGACGATGATGATAATAAGAAGCGCAAAGGCGGCAGTGAAAAGTATGACAACGGCAATCGAAAGGGGAAGAAATTTGAGGAGAAAGGAATCAAAGATAAAAGACGAAAGAAAAATCAAAGCATGGAAGAGTGTTTCAACAGAACATTAATCAAACATCTCAGGAAGGTCTTCAACTATAATCAACACGATTGGTTTCGACATATTCCTATATTTCTAATGGCTTATATATCAGCTGTTTACAATATGACCAGACAAAGCCCATTTAAGGTCATTTTCGGAAAGGAAATGCGCTTACCTAGCGACCTCAAGTTTGGTATACCCAAAGGCGAACAAAAGTTACCAGAAGACTACGTAACAAAGCTCAGACAACGATTAGCTGATGTGCACGAGGCCACGAGACGTTCTCCAAAGTTACCACAACACTGGGAGAGACCGTATGCAGTTAAAACTAAAATTAATAACATGCCATACAAGAATCAGCGCGGTACAAGATGCAAAAGAAAAATCTTTCATCTAGATCGCTTGGGTCAATACGGAGAGCACCAAGACCGTGGACCATCTGTTGTTCGGGACGAACAAATTTTAAGAAGGGGGCAGTGTTACGTGCCACAAAGTGAATCAAGCGACATCTGTTAGGAATGGAAGCAACTTTAGGTTAGTGTCATCTTAGTAAACTTTGGGTTCGGAGAACGGAATATTCAGGAAGGTTCTAGGATAATTCGTAGAGTATAAATACGGCGCTCTGACAGCTAGGAGGCGGAGTATTATTTCAGACAGCGAAGTGAGAAGTGAACGAAGTAAACTATTTGGATTGCGATAATTAGAAGTACAGTACTAGCGATAAATAAAGAATTGATTTGATAATTATTTGTGAATTTGTGAGAGTAAAGTTAAATAAAGAAAGAACTTTAATTATATCTGAAATATTGTGTTTTAAATAACGAACTAAGGCCACGCTCGTAACAATATTGTTTTTCTTTAAAACTCAATTAGTACAAATATTTGATTTTCGCTTAGGATTTCATTTTAAGATAATGGCTCATTATATTTTTCAGAAGTGGAAAATGGGACGCAATACTGTGTGTTTGGAAAATGTCATTATTGCAATGAAGATGAGGCTGTGTGTGGTGATGAAACCAACATGATTGAAGGCGCAATTCTGTATCTTATACCGGGGACAATTTCAAAACAACGATCACCTTGGCAACGAACTTACAAAGATGGAGTAAGGGCGCCATGGGAAGATGATATGAGTTATTGCAGGTGCGTAAATTAATATAAATGGTTTTTACGTAAATATTGAACTTAACATACGCATTCTTTTTCAGACCGCTTAAAGATAAGTTGGATTCTACACGATTGCTTGATCTTATAGACGCATCGATTTTTGATTATTTGATACAGAACGGCGACCGACATCATTATGAAACACGGGGTGGGCGTCTTATTCTAATTGATAATGGCAAAGCATTTGGGAATTCAAATAGAGATTTTTTCGATATACTAGCTCCTCTTTATCAATGTTGCATGTAACTTCGACTACAACAATCATGAAAAAATTTCCAACTAACCAACATACCTCGCTTTATTTTTAGTTTAAGAAAAACAACTTGGGACCGCCTTCTGGTGTTTTCAGGCGGAACCTTAACTGATCTCATTGACCGGATGACCAAATACGACTCATTACACCCCCTAATCAATGGAAAACATAGACATACCGTTGAGAGGAGGCTTCTTGTTGTCTACGCTGTTGTTGAATACTGCCTTGAAACTTATGGTGAAAAGATTTTAAAGTCATAAAGTCCAGTGATTGTGATTTATCTAGTTTTTATCCTTATACTTCGAATGTAAAAATAATGACATAAATTTAATGATTGTTCTTATTTGCTTTTAATAGATTGTACCTAATCTCATTTGCTATTCCTTGCTCTGTTTAAAGTGTACATTCTGAATACTAAAAGTACGACAAGAATTTTCTGAGCTCATAATTAAGCTTTTAGCGGCTTTGCACATCGAAGTTCGGTTCCGAAAAATGCAAAACGAAAGAAACATTTTTTCGCAATAGATAATTTATAAGGCTTATTGGAAAATTATAATTTTACAGTTCTTCGGATAGAAAATCTGGTGCTCTGTCCAGATTTACATATTATATAAAATGTGTACCCTACAAATTGTTTCTAAATGAAAACTAGTCTTCTAGAACGTAGCCAACCTTTTTATGGGTCTCACTTGGTAGGATTACGTTCATCGTAATAGACTAGTCTCAACGAGATGAGACAAAAATCGATGACAGGCGAACGAAGAATGAGGACCTCGCGAGCGCAAAGTGAGTGTTTGGGCCACACATACATGTTGATGTTCCCTCGGTGTAAATCCCATCCACATTCCTAATCCTTCCCACGACGAAATATTTCCTCGTAAAGAAAAAGGAAAAGAAAAACACAAACAATATAAGACTAAAATGAATTAAAAGAAAAACCACTTATCTGATTGTTGGGAATTTCCTTTCTTTGGCCTAGCGACGTCCAAAGATTCCAACGAACAGATTTAACAGCTAAAACATATAAATTTATTATTATTTATAACAAATTTTATAAAAAATATCATCAACTTACCTAAAGTTCACAGCCTTCCTGTATATTTACATTTCGTAATGTCACATCGTGACATTACGTCAAATCATTTGATTTCGCCGCACTCATCAATTTGTTAGTATTCCGGGAGCAAGCATACTCGTAGAACATATAAGAAATAGAACTAAATCAAAATATCTAATAATGATCTGTAGTCATTTAATAATAATACCAGCAGTAGATAATTTCAGACATATCAGCAAGTCGAACATACCTTAGGGATAATAGATAACGTAAGTCATGTACTAAAAACTTCCATGTATTCTTGGCCTCAATAAAATTACTTTGACTTTGACTTTGCCGCACTCATCAAACTCAACAAACGTCGCTAGGGCAACACCGAGAGGCGAGAGCTCATAACTGGATGCGGCGGCTATATAAAGCCGACGAGCCGCAGCAGAAAATCATTCTTGGTCCAGAGCTCATCTGGTTTAGAGACTAATCTAAGCACAAGAAGATTCCCAACCTGATTATAGAAGATTAATTCTATATTTCAGAGATTAATCTGAAAATCCTATCAATTCCAAATTTCCTACCTGCACCTAAGCAGAAGATTAATTCTGCGCAGAGATTAATCTGCAATATTCCTATTCACATCTAAGCAGAAGAATAATTCTGCGCAGAGATTAATCTGCAATACCCACGCATAAGCAGAAGAATAATTCTGCGCAGAGGTTAATCTGCAATACTCCTATTAACGCATAAGCAGAAGAATAATTCTGCAATTTTTAAGGTAGCATATTGCTACACGTCTGCGCACGCGTAAACTATAGTCAGAGACTAATCTGACTCGCCTTTCCAACTACAGCACTTTGCTACCCTGGTGCCCTCACGTACAAGCAGAGGATTTAGCTGCCTTTGTGCCCTCACGCACCAACAGCATCAGCTTATTTTTGTTTCTTTCGTTCTGATGAAAAATTATTAATTCCGATTTCTTCTCTCTTTATTTCAGAAAGAATAAATCCAGGATTCACACGATTGAATTTTAATTTGAATTTTTTTATATTTTTACTTGAATTTTTCTTTTTGAATTATATAGTAGTTTGTAGGTTAGTTTTTAATTTTGAATTGTGAATTTTTTATTGAAGTTGTTTTGTGATATTAGTTAAGAAAGAGAAGTGTTAATAACATTTTATATTCGAATTGTTAAATCGACTAAGTTGTCATTTATAAACCGGCATTCCCTCCCAGTTCCGAGACTAGCTCTCACATTGGTCCTTCAAAGCCGGATAACTCAGTCGAATCAAATATAAAATTGAATACTTGCTTAATACTATCACGTGATTCAAGCCTCTCCATGCCTACAGATGACGAATGCAGTATATCTGACGCCGGGGACGAAACCATTAGCTCAGTATTAGAGTTGGTTGAGTCTCAAAAAGAGGTCAAAGATTTAATGGAAGACCTCTTTAAAAGGCATCAAAGAGAAGGTAAAAAGAAAACTGTCAAATCGACAGAAAAACGCCTACAAACGTTCACCGAATATTGGAAAGAATTCCAAACGCGGCATAGGGTAATTCAAAAGAGAGCGACAAAGGAAGATCGCAAATTAGAATATTTCACGAAAGAGACATTTAGTGATGTACAGGAGTATTATATTGAAAAAGCAGCAAGCATGGAAGAGGATATAGACAAAATAACACCAACGCCTGTCAACAATCCTCCTCAGACTCAGACATCACATGCTAGCACAAATTCATGTAATAATGAAAGACTCCCCAGAATTAAACTTCCCACCTTCAATGGAGAATACTCTACGTGGATTTCATTCCACGATTTATTTAATTCGGTTATACATAACAACAATAATTTAAGAGACGTTGACAAGTTATATTTTTTAAAAACTAATCTAATTGGAGAAGCTGAAAAATTGCTCAGGCATTATGAAATATGCGACGCAAATTATAAACCAGCTTGGCAACTCCTAAAGGAACGCTACTCAAATAAGCGAATCTTAGTCAACGTACAACTAAAAAAATTATTGTCGCTCCCAAAAACAAATCATGATACTGCCGAAAGTATCAAAAGGCTACTAGACAATATAACAGAGGCGCTATTAGCATTACAAAATCTAGGTGTAGAAACAAACAATTGGGATCCAATAATTATATATTTGACTGTACAAAAGCTACACTCAGACACTCACCAATTATGGGAACAGAGCTTACACTGAGCACTGATTTACCAAAACTAAACACATTAACAAAATTCTTAGAGTCTCGCTTCAGAACCTTGAAAATGATAAGAAATAAAACACATAGCCAAATGCGACACAGAGAAAACCATTCTCGCCCAAACCAACGTATGGACTCTTGATCAAAACCAAGAGTTCAACACCAAGTCACCCACCTACAAAAAAATCCTCTTGCAGTCATTGCAAAGGTGATCACATAATATTCCATTGTCCAACCTTCAGAAATTTGACCATCCAACAACGGCATGAAGTTGTTACACATAAGCACTTATGCAAAAATTGCTTATCACCTAACCATACGACTTCAAATTGCACAAGCAATAAAAGATGTTATCATTGCAAGAAAATTCACAACACATTGCTTCATTAGAGAAAAACCATCCGGGTACAAAATCACCCATTCAGCACTCTCAAAGTTCCAATAAGGAAATAAAGCAAGTCTCACCCACCAATAGAAAGAATGAACAACAAGTTCAAAATTTTTTAACTTCAAATCTGAAAAGGGTACTTCTTTCTATACAGCCCTAATTAATATCATAGCACCATCCGGAATCACAATGACATTCCAAGCATTACTGGATTCTGGGTCACAAGTATCCATCATGACCGAAAGAGCCCTTAAGCGGTTACAGCTTAAAGGTTCACCGACCACCCATCAACTCATTGGACTCGGCACTACACCCACCAACATTGCAGTAAGACAAGCAACTGTCATAATTAATTCCTTATACACCAAATTCAAAATAGAGAGCAATATGCTCATTATCAAAAAAATCACAGAGTTATTGCCAGCCCAAACTATCGAAGTATCAAACTGGAAGCACATCAGCAACCTAACGTTAGCAGATCCCCCCTTCTCAATTCCAGGAGAAATTGATGTCTTGCTTGGTGCAGACATCTATGCCGCCATCATTAAAAATGGTATTAAACGAGGATCTGGCAATTCTCCAACAGCCCAAAATACAGAATTGGGCTGGATTCTTGTCGGAGCAGTACCAGAAGTTACGAGCGAAATTACAACAGTGCTAGCCACCCACACTACAATTCATACTGAGGAAAACAATCAATTGAGAAAATTCTGGGAACTGGAAGAATGCATCACCCGAACAATATTATCACACGAAGATCAAATGTGTGAAATATTCTACAAAAATACAACAAGACGTCTATCCTCTGGTAAATACGAGGTTCATTTACCATTTAAGAGTCAAGATAGACCACAGCTTGGGCAATCTAGGAATATGGCAGTCAAACAATTCCTCCAACTAGAGAAAAAATTGTCCAATAATCCAACTATACATAAGCTAAATAAGGATTGCATAGATGAGTACATCCGTCTTGGCCACATGAAGCCTATCCCACCTACAATGTCAGAAAATAAATCGTACGGCAACATTCCCTTTTACTATCTACCACACCACGCTGTGCTAAAGGAGAGCACCACTACAAAACTTCGGATAGTTTTTAATGCCTCAGCTCGTACTTCAAATGGCAAGCAACTACTAGTTGGACCTACAATCCAACCAACGCTTTGGACCACTCTGTTGAGATGGCGTCTGTACAAATTCGCATTTACAGCGGACATCGAGAAAATGTACAGAATAATTCGAATGACATCTCAACACCAAAATTTCCAACGTATAATCTGGAGAGACAGTCCAAATGAAGAATTAAAAGAGTTTATTCGCACTACTGTCAGATTTTGAACTACACCAGCACCATATCTAGCTATAAAAACGTTACAGCAGCTAGCAAAGGATGAAAAGACCAATTACCCCCTCGCAGCAAAGAGCATCTTGCGAGACTTCTACGTGGACGATTTGGTCTCAGGAGCACACAGTCTGAGCGAAGCTCGACAATTACAAAGCGAGCTTATTGAAGCTCTAGCCACAGGAACATTCAACTTGCGAAAATGGACAGCCAATCACCATGACCTTTTAAAGAATATACCAATGGATCACCGAGAGTTAAAAACGAATGTAGAATTCTCTGAACACGAGTCCATAAAAACTCTCGGCATTCATTGGTATCCAACCACAGACTGTTTCTCATTCAAGGTTAATATTCCCGAGGCGAAAAACTCCTATACAAAACGAATAATATTATCGGAAGTCTCATCTCTTTTCGATCCATTGGGATGGCTGGCCCCATGCATAATCAATGCGAAAATCCTAATTCAGAGACTTTGGCTCTCAAAATGCGACTGGGATGACGTAGTACCCATAGAACTTTCAAAAGAATGGAATCATTTTAAAGATCAACTACATGCTTTACAACACATCCAGATTCCACGTTGGCTAGGCTACCAACCTAATACAACTGATATTGAGCTCCACGGGTTTTGTGATGCCTCTAATAAGGCGTATGCAGCAGTCCTATACCTAAAGAAACATGAAAACTTTAGAATACAATTAATAACTGCAAAAACCAAATTCGCTCCCATCAAACCTGTCTCTCTACCACGCTTGGAACTATGTGGTGCTATCTTACTCTCCCGACTCATCAAGCAAGTCACTAATGATTTAGAATTAAAGGAAGCTAAACTCATATCTTGGACAGACTCCAAAATAGTTCTAGCATGGTTGCAAAAGTACCCGTCTACTTGGGAAACGTTCGTGGCCAATCGTACATGCGAAATACATGAAAATATGCCACAAGCCGTTTGAAAACATGTCCCCTCCAAGAACAATCCTGCCGATATAGCGTCTAGGGGTAGTTTACCAATCACTCTAACAACAACATCTATGTGGTGGAATGGCCCAGACTGGCTACATCAAGATGAAGAATTCTGGCCTCAACAATCACCAGATGTACATACTCTCTTAGAATACAAAAAGACAAGGGCTCTCACTACTACTATCGATGAGCAACTAACTTTAGTACATAAATATTCATCTTTTCAAAAAACCATAAGAATAACTGCATACTGTCTCAGGTTTATAAACGGCATGCGCAAAATACAGTCCACTACTCAGTATTTAACCGTCTTTGAGTTAAAAAGGGCAGAGCGATGTTTAATTCCGACCGAAGTCTCGAATTTGGAGAAAAAATTGCCTCTTCCAAAAAAGAGTCGAATAATCTCCCTCAACCCCAAGCTCGACTCTGAAGGCATGTTGCGAGTTGGAGGTCGTCTCACAAAGTCTCAATTAAATTACGACCAACAACACCCGATAATTCTCCCCAATAATCACCATATAACCAATATACTTATAGACCATATACATCATTACACCCTACACGGAGGCACTCAAATCATATTGAGTACTATAAGAAATCACTATTGGGTATTAAATGCCCGCAATACAATTAGACATCGTATCCATAAATGTGTCGATTGTTTTCGATTCAATGCGAAGCCTAGCTCTCAGTTAATGAGCTCTCTACCCTCAGCAAGAGTTAATGTATCTCTGCCTTTCCAACATGCTGGGGTAGATTACGCAGGTCCGCTTGACATAAAAACATCAACACTAAGAGGAGCAAAATTAACAAAAGCTTATATTTGTCTATTTATTTGCTTGGCCACCAAGGCCATACACATAGAACTTGTCTCAGACTTATCAACGCCGGCTTTCCTAGCCGCTCTTAAGCGATTTATAGCACGAAGAGGCCTCTGCTCACACATTTACTCTGATCAAGGAACGATTTTCGTAGGAGCAAATCGACTTTTACAAGCAAACGCAGAGAAGTCGATCAGAGCAATTGAAGTCGAGTTGGCCAATCAATTTGCCAACCAAGGTATAACTTGGCATTTTAAACCTCCGGCAGCACCTCATTTTGGTGGCCTATGGGAATCTGGTGTAAAATCGACCAAACGCCATCTATACAAAACCATTAAAGATGCAAAACTCACCTACGAAGAAGTATACACAATTTTAGTTCAAATTGAGGCATGTCTGAAATCCAGACCCCTTTCTCCTTTATCGAATGATGCAACAGATTACAACATCCTCACTCCTGGACACTTCCTAACAGGTCGTCATATTCTCACTATATTAGAACCTCCCCCACTTAATCCACAGCAACATCCTCTCAAGAGATGGCAGCACATCCAACGTCTTTCTAATAATTTTTGGAAGCAATGGTCAAGGGATTATTTGCATACTTTGCATCAACGACATAAATGGCAGACAGAGAAGGAAAACTTAAAAATAGGAACCCTCGTTTTAATAAAAGACGATCAAATTCCCATTGGCAAGTGGTCATTAGGGAGAATCATTGACATTCACACTGGTCATAACGACTTAGTTAGAGCAGTCACTATAAAAACCCCAAAAAATATTCTCACCCGTCCTATTTCAAGAATTTGTCCTCTCCCCATTACCAACTCATCCCAATAACTATCCCCACCAAAATTTAGTGCTTTCTGGCAGTACCAAAATTCAAAATATCCGTTATATTCAAATATAAATAAGGGCAGAATCCGCCAAAATTTACTTCAGTTTTGAAAGTTGTTCAGTGCGGTTCAAAATAGTGCTTTGTATTTATTTCGTTGAGTAGTATCAATTATGGAAGAATTGCTGGAAATTTTTAACTCAGAGTCTTTAGACTCAGTGGATGTAGGCCTTGCACCTACACCTCCGGAGCTATTATCACCTCCAATCAGGCCAATAAGTCCACTGCCACCAACTTCAAAAAAAGGTAGAAAAATGCGATCAGCAATAATACGACCACCTCCACACGAGATTCTACCAATAAAAAAGTTTGTCAGGCCTTTCGAATCTAGACCGGTCGCGTCTGACATAAAAAGGCTTCAAAGACCGTCCAAAACAAGTGATAGCTTCAAGTTCAAGCCAAGGCCTAGAGAACAGCATCCAGGAATTCGTGCCCAAACGCAGCCTAGGCTGCCTACAGTACCACGCTCCACTCCATTAAGTATGCCCAAGCTGGATACAATAACTAACAAGTAAAATAGAATTACTCCAAGGCAGAAGCAACACTACCCAACAACGTCACGATCGGCAAGGAAGAAACCTACAACAACTACAACACTACCAAGTCTGCCAGAAGACATGGACTTATTGATATCTATCAGTGAAACAGGACCGGTTAGCATAAGCACACCACCTGTGTCCACACGGAGTGCTACAAGACCAGAACCAGCGATCAGCGCAATACGCAACACCAGCCTATCACCTCAAACAATTATCATTGATCCACCGAGTCAATTCATGGACTCCCCGGATTCACTACCAGCACATTTTTTAAGCCCGCCGATTACTCCTCCAAGGCAGTTCCAAAATCCTGCATCGAGTATTAAAGAATCAGCTGACCAAGATTTAGGAATTCCAAAGGATCTAATTGGAAAAACTATTGCCACGCCAATTATCACTAAGTTGCTGGAGGCTACAAAGACACCTTGGGAAAAAATTAGGAATGCAAAATCTTTCATTAAATGGAGCCTTCCTGGAGGCGTAGAGATGAAAATGAAAAGGAAAAGAGAAAAAATGTACATATTCCATCAACCAAACGTAAGTTTACTTTGCAATATATAAAAATTTTATAATTTTTGGTCTGGGACGATGTTTGGGCCACACATACATGTTGATGATCCCTCGGTGTAAATCCCATCCACATTCATAATCCTTCCCATGACGAAATATTTCCTCCTAAATCTCGGCATAGGGCACAACGGCGGGTTCTTACCTACAAGTGGCAAGTTATGTTTCTTTTTAAATAAATATGAAAGATATTACATTTTCAGAAGTGGAATTGAACCTTAAGGCCAGTTACGAGGAAAAGTGAACGAATTTGTTTCTTGGTATCGCTTGCGATCGTGCACACTCATATACAGTGGGGTATGGTTATGCACCCAATAGAATACGGGCAGCCAGCCACTGGAGGTTGGTGCACGAGTGCAGGAGAGAGAGGAACTAAGGGTTCATTTGAATTCGTTTCAACAAAAGGCGTATTCTGATTTTGAGAATAAAATTCGAAGAAAAATGAACGAGTTCGTTTCTCAATATTACTCGTGATCCATCGTACACACTCATATACAGTGGGGTATGGATCTGCCCCAATGCCCCCCAATGGAATACGGGCAACCAGCCACTGGAGGTTAGTGTGCGAGCATGAGTGATTGGGGGAACTGTGTGTTCATCAGAATTTGTATTGAGTCACTGACTTATGCATGCAGCGAAGAATTGAATTCGGGGAAGCCCCCAGTTACTCATGGTAATGTTCTAGAATTCTTGCTGATATCGTGAGGATTCTGGGAAATTATTGCTGAGTCAAGACTACTGCAGTTTCTGCGGTTCTTGGCTGGGTGACTTGAGAGTCCCTTCTTTAAAAAATTTTTGTTCTGGAAGTTAGATGGTTATGAGTTTGTGTCGGGATAACATCGTTAGTGCAAGTGGCTAGTTTTTAGTGGAAAGTATCGGGCTAAGAGTGAAATTTAGAAAATATAGTGGCACGAAGGACAAAAATGGAAAATTAAAAGAAAAAACAAAATATTTTGGGTGGAAAGTGATTAAATTGAAAGAAAAAGAAGGTTAGTACAGTTAAAATTAAAAAAAAAATACGAAGGAGAAAGAAAAATGAAACTTAAAATTATTTAGATCAGTAAGATATTCATGACTTGTTAGCCAACAAGAATTTTATATTTTTCTAAAAAAAGAAAGTGGTTGTTTTTATTCCAATTTTAAGTAGAAATAACTAAGATAAAGAGAATTTTGGGAAGCAAAAAAAAAAAAAAACAAAACAGAATATATCGTTTAAAATTGAAATGGGTGTTCTACTTCCAATTTCTGTTAAGTATCAGGAAAGAAAAGTGAAATTTAAAATTATTTAGATCAGTAAAACATTCATGACTTGTTAGCCAACAAGAATTTTATTTTATTTTTCTAAAAAAAAAAGAAAAAAAAAGTGGTTGTTTTATTTTTCGTTTTAAGTAGAAATCAGTTTTTAATAATGAGTGTTAGCGACGGTAACAGTCAATAGAGCTGACAATACGTCAGGTAGTGAAGGCGCTATGAATGAAACAATACTGCATTCAACGTCAGAAATGCATCCGATTGGTATGCGAATGGGGATCGCGGAAATAAATGGATTGATTCCTGAATTTTGCCCTGGAAATCTAAATAGTTTTCCGGCTACTGAATGGGTGGCACATATCGAGAATCTGCGAACAATCTATGGGTGGAACGATTTAACCACGCTCTTGTATGCTTCACTGAGATTGAAAGAGTCGGCGAAATATTGGTACCTATTCGTGACTCAGCTTGTGATACTTGGGAAAAGTTTCTGGTTGAACTAATCAGTGGGTTTCTAAGTGGAAGTGACGAATTATCGATTCACGCCAAATTAATGAGCAGAAAGAGAAAAGCAGGGGAGCCCATTGAAACATATCTGTATGAGGTCTTAGCCCTAGCTAAGCGTGTTGGTTTTAGCAATAAAACAGCAATGAAATATATGATAGGTTTAGGGGATCGTAATCTTGTTACAGTGCTCACCGCGTCAAGTTGCGAAACCCCGGTAGACCTGTTGAATAAAGTTAAAATATTTGAAGGCATTGCGGACCAGGAAATTAACCGTGGACTAATAACCAACGAGCCAAAACCCAGTACGAGTAGACTCAGCCGACCGACTTTCAGCTAGCCGTTTTTGGGAACACAGATGTTCAGAGATAGGAAAAGAGTGGGAGAGTCTTTTAAGGGAAGCTGCTTCAGATGCGGGAGGTTGGGACATAAATCCAACATGTCCACCCGGGTCCGACGCGTCGCGAATACTGTAAAAGAAGAGACAATGAAAACTGTAAGAATGTTGACAGAAGAGATGGACGAAGGTATAAAGACATAAATGTTAGAGGAAGTAAACTGAGAGCCTTCATCGATTTGGGAAGCGATTGGACAGCTATCCAGCTATCGGAATGCAGGAAACTAGGATGGGAAATTGACGATGGAAGAAAAATCACGCTTAGCGGTTTTGGTGGAGGAGGTTGAAGAACGATAGGAAGTACAAAACAACGCATACAGGTTGATGATGTCGAAGAACTTGTCGAAATAGCAGTAGTAGAAGACCAGATGCAGGACACGCCTATGATAATCGGACAAAATTTTACGAACCGTCCAGGAGTGCGAGTAATAAAAATTTGGAAGCAGCTGGTAATCTTAAGAGATCGTGTCAACAGAGATGAAGAATCCCTACCAATTAGTGCCAAAACAGATCAGCTGAAACAGATGGCAATTTCAAGAAAACCAATAACATTGGACGACCTACACATAGGAAAATTCGGCTCTGAGGAGATTAATAATGATTTATTGAATTTAATTCAACGCTATCGACACTCGTTCGCCTTGGAGGCAAAGGATCTTGGGAAAACTACCCTAACAGAAATGATGATAGAGTTGAAAGAAAGGAACATTGTTCGATATAAGCCGTGTGCCGTATCATCAGGAAGAAGCATTAAATCACATTATACACGATCTGCTTGATAACGATATAATTGAAAATTCTCAATCGGATTATGCTAGTCCAGCTATCTTGGTTAAGAAGAAAGATGATAGCTATCGCATGTGCGTGGATTGTCGACAACTAAACGCTATCACTAAAATGGAGAATTTTTCAACCCCAAATATTGAAGAATCTCTAAACAAAATCGCAGGTGGACGTATATTTATATCCTTAGATTTGATGAGTGGGTATCATCAAATACCAATTCATCCGAATTCAAAGCCTTATACAGCTTTTGTGACGCCGCATGGACATTACCAATCCAAGAGAATGCCATTCGGCTTAACGAACGCGCCAGCTGTATTCCTGCGACTGATGGATAAGGTACAACAAAAGGTTCAGGATAAGAACTTAGTAGTTTATATGGATGATTGCCTCCTTGTTGCAAAATCAATCGAAGAAGCTATGGAGCTGCTGAAGAAGGTGTTGGTAGCAATCGAAGAGGCAAATTTAACCTTGAACACGAGGAAGTGTTCTTTTTTTTTGATGACAAGGTAAGCTTTTTGGGCCACGAAATTGATGCAAATGGAATTCGACCAAGAAATGGTAAGTGTCAAGCGATTCATGACTATCCTGTTCCGAAAACAATACGGGAAGTGAGACAATTCTTAGGTTTGACGGGGTATTTTAGACGGTTTATCGAAAGCGATGTCGATTTCACATGGAAGGAAGAGCAACAGATATCATCTGAAACACTGAAAGAAAAACTTACGATTTTACGAATAGATCCACGTTAGCGGCATATTAACCTAGTGCTCATCATGAGGTACACACCGATGCTTGTTCCAAAGGTTAAGTGGGCATTTTAGTTCAGTCGTCAATAGACGGAATGAAGCGGTCGGTATCATATTTTAGTAGATCGACAACTAGCAGGGAACAGAAGTACCATAGTTACGAACTGGAAGCTCTTGCTGTGGTCGAGAGCCTTGAAAGGTTTAAATATTACCTATTAGGAAAACATTTCAAAGTGATGACAGACAGCGTATCCTTAAAGGCTACCCAGGCGAAGAAGAATATCATACCCAGAGTCGCACGTTGGTGGTTGAAAATACAAGAATATGATTTTGAACTGGAATATAGAGCAGGCAATAGGATGGCGCACGTGGACGCCTTAAGTAGAGTCGCAACAGAAGAGCAGATCGAGCCAGAAAAAAATCAAGGAGAAGTCATGGTAGTTACGTTAACACAGACAGATTGGGTAGTCACGCTTCAAAGACAAGATCCCGAAGTCAAGGAGTTCATCGAAATCGTATCAAATAGAAGACATAAGAAGTATAAGCAAACGGCGATCAATTATGAGCTGAAAAATGAAAAATTATTTTACAAAACTACAGAGGGATTGAGATTCGTAACACCAAAGGGTATTAAATGGTATATCGTGAAGTCGTCCCACGACGGATTAGGACATTTAGGGCTCGACCATACATTACAACACATCCAGAAAACATATTGGTTCCCGAGAATGAAGACTTTCGTGAAGAAATACATACATCGACAACTGTCTTTCGTGTGCATACAATAATAGAGGAAGGGACGAGACCCATTTACAACTCAACGCATATAGAACAGAACCAATGCCTTTTCACACCATTCATATGGATCCATATCCCGAAAGTAGCAAGGGAAATATTCACTTGATAGGTGTTATCGATGCGTTTACTAAGTTTATAATACTAAGGTCCGTGAGAAGGACTACCACAAACTATGTAGTGAAATTATTGGACGAATTATCACAGTTTTTCGGATCGACCGTAAGAATAGTTACGGATAGGGGTACAGCGTTTACCTCCAAGGCATTCCAGCACTATTGTGAGCAAAATAACATCGTTCATTCCAAAGCAGCCGTGCAAACGCCAAGGGCAAACGGTCAAATCGAGCATTATTTTAGGACAATTTCAGCAGCAATTGCCGCGACTACGAATAGGAATGATGGTCCAGATTGGGGTACCTCGTTAGCGGATATTCAGTGGGGTCTCAACAGTTTACCTCATCGAGTTAAAGGTCAAAGTCCACAAAAGCTATTGCTGGGTTATGAACTAAAACGAACTCTGCACAATGAGTTAACTGCTGCGCTACATTTTGATTTGGAAGAAGACCAAGAAAATATTTCGGTAGAAGAATTATGTCGTCGGGCAGCCGATAAAATTGAAGTGAATCGGTTCAAGCAAGCTAAGGAAGTTAACTCTAAGCGACTTCCGCCTCGTGAATATAAAAGGAGAGCTAGTGTTAATAAAAAGTGAACAGGTAGCGACTGGTCAGCCAAGGAAACATCTGCCGAAATATAAAGGACCATATGTCATCGAAAGAGTTATCGGGAAGGATAGATACGTGCTCAAAGATCCTCCACGAATTCAAATCAAGAGTCGTCCGTTTGCTTCAGTTTATGCCGCTGGTCGTATGAAACCGTGGTGCAATCTTCAAGAGCTAGCACTATGTGAAGAAGGGTTCGAAAGTGATGAAGAACCAGAAATTGCGAGCAATGACGAACAAAATTAAAAAAAAAAAAATAGTTAGTATCTGTGTATATATGAACTTACAAACTTAAATGAAATTAAGTATGAACTTAAGAACTTTAATGAAATATGAATACTTGCCACATAGCCACTTGAGAAACTTGTCCACGCATTTATAATCCGACATTCGCGAATTAATAGTACGAAGAAACACAAAGATAAGGGAAATTTCAAGGTAATGATGTTATTTTTATTTGAATTTGATTTTGAAAATATCACTTGATGGTAGAATTGAAACTAACAGTCGCTGAATGTAACGTGTCTTCAGGCTCCGAGCGTAGATTTCGATTCTACGACTCGTCCTGTGACATTGGTGAAAACATTAGACTGTTGGGCTATTGATATTGTTACATACAGAGCATCAATTAAACATGTATATACATACATGCATGCATCTCTGAATCGATTTCGCTTCACGCAGAATTCTAAAATTCATGCATCAATAAAGAAATGCAAACATGTAGATATGTACATACCTACAGCATTCTCATTGCATGCAGAATTACAATTCCCAGCTGCAAGTATAAACATATATCTACAAACATATTTGCAAGTTCAGTAAAGTCACTCGCTACTGACCTACACCAATTTCTTAATCATATAAAGAAACAAGTGAAGGCAGTGACACAATCCCCTGCGCGCAAGAATTCACACGATGCAATTTGATAACCTTGCGCCAGCGGTAGAACTCAGGTGAACGAAACAATGGTTCACGATGATGTCATAATAGCAGCAAAGCGGCGAACGGTCTGCGGAAGTATTTATGTATGTACATGTGAAAGCGATGAATGCCGTGATGTAATAACAACAAACCGGCAAAAGCTTTGCGGAAATTAAATTATGAATGCCACAAAGAAACACTTTGCGGAAATAATATTTATATACGAATAAATGCTGTGATGAAATTAGCTTAGCGTAGTAAGAAAATAACAATAGTATTAAGTGAAAAACTGTATAAATAAACTGTGATTTTGAATAAAGAAGTCAGTAAGTGAGTTAGTCAGAACACGAGTTGTTTCACTTACCCAGGAGTAAAGCTAGTAAGCTGCTCTATTCATCTGTACCTGCGAGTAAAGCTAGTAAGCTGCTCCATTCATCTGTACCTAGGAGTAAAGCTAGTAAGCTGCTCCATTGAATCGTACTGGGAGTAAAGCTAGTAAGCTGCTCCATACGCATCGCTGCTCTACCTATCTCGGGACAATCAAGTAAAACGCCCAATCATCTTGACGGCACGTAATCACAGTAACCGTGCCGTGTTCCAGATCAAAAGGTGCTCAGATGAGAGTACTAGAAGAAGTACTTAATAAACTCAACAATTTTGGCGCAGCCGGTAGGATCGAGGAAGTTATATAAATTCAAACTTGAAAAACCTTGATCCTCGAATTTACAACAAACGAGTGCGTAAGAGCGCATTATTTTTGAATCTGGCACACAAAACCGAGACGTTGGGCATTTCTAACAACATCCATTGACATCAGTAACAACAATAAAAGCATCATATCTGCATAGCGGAAAAAACCATAACAGCTTTTCTCTTCTCTTCAACTAAAGTGAAGTAAAAGTAAGGTAAAAAACAAAAAAAAACAAAAATTTAAGAAGACGCGTCAATTTAGTAGCAGAATTACTTTAGACTAATAAAAAATTAATAGATAAATAAAGAAATAAATACAGTAGTCACAGCGATATATGTGCATGTACATAAGCGACAAAAAACAGTAGAAACATTTTAATTAATCATTCTAATTTCTTCGGTTATTACACGGAATTAGATAAACTACCTAATCTCTTTTTTTCTTCGCTCTCAATAATTACGTAAAACTCAAAGTTTTGTCTTTCATGCCAAGACCTGATCAAAGCTCTCCTGGCTCAGATTTTGAGGCAGCAATAAACTCATTGTCTTTTGACAACACAAGTCCTCCAGACAGCCCAATAGTAGAGCGAAATTCACCCCAAAGCAGACCATCCATAAATTGGTATCGCGAGCATCGCTCAGGTAAACGCTTCAGAGGGCACAGTCTAATTAATTTCCTAGCAAGAAATTATAGTTTAGGCGCCCTAGTATCCCAGGAGGCGTTAGACACACCAACTTCGAGTATAAACACTCAAATTACTTCCAACGCAGTGCAACACAATAAAACGGATAAAAATGTCGGTAAACTATGAAAAAGTAGTAAAACTGACGGCACAAATGGTGCCTTTGTTCTCTGGGGAAATTAGCGCGCAAATTCTTACAGAATTACAGACTTTTATAGGCTGTTGTAAGCAAGTGCAACAGTGTCTAGGGGAAGAGGAAAGGAAAGCCTTCATGCAGATTTTCCCCACCAGATTGAGAGAAAACGCGTATCAATTAATAGCGTCCAGGTCTCTCACAAAATTTGAAGAAGTCGAACAACTGCTTTACCGAACGTATTTACCTCGTGAAACATACCATGAACTAATAAACAAGTTAATTACTTGCCGGCAATATCCGCCAGAATCATTTAGTTCATTTACAAATAGATTAAAAAGACTTTTAATTCAATGCAACGAGGCAGCACAAAGTAAATACGGATCTGAAAATTTTAAAGTAGTAAAGCAGCAAATAGAAGATTTTGCTATGGCTTCCATAAAGAGTGGTGCAACTAATCCCCATCTAAGCGCCTATTTACTCACATTGAATGAAAATTCTTTGGAAACTCTCATTCAAAAGACACTAGATATGGAAAGATTGCAGCAAGGACTCTTTTTCATTCCACAACCAACAAACTCTTTCCAAGTGGACCCTTTTCTAAGACATAATATCCCAAATTTCTCTAATACCTATGGTTATCCCATACCTGAGAGTGTAAATTTGTCTTCCTACCCTTACACAAAGGAATTCGGAAGACATAACATAAAAACTGAAATTGGTATACCTCCAATAGCGGAACAACCAAGAGAAACTTCAGTATCCTTTAGTACCGACAGAAACTCAGAAAATTATTGGCGCTCTCCTCAAACAAACATAACAAGGAAATCGTTAGGAAGTCCACCTCCAAACAGGAAATCTTTTTACGAACAGGCAGAAAAAAAGTACGATAAACAGAAAGTGCTGTTGAACAAGATCACCTGCAGCTACTGCAATTATAAAGGGCACACGTATGACGAGTGCCTAAAGCGTAAGAATACTCCTTATTGTACTAACTGCAGAATGAAGGGCCATGATGCCCAATATTGTAAACAGAATATTAAAGCGCCACCCGAACATGTAAGCTCAAAAAACAATGCTCGGTGGGGCTCTGCAGATAGGGAGCAAAGATTTAACCCCATACATAATATGTGCGATTTCTGTGGGAGAAGAAGTCATACGGTGTCCACATGTCAGCAGAAACAACGATGGGAGGCCACACATTCGGGAAACGGCATACTGTCGACCGAAAAATCCCCGGCTCGACATTAAATAAAACTGCTCAAATTACCTCAGGGTCCTCTCAAACAAAACAACAATTAAATAGAGAAAATGTACCAGTGGTAAACTTACCACTGGACATAGGCAAAAACACAGCCGTTCGGCTGATAGTAGACACTGGAGCTGAAGTAAGCATCATAAAAAAGAAAGCATTAGATAACCCAAAACATATAGAACGAAGCCAAAAGGTAACTTTGAAAACTCCATTTGGAGAAGGAGAAACATTGGGAAACTGCCAAGGCAACTTTTTATTAAGCCGCAGTGTCCCATGCAAACTCCAGGTAGTAGAAGACATTGCCCAAATCTCCCACGATGGGCTGTTAGGCAATGACTTTCTTGCAAAAAATTGTAATATCGAAGGGCCTAATAAATTACTCCGGTTCCCTCGCACGGAAACCAACCCTATTGAATTCACAGTACCTCTCGAAACATCCCTAGAAGATGGAGAGGAAATACCAAGTGATCAATTGGAGGAGCAATTTAAATCACGGGCACCAGATAACAAAAATGCCTTACCTCCAATGGAAGAAACTCTGAACATCTCAAAAGAAGATGAAAGTAGGCAATATGAAGTAGTTCTTCAGCGATCCAATAGAATACCCCCTCGATCTCAAATGGTACTGAGCATACCGCTACAAATAGACCAAGAAATGATCTGCTTGTCTCAGGAGATCCAAGAAGGAGTATTTGTCGCAAATTGCCTAGTTAGTCCTCATAAAAGCTTCATACCGTTATCCGTTCTAAATGTAAACACGGAACCAGTATTCCTAAGGAACTTAACGCTTACCGTAAAACGGGGTGACTTTGGCATGCGGGGTGACTTTGGCACCTAGTGCCGCTGATCGTTTGACGTGCTCGCAAAGAGGCGCGGAGCACTGAATAGTTCAGTGTGTTGTACATTTCGGTAGCAGGTGCACGTGTGTCATATTAAAATGCCTCGAAATTATATTCGGCCGCTAGGAACGC
Organism: Dioctria linearis; assembly: GCA_963930735.1. Lineage (NCBI taxonomy): Eukaryota > Metazoa > Arthropoda > Insecta > Diptera > Asilidae > Dioctria > Dioctria linearis. The sequence continues at coordinate 174,086,430 of OZ005741.1, read as the reverse complement.
GTGTATACCGAGACTATACCGACTATGACCTCACGGGAGCACTTGATGATATTAAGAGGGGCATGTCACAAGTAAGTGCGGGTAAAAAGTGGAAAGTGTCGCGTGGATCTATTCAGAATAGATTAAGTGGTGTACACAAAAAAAAAATTGGTGGTCCGGATTATGGAAACATCTAAAGTTATCCACCTGCCAAAGTCACCCCAAACCCGGGGTGACTTTGGCAGGCTCTTTAAGAGCATTTTTCTCTAAAGCTTTAAGCGATATGACATTTTTATTTACTAGCTTACATAAACAAGATGTCAAGTGCTATGATGACACCAAAATATATTAAATTTTTCGAAAGTTTATACGAAAAACATCGAAAAAACCTTCAAAACCTGCCAATGTCACCCCGTTTTACGGTACTCTAGTTCCAAGTAATTGCTATAACATACAGTATCTCCATGTACCTTTGGACGACGTAAATACCCAAAGTACTCATAAAAAGGGTGATCCACCTTTCCTAAGTGCACAAAACAAAAGCACACATAACGTCAAAAACGACAAATTAAAATTTAATTCCAATACATATTCTCTTCGTGCACAAAACAAAAGCACAAACAATGTCAAAAACGACAAATTGAAATGTCGTTTCGAAGAAAAGTTTTTCGAAGAAATGTATTTTCGAAGAAAAGTTTTCGAAGAAAAGTTTTTCGAAGAAAAGTAAGGATACCAACATAGTATAGCATAGTGGCAGTACACACAATCAAAGCTCAGAATCACACACACAATCACTAAGCTCAGAAAATATTTTGTACATGTGATATTAATAAAGAAAATACTCTAAATTTGCTTCCTCAGTCAAAAATCCCTTAATTTCAACAAATTTGAAAGTTTTGTCCCTCAACCGAACTTTCAAGGAAAAATCCCTTAAAAAAGGGTTTAATTCCTCAGATCTGGGAACAAACTCTAGTTCCATGCAATCAACGTCTAGGCAGCCGTTGATTTTTCATAGCGACACTGATTCAAGAGTTGCTCAAAATTTTTAGGTTCGTAGCATCAAATTTTTCTTATAGATGGGGAGGCGACCGTAATAAATCCTATCTCATCGAAAAAATGAAAAATTCATATAACATTAGTTAGTACTAAGATAGTTGAAGACAGCGCCCCTTGGTTGCCTGAGCTGGGTCAGCCACGATGTTGAGAAAAAGCTTCACTTCGGTCAGTTTTTTTATGCATTTTCATCTCACCGAAGAAATGGAAAATAAATACACCAATTTGTAGGGCTCGGCGAGTACTACTCGAAATATATAGGTTGCCTCATGGAAAGTCGCCACAACCCCCGCAGCCTACTTTAAAAAAAATGTTTTTAATTTATTTATCAATGAAATGGAAATTTTTGGCGTGGAATTAAATACAAACAACTTCCTCACATCAAATTGATAGGGCTGCCAACCTCTTACCTGACCACAACCAGGCAAGGCAGTCGCACCTTAAAGGTATGTGCATTGTCATGTCCCATTGTCCCATGGCATGACATTATAAATCATTAACTTACTACATAATTTAGTCTTAATTATTTTTTATTTATTCCGGAGTGTTTTGTCTACATACATATGTACACAACGAAAATGCATACGGGTCGAATTGACAGCTGCCTAATTTTTATAGTAGGTTAAAAACAACTAAGGAAGAATAGTTATACTAAATCTATTCGCTTGGTCCCAGGTATTAAGTACACATAAGTAAAAATAACACAATGCTAAGGAAATATCTAGAAAGAGGGTTTTATATTAAAGGTAAAGCAGGTATACACATATCTTGATTTGAATAGATTTACACACACGACGGCAGAACTGGTCCCAGGTCACTACATTGCTATATTTTTATATTGCCGTGCCGGTGCCGGTGCCGTCATATGTGCAATCGGCTGATTTGTTTCTACATATTTTATATGCACTACGGTACCACAACGACATCGCCGTCGTGCAAACAGCCTAAGTGATTAAGATAACGCTAAGAAAACATCAAGGACGAACTGCATTTTAAGAAGCATATCTTCGTTGAAATGGAAATTTTTGACATGGAATTAAATACAAAAGGTTACCCTTACATGAAATTAATATAGAAAGCTGCAACACCGTCGCATGACATAATAAATTAAAATCGAAGTTATATTATTAGATTTTCTTTATTATTTTACATACAAAAATTACTTATCAATAATACTACATAATTTACTTTTAAATATTTTTCGCTGTAATTAAACATAATAACAACATGCTGAATTCTAAATATATGACCCAGGTGACCCCCCCCCCCCTCCTATATACGCGCCTGACTGATATACATGCGCCAATTATATGCAATACATTAAAATAAATAATTGTAATTCGTTGGTTAATAAAATGGTGCAGAGCTAACCAGACAAAAATTAGTTGTTATTAAAGTGTTGTTAGTGATTATACAACAGTCCTTTCAAGTATCGTGGACCGTATGTGGGCTATTGACCATAATATCATTTTTCACTTGACTTAAATTTTATGTGCATGTAGGGCATAACATTATTGGCTTAGGCAAATTATAGCTTTTTCTCTTGTTTTTTGGGTTCCGTACCCAAAGGGTAACAACGGCAACCCTATTACTAAGCTTCGCTGTCCGTCCGTCCGTCACCAAGTTGCATCTCATGAACTGTAATACGTTGAAAGTTGAAATTTTCACAGATTGTATTTCTGTTGGCGATATAACAATAAATAATAAAAATAAAATAGAATTAACAATTAAGAAACGTAATTTTTTCGTTGTTTTTCATTCTTATTATTATCTGTCTGTCACCGGGCTGTATCTCTTTAACTGTAACAGGTAGACTGTTAAAATTTTCACAGAGTGTGTATTTCTATTACCGGTATAACAACAAATAATAAAAATAAAATTAAATTAAAAATTAAAGGCCCCCATACAAGAAACGTGATTTTTTCGGCGTCTTTTCCTAGTTTTATTCTCATTCATTATTATTATCATAAGTAGGGATTTTTTTTTGTTTTCAAATGACAGCATTATTATTATTTTTTTCAAATGACAGTATTATTTTTCCACATGACGCCTATACTCTCCTTTGAAAAAATAAAGGGTACCTACATAGTGTTTAATTTTGTACGATTATACGGTTATTTTCATATTGTTTTTCTTTAAAACTCAATTAGTACAAATATTTGATTTTCGCTTAGGATTTCATTTTAAGATAATGGCTCATTATATTTTTCAGAAGTGGAAAATGGGACGCAATACTGTGTGTTTGGAAAATGTCATTATTGCAATGAAGATGAGGCTGTGTGTGGTGATGAAACCAACATGATTGAAGGCGCAATTCTGTATCTTATACCGGGGACAATTTCAAAACAACGATCACCTTGGCAACGAACTTACAAAGATGGAGTAAGGGCGCCATGGGAAGATGATATGAGTTATTGCAGGTGCGTAAATTAATATAAATGGTTTTTACGTAAATATTGAACTTAACATACGCATTCTTTTTCAGACCGCTTAAAGATAAGTTGGATTCTACACGATTGCTTGATCTTATAGACGCATCGATTTTTGATTATTTGATACAGAACGGCGACCGACATCATTATGAAACACGGGGTGGGCGTCTTATTCTAATTGATAATGGCAAAGCATTTGGGAATTCAAATAGAGATTTTTTCGATATACTAGCTCCTCTTTATCAATGTTGCATGTAACTTCGACTACAACAATCATGAAAAAATTTCCAACTAACCAACATACCTCGCTTTATTTTTAGTTTAAGAAAAACAACTTGGGACCGCCTTCTGGTGTTTTCAGGCGGAACCTTAACTGATCTCATTGACCGGATGACCAAATACGACTCATTACACCCCCTAATCAATGGAAAACATAGACATACCGTTGAGAGGCGGCTTCTTGTTGTCTACGCTGTTGTTGAATACTGCCTTGAAACTTATGGTGAAAAGATTTTAAAGTCATAAAGTCCAGTGATTGTGATTTATCTAGTTTTTATCCTTATACTTCGAATGTAAAAATAATGACATAAATTTAATGATTGTTCTTATTTGCTTTTAATAGATTGTACCTAATCTCATTTGCTATTCCTTGCTCTGTTTAAAGTGTACATTCTGAATACTAAAAGTACGACAAGAATTTTCTGAGCTCATAATTAAGCTTTTAGCGGCTTTGCACATCGAAATTCGGTTCCGAAAAATGCAAAACGAAAGGAACATTTTTTCGCAATAGATAATTTATAAGGCTTATTGGAAAATTATAATTTTACAGTTCTTCGGATAGAAAATCTGGTGCTCTGTCCAGATTTACATATTATATAAAATGTGTACCCTACAAATTGTTTCTAAATGAAAACTAGTCTTCTAGAACGTAGCCAACCTTTTTATGGGTCTCACTTGGTAGGATTACGTTCATCGTAATAGACTAGTCTCAACGAGATGAGACAAAAATCGATGACAGGCGAACGAAGAATGAGGACCTCGCGAGCGCAAAGTGAGTGTTTGGGCCACACATACATGTTGATGTTCCCTCGGTGTAAGTCCCACCCACATTCCTAATCCTTCCCACGACGAAATATTTCCTCCTAAAGAAAAAGGAAAAGAAAAACACAAAGAATATAAGACTAAAATGAATTAAAAGAAAAACCACTTATCTGATTGTTGGGAATTTCCTTTCTTTGGCCTAGCGACGTCCAAAGATTCCAACGAACAGATTTAACAGCTAAAACATATAAATTTATTATTATTTATAACAAATTCTATGAAAAATATCATCAACTTACCTAAAGTTCACAGCCTTCCTGTATATTTACATTTCGTAATGTCACATCGTGACATTACGTCAAATCATTTGATTTCGCCGCACTCATCATACTCGTAGAACATATAAGAAATAGAACTAAATCAAAATATCTAATAATGATCTGTAGTCATTTAATAATAATACCAGCAGTAGATAATTTCAGACATATCAGCAAGTCGAACATACCTTAGGGGTAATAGATAACGTAAGTCATGTACTAAAAACTTCCATGTATTCTTGGCCTCAATAAAATTACTTTGACTTTGACTTTGCCGCACTCATCAAACTCAACAAACGTCGCTAGGGCAACACCGAGAGGCGAGAGCTCATAACTGGATGCGGCGGCTATATAAAGCCGACGAGCCGCAGCAGAAAATCATTCTTGGTCCAGAGCTCATCTGGTTTAGAGACTAATCTAAGCACAAGAAGATTCCCAACCTGATTATAGAAGATTAATTCTATATTTCAGAGATTAATCTGAAAATCCTATCAATTCCAAATTTCCTTCCTGCACCTAAGCAGAAGATTAATTCTGCGCAGAGATTAATCTGCAATATTCCTATTCACATCTAAGCAGAAGAATAATTCTGCGCAGAGATTAATCTGCAATACCCACGCATAAGCAGAAGAATAATTCTGCGCCGAGGTTAATCTGCAATACTCCTATTAACGCATAAGCAGAAGAATAATTCTGCAATTTTTAAGGTAGCATATTGCTACACGTCTGCGCACGCGCAAACTATAGTCAGAGACTAATCTGACTCGCCTTTCCAACTACAGCACTTTGCTACCCTGGTGCCCTCACGTACAAGCAGAGGATTTAGCTGCCTTTGTGCCCTCACGCACCAACAGCATCAGCTTATTTTTGTTTCTTTCGTTCTGATGAAAAATTATTAATTCCGATTTCTTCTCTCTTTATTTCAGAAAGAATAAATCCAGGATTCACACGATTGAATTTTAATTTGAATTTTTTTATATTTTTACTTGAATTTTTCTTTTTGAATTATATAGTAGTTTGTAGGTTAGTTTTTAATTTTGAATTGTGAATTTTTTATTGAAGTTGTTTTGTGATATTAGTTAAGAAAGAGAAGTGTTAATAACATTTTATATTCGAATTGTTAAATCGACTAAGTTGTCATTTATAAACCGGCATTCCCTCCCAGTTCCGAGACTAGCTCTCACATTGGTCCTTCAAAGCCGGATAACTCAGTCGAATCAAATATAAAATTGAATACTTGCTTAATACTATCACGTGATTCAAGCCTCTCCATGCCTACAGATGACGAATGCAGTATATCTGACGCCGGGGACGAAACCATTAGCTCAGTATTAGAGTTGGTTGAGTCTCAAAAAGAGGTCAAAGATTTAATGGAAGACCTCTTTAAAAGGCATCAAAGAGAAGGTAAAAAGAAAACTGTCAAATCGACAGAAAAACGCCTACAAACGTTCACCGAATATTGGAAAGAATTCCAAACGCGGCATAGGGTAATTTAAAAGAGAGCGACAAAGGAAGATCGCAAATTAGAATATTTCACGAAAGAGACATTTAGTGATGTACAGGAGTATTATATTGAAAAAGCAGCAAGCATGGAAGAGGATATAGACAAAATAACACCAACGCCTGTCAACAATCCTCCTCAGACTCAGACATCACATGCTAGCACAAATTCATGTAATAATGAAAGACTCCCCAGAATTAAACTTCCCACCTTCAATGGAGAATACTCTACGTGGATTTCATTCCACGATTTATTTAATTCGGTTATACATAACAACAATAATTTAAGAGACGTTGACAAGTTATATTTTTTACAAACTAATCTAATTGGAGAAGCTGAAAAATTGCTCAGGCATTATGAAATATGCGACGCAAATTATAAACCAGCTTGGCAACTCCTAAAGGAACGCTACTCAAATAAGCGAATCTTAGTCAACGTACAACTAAAAAAATTATTGTCGCTCCCAAAAACAAATCATGATACTGCCGAAAGTATCAAAAGGCTACTAGGCAATATAACAGAGGCGCTATTAGCATTACAAAATCTAGGTGTAGAAACAAACAATTGGGATCCAATAATTATATATTTGACTGTACAAAAGCTACACTCAGACACTCACCAATTATGGGAACAGAGCTTACACTGAGCACTGATTTACCAAAACTAAACACATTAACAAAATTCTTAGAGTCTCGCTTCAGAACCTTGGAAATGATAAGAAATAAAACACATTGCCAAATGCGACACAGAGAAAACCATTCTCGCCCAAACCAACGTATGGACTCTTGATCAAAACCAAGAGTTCAACACCAAGTCACCCACCTACAAAAAAATCCTCTTGCAGTCATTGCAAAGGTGATCACATAATATTCCATTGTCCAACCTTCAGAAATTTGACCATCCAACAACGGCATGAAGTTGTTACACATAAGCACTTATGCAAAAATTGCTTATCACCTAACCATACGACTTCAAATTGCACAAGCAATAAAAGATGTTATCATTGCAAGAAAATTCACAACACATTGCTTCATTAGAGAAAAACCATCCGGGTACAAAATCACCCATTCAGCACTCTCAAAGTTCCAATAAGGAAATAAAGCAAGTCTCACCCACCGATAGAAAGAATGAACAACAAGTTCAAAATTTTTTAACTTCAAATCTGAAAAGGGCACTTCTTTCTATACAGCCCTAATTAATATCATAGCACCATCCGGAATCACAATGACATTCCGAGCATTACTGGATTCTGGGTCACAAGTATCCATCATGACCGAAAGAGCCCTTAAGCGGTTACAGCTTAAAGGTTCACCGACCACCCATCAACTCATTGGACTCGGCACTACACCCACCAACATTGCAGTAAGACAAGCAACTGTCATAATTAATTCCTTATACACCAAATTCAAAATAGAGAGCAATATGCTCATTATCAAAAAAATCACAGAGTTATTGCCAGCCCAAACTATCGAAGTATCAAACTGGAAGCACATCAGCAACCTAACGTTAGCAGATCCCACCTTCTCAATTCCAGGAGAAATTGATGTCTTGCTTGGTGCAGACATCTATGCCGCCATCATTAAAAATGGTATTAAACGAGGATCTGGCAATTCTCCAACAGCCCAAAATACAGAATTGGGCTGGATTCTTGTCGGAGCAGTACCAGAAGTTACGAGCGAAATTACAACAGTGCTAGCCACCCACACTACAATTCATACTGAGGAAAACAATCAATTGAGAAAATTCTGGGAACTGGAAGAATGCATCACCCGAACAATATTATCACACGAAGATCAAATGTGTGAAATATTCTACAAAAATACAACAAGACGTCTATCCTCTGGTAAATACGAGGTTCATTTACCATTTAAGAGTCAAGATAGACCACAGCTTGGGCAATCTAGGAATATGGCAGTCAAACAATTCCTCCAACTAGAGAAAAAATTGTCCAATAATCCAACTATACATAAGCTAAATAAGGATTGCATAGATGAGTACATCCGTCTTGGCCACATGAAGCCTATCCCACCTACAATGTCAGAAAATAAATCGTACGGCAACATTCCCTTTTACTATCTACCACACCACGCTGTGCTAAAGGAGAGCACCACTACAAAACTTCGGATAGTTTTTAAAGCCTCAGCTCGTACTTCAAATGGCAAGCAACTACTAGTTGGACCTACAATCCAACCAACGCTTTGGACCACTCTGTTGAGATGGCGTCTGTACAAATTCGCATTTACAGCGGACATCGAGAAAATGTACAGAATAATTCGAATGACATCTCAACACCAAAATTTCCAACGTATAATCTGGAGAGACAGTCCAAATGAAGAATTAAAAGAGTTTATTCGCACTACTGTCAGATTTTGAACTACACCAGCACCATATCTAGCTATAAAAACGTTACAGCAGCTAGCAAAGGATGAAAAGACCAATTACCCCCTCGCAGCAAAGAGCATCTTGCGAGACTTCTACGTGGACGATTTGGTCTCAGGAGCACACAGTCTGAGCGAAGCTCGACAATTACAAAGCGAGCTTATTGAAGCTCTAGCCACAGGAACATTCAACTTGCGAAAATGGACAGCCAATCACCATGACCTTTTAAAGAATATACCAATGGATCACCGAGAGTTAAAAACGAATGTAGAATTCTCTGAACACGAGTCCATAAAAACTCTCGGCATTCATTGGTATCCAACCACAGACTGTTTCTCATTCAAGGTTAATATTCCCGAGGCGAAAAACTCCTATACAAAACGAATAATATTATCGGAAGTCTCATCTCTTTTCGATCCATTGGGATGGCTGGCCCCATGCATAATCAATGCGAAAATCCTAATTCAGAGACTTTGGCTCTCAAAATGCGACTGGGATGACGTAGTACCCATAGAACTTTCAAAAGAATGGAATCATTTTAAAGATCAACTACATGCTTTACAACACATCCAGATTCCACGTTGGCTAGGCTACCAACCTAATACAACTGATATTGAGCTCCACGGGTTTTGTGATGCCTCTAATAAGGCGTATGCAGCAGTCCTATACCTAAAGAAACATGAAAACTTTAGAATACAATTAATAACTGCAAAAACCAAATTCGCTCCCATCAAACCTGTCTCTCTACCACGCTTGGAACTATGTGGTGCTATCTTACTCTCCCGACTCATCAAGCAAGTCACTAATGATTTAGAATTAAAGGAAGCTAAACTCATATCTTGGACAGACTCCAAAATAGTTCTAGCATGGTTGCAAAAGTACCCGTCTACTTGGGAAACGTTCGTGGCCAATCGTACATGCGAAATACATGAAAATATGCCACAAGCCATTTGAAAACATGTCCCCTCCAAGAACAATCCTGCCGATATAGCGTCTAGGGGTAGTTTACCAATCACTCTAACAACAACATCTATGTGGTGGAATGGCCCAGACTGGCTACATCAAGATGAAGAATTCTGGCCTCAACAATCACCAGATGTACATACTCTCTTAGAATACAAAAAGACAAGGGCTCTCACTACTACTATCGATGAGCAACTAACTTTAGTACATAAATATTCATCTTTTCAAAAAACCATAAGAATAACTGCATACTGTCTCAGGTTTATAAACGGCATGCGCAAAATACAGTCCACTACTCAGTATTTAACCGTCTTTGAGTTAAAAAGGGCAGAGCGATGTTTAATTCCGACCGAAGTCTCGAATTTGGAGAAAAAATTGCCTCTTCCAAAAAAGAGTCGAATACTCTCCCTCAACACCAAGCTCGACTCTGAAGGCATGTTGCGAGTTGGAGGTCGTCTCACAAAGTCTCAATTAAATTACGACCAACAACACCCGATAATTCTCCCCAATAATCACCATATAACCAATATACTTATAGACCATATACATCATTACACCCTACACGGAGGCACTCAAATCATATTGAGTACTATAAGAAATCACTATTGGGTATTAAATGCCCGCAATACAATTAGACATCGTATCCATAAATGTGTCGATTGTTTTCGATTCAATGCGAAGCCTAGCTCTCAGTTAATGAGCTCTCTACCCTCAGCAAGAGTTAATGTATCTCTGCCTTTCCAACATGCTGGGGTAGATTACGCAGGTCCGCTTGACATAAAAACATCAACACTAAGAGGAGCAAAATTAACAAAAGCTTATATTTGTCTATTTATTTGCTTGGCCACCAAGGCCATACACATAGAACTTGTCTCAGACTTATCAACGCCGGCTTTCCTAGCCGCTCTTAAGCGATTTATAGCACGAAGAGGCCTCTGCTCACACATTTACTCTGATCAAGGAACGATTTTCGTAGGAGCAAATCGACTTTTACAAGCAAACGCAGAGAAGTCGATCAGAGCAATTGAAGTCGAGTTGGCCAATCAATTTGCCAACCAAGGTATAACTTGGCATTTTAAACCTCCGGCAGCACCTCATTTTGGTGGCCTACGGGAATCTGGTGTAAAATCGACCAAACGCCATCTATACAAAACCATTAAAGATGCAAAACTCACCTACGAAGAAGTATACACAATTTTAGTTCAAATTGAGGCATGTCTGAAATCCAGACCCCTTTCTCCTTTATCGAATGATGCAACAGATTACAACATCCTCACTCCTGGACACTTCCTAACAGGTCGTCATATTCTCACTATATTAGAACCTCCCCCACTTAATCCACAGCAACATCCTCTCAAGAGATGGCAGCACATCCAACGTCTTTCTAATAATTTTTGGAAGCAATGGTCAAGGGATTATTTGCATACTTTGCATCAACGACATAAATGGCAGACAGAGAAGGAAAACTTAAAAATAGGAACCCTCGTTTTAATAAAAGACGATCAAATTCCCATTGGCAAGTGGGCATTATGGAGAATCATTGACATTCACACTGGTCATAACGACTTAGTTAGAGCAGTCACTATAAAAACCCCAAAAAATATTCTCACCCGTCCTATTTCAAGAATTTGTCCTCTCCCCACTACCAACTCATCCCAATAACTATCCCCCAAAATTTAGTGCTTTCTGGCAGTACCAAAATTCAAAATATCCGTTATATTCAAACATAAATAAGGGCAGAATCCGCCAAAATTTACTTCAGTTTTGAAAGTTGTTCAGTGCGGTTCAAAATAGTGCTTTGTATTTATTTCGTTGAGTAGTGTCAATTATGGAAGAATTGCTGGAAGTTTTTAACTCAGAGTCTTTAGACTCAGTGGATGTAGGCCTTGCACCTACACCTCCGGAGCTATTATCACCTCCAATCAGGCCAATAAGTCCACTGCCACCAACTTCAAAAAAAGGTAGAAAAATGCGATCAGCAATAGTACGACCACCTCCACACGAGATTCTACCAATAAAAAAGTTTGTCAGGCCTTTCGAATCTAGACCGGTCGCGTCTGACATAAAAAGGCTTCAAAGGCCGTCCAAAACAAGTGATAGCTTCAAGTTCAAGCCAAGGCCTAGAGAACAGCATCCAGGAATTCGTGCCCAAACGCAGCCTAGGCTGCCTACAGTACCACGCTCCACTCCATTAAGTATGCCCAAGCTGGATACAATAACTAATAAGTAAAATAGAATTACTCCAAGGCAGAAGCAACACTACCCAACAACGTCACGATCGGCAAGGAAGAAACCTACAACACTACCAAGTCTGCCAGAAGACATGGACTTATTGATATCTATCAGTGAAACGGGACCGGTTAGCATAAGCACACCACCTGTGTCCACACAGAGTGCTACAAGACCAGAACCAGTGATCAGCGCAATACGCAACACCAGCCTATCACCTCAAACAATTATCATTGATCCACCGAGTCAATTCATGGACTCCCCGGATTCACTACCAGCACATTTTTTAAGCCCGCCGATTACTCCTCCAAGGCAGTTCCAAAATCCTGCATCGAGTATTAAAGAATCAGCTGACCAAGATTTAGGAATTCCAAAGGATCTAATTGGAAAAACTATTGCCACGCCAATTATCACTAAGTTGCTGGAGGCTACAAAGACACCTTGGGAAAAAATTAGGAATGCAAAATCTTTCATTAAATGGAGCCTTCCTGGAGGCGTAGAGATGAAAATGAAAAGGAAAAGAGAAAAAATGTACATATTTCATCAACCAAACGTAAGTTTACTTTGCAATATATAAAAATTTTATAATTTTTGGTCTGGGACGATGTTTGGGCCACACATACATGTTGATGATCCCTCGGTGTAAGTCCCATCCACATTCCTAATCCTTCCCACGACGAAATATTTCCTCCTAAATCTCGGCATAGGGCACAACGGCGGGTTCTTACCTACAAGTGGCAAGTTATGTTTCTTTTTAAATAAATATGAAAGATATTACATTTTCAGAAGTGGAATTGAACCTTAAGGCCAGTTACGAGGAAAAGTGAACGAATTTGTTTCTTGGTATCGCTTGCGATCGTGCACACTCATATACAGTGGGGTATGGTTATGCACCCAATAGAATACGGGCAGCCAGCCACTGGAGGTTGGTGCACGAGTGCAGGAGAGAGAGGAACTAAGGGTTCCTTTGAATTCGTTTCAACAAAAGGCGTATTCTGATTTTGAGAATAAAATTCGAAGAAAAATGAACGAGTTCGTTTCTCAATATTACTCGTGATCCATCGTACACACTCATATACAGTGGGGTATGGATCTGCACCCAATGGAATACGGGCAACCAGCCACTGGAGGTTAGCGTGCGAGCATGAGTGATTGGGGGAACTGTGTGTTCATCAGAATTTGTATTGAGTCACTGACTTATGCATGCAGCGAAGAATTGAATTCGGGGAAGCCCCCAGTTACTCATGGTAATGTTCTAGAATTCTTGCTGATATCGTGAGGATTCTGGGAAATTATTGCTGAGTCAAGACTACTGCAGTTTCTGCGGTTCTTGGCTGGGTGACTTGAGAGTCCCTTCTTTAAAAAATTTTTGTTCTGGAAGTTAGATGGTTATGAGTTTGTGTCGGGATAACATCGTTAGTGCAAGTGGCTAGTTTTTAGTGGAAAGTATCGGGCTAAGAGTGAAATTTAGAAAATATAGTGCCACGAAGGACAAAAATGGAAAATTAAAAGAAAAAACAAAATATTTTGGGTGGAAAGTGATTAAATTGAAAGAAAAAGAAGGTTAGTACAGTTAAAATTTAAAAAAAAAAATACGAAGGAGAAAGAAAAATGAAACTTAAAATTATTTAGATCAGTAAGATATTCATGACTTGTTAGCCAACAAGAATTTTATATTTTTCTAAAAAAAGAAAGTGGTTGTTTTTATTCCAATTTTAAGTAGAAATAACTAAGATAAAGAGAATTTTGGGAAGCAAAAAAAAAAAAAACAAAACAGAATATATCGTTTAAAATTGAAATGGGTGTTCTACTTCCAATTTCTGTTAAGTATCAGGAAAGAAAAGTGAAATTTAAAATTATTTAGATCAGTAAAACATTCATGACTTGTTAGCCAACAAGAATTTTATTTTATTTTTCTAAAAAAAAAAGAAAAAAAAAGTGGTTGTTTTATTTTTCGTTTTAAGTAGAAATCAGTTTTTAATAATGAGTGTTAGCGACGGTAACAGTCAATAGAGCTGACAATACGTCAGGTAGTGAAGGCGCTATGAATGAAACAATACTGCATTCAACGTCAGAAATGCATCCGATTGGTATGCGAATGGGGATCGCGGAAATAAATGGATTGATTCCTGAATTTTGCCCTGGAAATCTGAATAGTTTTCCGGCTACTGAATGGGTGGCACATATCGAGAATCTGCGAACAATCTATGGGTGGAACGATTTAACCACGCTCTTGTATGCTTCACTGAGATTGAAAGAGTCGGCGAAATATTGGTACCTAAGTCGTGACTCAGCTTGTGATACTTGGGAAAAGTTTCGGGTTGAACTAATCAGTGGGTTTCTAAGTGGAAGTGACGAATTATCGATTCACGCCAAATTAATGAGCAGAAAGAGAAAAGCAGGGGAGCCCATTGAAACATATCTGTATGAGGTCTTAGCCCTAGCTAAGCGTGTTGGTTTTAGCAATAAAACAGCAATGAAATATATGATAGGTTTAGGGGATCGTAATCTTGTTACAGTGCTCACCGCGTCAAGTTGCGAAACCCCGGTAGACCTGTTGAATAAAGTTAAAATATTTGAAGGCATTGCGGACCAGGAAATTAACCGTGGACTAATAACCAACGAGCCAAAACCCAGTACGAGTAGACTCAGCCGACCGACTTTCAGCTAGCCGTTTTTGGGAACACAGATGTTCAGAGATAGGAAAAGAGTGGGAGAGTCTTTTAAGGGAAGCTGCTTCAGATGCGGGAGGTTGGGACATAAATCCAACATGTCCACCCGGGTCCGACGCGTCGCGAATACTGTAAAAGAAGAGACAATGAAAACTGTAAGAATGTTGACAGAAGAGATGGACGAAGGTATAAAGACATAAATGTTAGAGGAAGTAAACTGAGAGCCTTCATCGATTTGGGAAGCGATTGGACACCTATCCAGCTATCGGAATGCAGGAAACTAGGATGGGAAATTGACGATGGAAGAAAAATCACGCTTAGCGGTTTTGGTGGAGGAGGTTGAAGAACGATAGGAAGTACAAAACAACGCATACAGGTTGATGATGTCGAAGAACTTGTCGAAATAGCAGTAGTAGAAGACCAGATGCAGGACACGCCTATGATAATCGGACAAAATTTTACGAACCGTCCAGGAGTGCGAGTAATAAAAATTTGGAAGCAGCTGGTAATCTTAAGAGATCGTGTCAACAGAGATGAAGAATCCCTACCAATTAGTGCCAAAACAGATCAGCTGAAACAGATGGCAATTTCAAGAAAACCAATAACATTGGACGACCTACACATAGGAAAATTCGGCTCTGAGGAGATTAATAATGATTTATTGAATTTAATTCAACGCTATCGACACTCGTTCGCCTTGGAGGCAAAGGATCTTGGGAAAACTACCCTAACAGAAATGATGATAGAGTTGAAAGAAAGGAACATTGTTCGATATAAGCCGTGTGCCGTATCATCAGGAAGAAGCATTAAATCACATTATACACGATCTGCTTGATAACGATATAATTGAAAATTCTCAATCGGATTATGCTAGTCCAGCTATCTTGGTTAAGAAGAAAGATGATAGCTATCGCATGTGCGTGGATTGTCGACAACTAAACGCTATCACTAAAATGGAGAATTTTTCAACCCCAAATATTGAAGAATCTCTAAACAAAATCGCAGGTGGACGTATATTTATATCCTTAGATTTGATGAGTGGGTATCATCAAATACCAATTCATCCGAATTCAAAGCCTTATACAGCTTTTGTGACGCCGCATGGACATTACCAATCCAAGAGAATGCCATTCGGCTTAACGAACGCGCCAGCTGTATTCCTGCGACTGATGGATAAGGTACAACAAAAGGTTCAGGATAAGAACTTAGTAGTTTATATGGATGATTGCCTCCTTGTTGCAAAATCAATCGAAGAAGCTATGGAGCTGCTGAAGAAGGTGTTGGTAGCAATCGAAGAGGCAAATTTAACCTTGAACACGAGGAAGTGTTCTTTTTTTTTGATGACAAGGTAAGCTTTTTGGGCCACGAAATTGATGCAAATGGAATTCGACCAAGAAATGGTAAGTGTCAAGCGATTCATGACTATCCTGTTCCGAAAACAATACGGGAAGTGAGACAATTCTTAGGTTTGACGGGGTATTTTAGACGGTTTATCGAAAGCGATGTCGATTTCACATGGAAGGAAGAGCAACAGATATCATCTGAAACACTGAAAGAAAAACTTACGATTTTACGAATAGATCCACGTTAGCGGCATATTAACCTAATGCTCATCATGAGGTACACACCGATGCT
The DNA here is from genome assembly GCA_963930735.1 of Dioctria linearis. Lineage (NCBI taxonomy): Eukaryota > Metazoa > Arthropoda > Insecta > Diptera > Asilidae > Dioctria > Dioctria linearis. The sequence goes on along the minus strand of OZ005741.1, from coordinate 174,070,229 downwards.
TGTTCAAAAGGTTAAGTGGGCATTTTAGTTCAGTCGTCAATAGACGGAATGAAGCGGCCGGTATCATATTTTAGTAGATCGACAACTAGCATGGAACAGAAGTACCATAGTTACGAACTGGAAGCTCTTGCTGTGGTCGAGAGCCTTGAAAGGTTTAAATATTACCTATTAGGAAAACATTTCAAAGTGATGACAGACAGCGCATCCTTAAAGGCTACCCAGGCGAAGAAGAATATCATACCCAGAGTCGCACGTTGGTGGTTGAAAATACAAGAATATGATTTTGAACTGGAATATAGAGCAGGCAATAGGATGGCGCACGTGGACGCCTTAAGTAGAGTCGCAACAGAAGAGCAGATCGAGCCAGAAAAAAATCAAGGAGAAGTCATGGTAGTTACGTTAACACAGACAGATTGGGTAGTCACGCTTCAAAGACAAGATCCCGAAGTCAAGGAGTTCATCGAAATCGTATCAAATAGAAGACATAAGAAGTATAAGCAAACGGCGATCAATTATGAGCTGAAAAATGAAAAATTATTTTACAAAACTACAGAGGGATTGAGATTCGTAACACCAAAGGGTATTAAATGGTATATCGTGAAGTCGTCCCACGACGGATTAGGACATTTAGGGCTCGACCGTACATTACAACACATCCAGAAAACATATTGGTTCCCGAGAATGAAGACTTTCGTGAAGAAATACATACATCGACAACTGTCTTTCGTGTGCATACAATAATAGAGGAAGGGACGAGACCCATTTACAACTCAACGCATATAGAACAGAACCAATGCCTTTTCACACCATTCATATGGATCCATATCCCGAAAGTAGCAAGGGAAATATTCACTTGATAGGTGTTATCGATGCGTTTACTAAGTTTATAATACTAAGGTCCGTGAGAAGGACTACCACAAACTATGTAGTGAAATTATTGGACGAATTATCACAGTTTTTCGGATCGACCGTAAGAATAGTTACGGATAGGGGTACAGCGTTTACCTCCAAGGCATTCCAGCACTATTGTGAGCAAAATAACATCGTTCATTCCAAAGCAGCCGTGCAAACGCCAAGGGCAAACGGTCAAATCGAGCGTTATTTTAGGACAATTTCAGCAGCAATTGCCGCGACTACGAATAGGAATGATGGTCCAGATTGGGGTACCTCGTTAGCGGATATTCAGTGGGGTCTCAACAGTTTACCTCATCGAGTTAAAGGTCAAAGTCCGCAAAAGCTATTGCTGGGTTATGAACTAAAACGAACTCTGCACAATGAGTTAACTGCTGCGCTACATTTTGATTTGGAAGAAGACCAAGAAAATATTTCGGTAGAAGAATTATGTCGTCGGGCAGCCGATAAAATTGAAGTGAATCGGTTCAAGCAAGCTAAGGAAGTTAACTCTAAGCGACTTCCGCCTCGTGAATATAAGGAAGGAGAGCTAGTGTTAATAAAAAGTGAACAGGTAGCGACTGGTCAGCCAAGGAAACATCTGCCGAAATATAAAGGACCATATGTCATCGAAAGAGTTATCGGGAAGGATAGATACGTGCTCAAAGATCCTCCACGAATTCACGCATTTATAATCCGACATTCGCGAATTAATAGTACGAAGAAACACAAAGATAAGGGAAATTTCAAGGTAATGATGTTATTTTTATTTGAATTTGATTTTGAAAATATCACTTGATGGTAGAATTGAAACTAACAGTCGCTGAATGTAACGTGTCTTCAGGCTCCGAGCGTAGATTTCGATTCTACGACTCGTCCTGTGACATTGGTGAAAACATTAGACTGTTGGGCTATTGATATTGTTACATACAGAGCATCAATTAAACATGTATATACATACATCATCATCTCAGCATTACGTATGTACATACAAAAGTTTCAAGTAAATGTTTTTCTTTTTCCCAAGCTATCAAACAAATAAGTTAATTTTTTAATGCGTTATTCCTCTCCCAAGAATAACACATTTTTTTTAAAAAGGGGGAGATTTGTTACATACAGAGCATCAATTAAACATGTATATACATACATGCATGCATCTCTGAATCGATTTCGCTTCACGCAGAATTCTAAAATTCATGCATCAATAAAGAAATGCAAACATGTAGATATGTACATACCTACAGCATTCTCATTGCATGCAGAATTACAATTCCCAGCTGCAAGTATAAACATATATCTACAAACATATTTGCAAGTTCAGTAAAGTCACTTGCTACTGACCTACACCAATTTCTTAATCACATAAAGAAACAAATGAAGGCTGTGACACAATCCCCTGCGCGCAAGAATTCACACGATGCAATTTGATAACCTTGCGCCAGCGGTAGAACTCAGGTGAACGAAACAATGGTTCACGATGATGTCATAATAGCAGCAAAGCGGCGAACGGTCTGCGGAAGTATTTATGTATGTACATGTGAAAGCGATGAATGCCGTGATGTAATAACAACAAACCGGCAAAAGCTTTGCGGAAATTAAATTATGAATGCCACAAAGAAACACTTTGCGGAAATAATATTTATATACGAATAAATGCTGTGATGAAATTAGCTTAGCGTAGTAAGAAAATAACAATAGTATTAAGTGAAAAACTGTATAAATAAACTGTGATTTTGAATAAAGAAGTCAGTAAGTGAGTTAGTCAGAACACGAGTTGTTTCACTTACCCAGGAGTAAAGCTAGTAAGCTGCTCTATTCATCTGTACCTGGGAGTAAAGCTAGTAAGCTGCTCCATTCATCTGTACCTAGGAGTAAAGCTAGTAAGCTGCTCCATTCATCTGTACCTAGGAGTAAAGCTAGTAAGCTGCTCCATTGAATCGTACTGGGAGTAAAGCTAGTAAGCTGCTCCATACGCATCACTGCTCTACCTATCTCGGGACAATCAAGTAAAACGCCCAATCATCTTGACGGCACGTAATCACAGTAACCGTGCCGTGTTCCAGATCAAAAGGTGCTCAGATGAGAGTACTAGAAGAAGTACTTAATAAACTCAACAATATTTATTAGTATAAATAAGGAGGAGAGGTAACATTAACGGGTGATCTCAGAGAGTAGCGTTCTCCGAATACGGGCTAGATTGTTAGATCTTTGTTCCGCTCGGTATTGCGATGAAATCTATTAGATACTCTGTTATTTGTGAGCGCCCGAGGGCTAAAAATGATGTATATTTATATTCTCTGCAGTGATCATTGCTGTATGATGAGTGTGAATGGGGAAAATGACCTGATTGAATGTAGAAAGAAAGAATATAAATGAAGCAGACCATTTGAGTGAATAGGTGAAAGCGAAGTTTGTGATTGTGAAGCTTTGTTTGCTTGTCGAGTCACTGAGGACCGTGACAATGCAGGATGGCCGAGCTGTAAGCGTTAGTTTACGGGTTCCTGAAAATCCCTATGGACCCAGGCATACTAACATAAATCTGCCAGCCAACCCTGTGTTGGTGCGGTAGCCCGTCGTTGTGGCCGAGAGTGTTTTGAAGCGTCAGCAGTAGTTGATCAGAGGAACAGTGCAGTTGGCATTGAGTAGTGCTCTGAGTGATTATTATTAGTGAAAGTGGTGAAATAAGAGACTGACCCAAGGATTCAGGGCAAATCTCGGCATAGGGCACAACGGCGGGCTCTTACCTACAAGTGGCAAGTTATGTTTGTTTTTAAATAAATACGAAAGATATTACATATTATTCGAGGTCACTCAGAGCCATCAAGGTTGCCTGACTATCCGAGAGGATAGCAATAACCTTTCCCTTGCTTTCCATATCAAGAGCTATCTTTGCTGTCATTTCGATCGCACAGACTTCAACCTGGAAGACAGTGGTGTGCGTTCAAAGTAATTACTCCAATCCAATGTCAGATTCAAACAAATAAACATCAGCACCGGCAATCCAAGAGGATAGCTATGACCTTTACCTTGATTTCCATCTCAAGGGCTATCGTCTTTGCCATTTCGATGGCAAAGACTTGAGTCTGGAAGATACTGGTGTGGCTTCCAAGTGATTACTCCAATCCAGTGTCAGATTCAAAAAAGTAAACACCGGCTCGCTCACTAGTGAAAAAGCCGTTGGTGAAAAGTTTAGAGTGAACCGGGGAAGGCTCACGATTCCCTATCAGGAAAACCCACAGAGAACCGACGCCAAAAACGAAGCTGTAGAATCATTGCATCAACTGGCATACGGCTCAGAGGGTTTTCTTTTTCCAGCCCACACTTAGGAGAGCAATGGTAGGAACAAGTCAAGCCGTCTTCCCAACATCCCAATGAACGCAATCAGTACACAGCCCTTTTGGCATCTGCCTTAAATACAAAATTTAGGGGTGCAGATTACGTAAGGCCTCAAAGATAACAGTAGCCAATGATTGCATGGAGCCTGTAATTGCCAGGCAACCAAGCCTTTGCAGATTCGCCATCTTCCGGATCGCAGTCCACACTTGCGTCCTCGGCCACTATACACGCGAGCCATATGTGAGCATGGGTCTTACAACCAAAGTGTACATCCAGTGCCCAACACTGGATTTAATGCCCCATGTATAGCCAAAGGTACTCCTACATTGAGTAGAGACCCTCATAGCCGCATTACCTTTTTCTCTACGTGTAATCTCCATGTCAGCTTTGGTCGTCACTGAGGAGCTTGACATGGGGAGACAGTTGCAGAGTGTGTCCAAAGAACTTTGGAAGAACAAAGTACCCAAGCTTAAGTCTTCTCGAGAAGAGCACCAAGCTTATTTTAGGGTTCATAGTCGTATCGTGATGGATGCACCAGTCCTCAACAGTTCTGAGGCCTCATTGTATGAGAGCCCAGGTGGCAGCCATGCTGTGCCTGGTAATGGGTAGGGGGATGTCATCCACATACACTACTAATGAGAATCCCACATTTTTCACGTCGTGATGATTAACTCAACCAGCATACACCAGAGTACCGGTAATAGCGTAATCGACACCATGCCGACGAGCTGCCTCACAGATGGAATGGGGGGTGGCCCTTTCAAAGGCCCCCAGATGTTCAGATAGGCTCCAAAGGTAAACAGTTTACAATCCAGCTCCCGTTCAATGACGGGAAGTATTGATTGAATACCTGTCTCAGTTGATCTACCTCCTCGGTAAGCGTGCGGCCAGGTGTTTAAGGGAGCGACTTTTACGGCTACTCCCTTAATATGATTCATCCAGGAGCCTATCCAGGTATTTCAAAAGAATGAGGAAAGGCTTACTGTTCGGAAATTCGTCGGGTCCATATGATGCACTACCAGGCTTCGGAACGAGGACAACCCTCAACTTTCGGAGAATCGTATCACAGAAAGGGCAAGCGACATCTTTAGGTTCGAAAGGAATATTCAGCAAGATTCTAGGACAATTTGTAGAGTATAAATACTGCGCTTCTCACATCCATGAGGTGAGTCTTATTTCAGACAGTGAAGTTAACGAAGTAAACTATTTGGATTGCGATAATTAGAAGTACAGCACTAGCGATAACTAAAGTAGGGTTGATTTGATAATTGTTTGTATTTTAATAACGAATAAAGGTCACGGTCGTAACAACTGGTGTCATAAGTGAAATAAATCATGAAATAAAGCGGTGGCACTTGACTTAAAACAAAGTGTGACTAATTTTGTGAACTTAATTAAAATTTTGTGCTTTACGCGAAGGCTCTGAAGCATAATCCAAAGCAATGGGACGTAAACTGGAGCAGCTTCGAGTACAGGATTTGAAAGTGGAACTGTGGAGGCAACGGCTGGCACGAAGAATGTTTAGTCGAATGACTTAAACAAGCTTTGGAAATGGAAGGGACGAATCATCTTGAGACATTTATTTTCGTAGACATTTCCCAAGAACCTGAATCTGACGAAAATTCTGCGACGAAAATGGAGCAACTTTTTGGCGCTTTAATGAGTAAATTGGAGCTTTAAGCTTTGCAAATGAAGAACAAAAGAATTCTCTGGAAGCCCGTTTGGACGAACAAAACAATTGTCTGGAAACCCGTTTGGACGAACAGAAAAATGCTTGTGAGGAACAAAGGAATTCTCGGGAATCTGGTTGGGATGAACAAAATAGTTCTTTAAATTATTGTCTAGAGTCTTTGTATCTATTTCTTTGTGAGGAAACTTGAATTGAGTTTATGAAGTACCTGCTATCAAACTATAGCCAAGTAACGCATTAAAACAATAGTTATGAGTTCAATAATTTTGAAGAGGAGATAAAAAAAAATTTTACTGAGTGCTTTCATATGTTTAAACATAATGTTGAGTGCTGGTATGTGTACATGAATTATAGGTTAATATGAAAAGAAGCTGACTTATCTATTATCTCGGTACTGTGGACTAATTTAAGATTATTTTAATATTATTGTTATTTTATTGAGTGTTTAAATACTAGCAGTAGGTACATTGAAAGTTGTTAGGTACATATGTATAATTTTAACTAAGGCTTCACAATTGGTTAAAATTTTTTTTTAAAGCATAGTATGTGCGTGTATACATATAATTTCTTCTTTTTTTTTTATAAAATATGCGTATGTTAATAATTTCTTTTTGTTCAAATTTAATTAATTTTTTTTATGCAGGTATAAATATGCTTTTGTTTTTATTTTTACAATTTTAATTCTTTATGCTTTTATAGTAATTTTTCATTATAATCTTAATTTTTTATGCATTTGCAGTAATATATGTTTTCATTACAATTTTAATTTTTTGAAGCATTTATCGTAATATATGTGGGTATACATATGTTTTCTTTATAATTTTAATTTCTTGATGCATTTATTGTAATATATGTGTGTATACATATGTTTTCATTACAATTTTAATTTTAATATTTATATTTTAAACAGGGCAGATATTTTCAATTAATTTTGGTTATCTTGGATTTGAGAAGTAACTAAACTACTTGCAAATAGCGGGGGCTTATAGATGATGGTAGTGTGGTGGTGGTGGTATCGATATATGTTGTCTCTTATTTGCCTGTGGGGGTGGGGTAGTTTGTGGCTTACTTGAAACTTTTGAGAATCAGATTTGACATCTTCTTTGCGTTGGTATTTAAGTTACCCGTAATTTCTACTTTATGTTGTAGATGCGCCTCAGCATCTAACTAATATTTTGGATTACTGACGATTACTACTTTGGGTAGTAGATAAGGAATGGCGGTTCGCCAAAATTACATGTATTTTTAAAGGAGGGTTCAAATTAACAAAATGGCCTCAAAATCTGCGCCAAAATCACGTGTATTTTTAAAGGGGTCCTCTTAAAACTACAAATGGTCTTAAAGCTCTATGGAGGAGGATGGTTGTATGTGATGACGGTCTATGGCTAGGTTGCGAGGTTAGTGTCAACCACCCCCTTGCCGTTGACTCATATATTGGTGGTTTTCATCTTAAAAAGTTAATATTTGCATAATCATCACCATTTATCTTGTCTAAATATCTTACGCCATCACACCAATGCTAAACGATTGGGTAAGAAAGTAAACAAAGAGCCAGCTTACCAGCAGATCTGCTACAGCCATGTAAACAAAGGGGTTCATACAGGTTGCTGAACTTGAAGAGCTGAAAATGAGTTGGGGGTGATAAATAACAAACGTGGAGTGTAGGTCACACCAAATATTTTATTTTTAAATAAACTAAAGAATTGAAAACAGGTTTTAAAGATGATGCTTGCCTAGCGGAATTGTGTATGATAAAGTAAAAAAAAAACTTTCGTAAGAAACCATACCAGTTTTTAAATTTTATGATTATATAATTTTACATTCACGGTTTTTATTTATCGCAAAATATTTTTTTAGAAAAACACTGACATAGATTTCAAAAAACCAATTAAAAAGTTGAAAAATATAATGCTTACTGCTTACGTTTTTTTTTTTTAAAGAATTATCTTGAGGGTTGCACTCCGCAGATAAAAACGCTCGCATTAATTCAAAACATGAAATTAATAGCACATGCTGCTCACATTTTAAAAATATTATCTCTGAGGTTAAAAGCCATCAATCCGTTTTAAATTTATTCTACCAATAAAAATCTTGTTATTAATTCTATAAACTTGAAATAAATAACACATACCGCTCTAGTTTTAAACTGATTATCACTAGACCAGGGTTAAAACCTTCAATGTGGTTTTAAAATTGCACTCTGCTGATAAAGGCGCAACATTAATTCTAAAAAACCCTAAAATAAAAAAGCGTACATACAACCAAAGTTCTTAAACTGATTATCGCTAGACCAAAGCGTGCATCTGCTAATTTTTTTTAAACTGATTATCACTAGACCAGGGTTAAAACCCTCAATCTGATTTTAGAATTACACTCTGCTGATAAAGGCGCAACATTAATTCTAAAAAACCCTAAAATAAAAAAGCGTACATACAACCAAAGTTTGTAAACTGATTATCGCTAAACCAAAGCGTGCATACTGCTAAATTTTTTTAAACTGATTATCACTAGACGAGGGTTAAAACCTTCAATCTGGTTTTGGAATTACACTCCGCTGATATAGATGTAACATTAATTCTAATATAAAATAAATAGTACACATACTGCCCACGATTTTAAATGGATTATATCAAGGTAAAAACTATTATCAAGATTTTAAATTTACATCCAACAACAACATATTCAAAGTTTAAACAACAATTTTAACGCTTACCAAGCAATTCTATTTCACGTAAATAGCGGTGTACAATGTGTAAATCTCATCAGTTTACAATATGGTGAGATTCAATAAGTAACACCGTGTTTGAATTTAAGTAAATCATAGTAACGAAAGTGCATAACAGGTTCCGAATATAAGTCCGATCATAGCATAACGTACCAGTTATAAGTCGAGTCAACTAAGTTGTTTTACTCATCATTGACATCAATATACCTACACCGCTACAAATTCACCCAATATGTAAGTTTATTTTAATTTTATAGAATTTACTTGTGCGGTACTTTAGTTGTGTCAATGCTAGCTTTGAAAATTCAGTATATATTTTAATTAAAAACATACAAATTTTCCAATTTTATGTAATAATTATTTATGAGATTACCACGAGTTAGTAATGAAACACATTAAGCTTCTATTAATTTGCTCAAATCCCAAGTTTCAACGGTTTTTCATGATGGGCACGACTTAAGATATAGCAAAGGTTGAAGTAAGTGTTTTTAATTCGATTAAATTTTTTTTTAGATTTCCCAACTTAATATCACAATGTACTTAAAATGCCTTATCATATGCGCATCCGTTTTTTATATATACAACATCAATGGTTTTACCTTTGCGCTACAGCAAGAAACACGTAAGTAGAGCAACTATACACATTAATCGTATTATTCAAACAGCATTTTATTACGTTTAAATAAGACACAGCAGCAGTTTATGGGACCCGATGAAATGCTCGCGGTTAAAGCACCCCAAAACACGTTTTTATTATGGTAAGGGAAATGTTGGATCACAAACTTTTTATTATTTCGGCCATAATAATGACAACACAGTTATTGACAAAATGGAGGCGTATAATGTAAACATTGATGCTGCATTTGATAAAAACATAACCTCCAACCGCAAGCTGCTCGCAGACAGATGGTCAAATAATTCGTCACAACAGTCCGCCGACAATTTTCCTAACTCGAAAATTACTGACCCACAAATTAATCTGCATGCTACGCATATAGAAACGGATAATCAATCATCATCATCAGCATCATCACAACAACCCAGAGAAACTAACAATAGAAATGGAAATAATTATGTTATTAGTTTAAATGCTGGTTCCGCATCAACTGATGATACATGGCGAACTGAAAAAGAAGTTTTACAAGCCCAAATTAATAATCTTCGAGATGCAGTAAAAGAAAGTATGCGCATGCTAGCTGATGAGATGAGAGTTTCGATGGCGGCAGCTATTGCTAAAAATTTGCAACCAGCCGAAAAACATATTCCTGAAAATATCTCCGAAGATGTGTCTCTTGAAAATGTCGCATCACTCTTTAGAAGGCGGGTTTTTACTGCCATTAATATACATTTAACCAGCACGAGCAAGGATTAGCAACCACCACGCATTATATAAAAAGTCTGCATGATTTCACACATTTTGTAAAAAAACTAAGAGATGCTTGAGAGGGCTATGCAATAGATCCAGCACGTTTTACTGTTGTAGACATTTTTGCCAGTAAAGACGATGAAGAATTTCTAAATACATTTTTAGCTAAGCACAGCGAGTATAAAGACTTCTTAGAATACACGTATGGTAGATTAGGGTTTATCATACGAACAATACCGCTAGTTACAACACCAGTTTAATACCGACGAAACGTGACGCCGCAGCTAATATGGCTTATCTAAATAAATGCCTGTGGTACAAAATTTTTTTTATTACTGTTTTAAATATATACTGTAGAGCAAACTTCCCAAAGCCACTGAATGGTGTATATGTTTTATCAATGATTTAAAATGGTGTTATTATAAATAAAACTCTGATTTTAACACTATAAACATTCTTTTATTTAATCCATCTTACAATATACCCATATGAGCTAATGCACATTATAACACATTCAACGCATTATTCTACACTAATTATGCTATAATAACTTTTTTTTAATAAATGACGCTTATCATCATAAATTTTGGGAAACTACTTTTTCGATATTATTGTTTAGACATTCTATATAGTCATCAAAAGTAATTCTATTTTTTACAATATTTCTTTTTATACCTTTGCACTTTTTTGTTTTATCTGCACCATCTACCCTGAGGGCATACATTTTTGATCTCAGACCAACAAACTCAGTCATTACGCCGCCATTGTTTTCATCCTTCATTAAACCTAACACTTTTTTATTAACGTGGGGGATACCCCAAATATTGTTGGAAGGATAGTTACTGGTGTCAAAACGTGAATAACAGTCCTGTTTAATGATGTTATATATGTCGGGGCAGGTAATTTCGTAAATTAGGCTATCCGTATCAGTATAACAAACAGCACAATTTGAATCAAATTGGGGGATCATATAATCATAATGGAATTCATAAATGGTTGTCTAAGCTAAATCTAAAATACACATGCCTACATAGATTGGTTTATTGAGATATATTTCTGATTTGTTTAGTTCAATGGCTACCAAGTTCTCACTAAAAATGACTGAGGATTTGAGCTCTGGCTTAGAGATTAGGGCTTCAGCTCCATATCGAGCTAACCATTTCCTTACCAAATTGACGATACTATGCTTCCGAACGTTTTCCATAGTCTTACCAAACACGGCATTGTTCATGAGCTTGAAGAGATTTTTCTCAAAATCGTTCTTGCCCGATGCACGCAATTGCGTATTTAAATCTATGTAGGATTTTAGCCACTGGGATTCGTTAAACTGGAGAATTCTATGAATTTTAGTTAACTTTAATCCATGAAGAAGAACTTGTTTTAAATCATGATGATGAATTACATATTTACGTTTATTGTGGAGAGTGGTCATTAGTTTTTTCTGTTTTGAATTAGGGACGCTGCAATGCTCTGGGCAAAAAGGTAGATCTTTATGGAGATCATGAAGCTCTAGGGGGTATTCCAAATCCACTTCCAAAATGTAGGCAGTGGGTGAATCATCCGGTACATCTTCAGCCTTAACGTTGTTGACGTTATCTACCCACTTGAAACCGCCGTAAGGCAGCGATTGAGACATTGCCCAACCATATTGGTTATTGACATATTGTAAATATTTTGATGATGTATTTGGGTTATAGTCACCCATATAATATTTATTATTAGCCTTAGAATAACGTTTGGAGCATTGGGTTAGACCACCGCTTATACCCCGTTCAACAAACATAACCATATCTATCTCGGTGAGTAATTCGAAAGTTATATTAGTATGTTTTAGCATTGCATCCCAAGTATAGCCAGGTAATGTAAAATAGCGAGCGGGATCTAATCTATATGTTTGGACGCAACTTGTACGGAATTGTTCAAAAACATCCGCCAACAGAAGAACATCGGTCTTTAAATATAAATCGGAGTACTCACCCAAATTTTGCATTGAAAACTCTTTCCAGACTTTGTGAGCATGTGCATACTATTCTTGACTAACATCAGAATCATTGAGTTTATTGTAAAATTGTGAGATGGGAGGTAAAGAAGTTTCAGAGAATTTAGAAGATTCATTAAAATAATCATATGGGTAAATACCCTTACGTGTTAAGAGTTGAAGCTGATTATCAGATAAATGTTGAAATTGGAACTTTAAAATGGGTAGAAAGGTTAAATATGAGGAAAGGGTATCTAAGCTACTTGTAAGAAATCTAAATGAATCGATAAAACGGAATTTAATTAGATATTCGTCTAAGGTTTTTGTAAACGAAATATATCGTTCTTTGTTTATAAGTAGAAGATTAGTGTAACCCTCTAAATCAGTTGCAATATTATTAATTATAAAATGGGAATCGTAGCCGCTAAGGTTGTACTTTCCAATTAGGTGACAGTGATCACGCACCTTTTTATCATCCTCTGTGAACGGCTTTTCGCAAATATGGCAGAGTGTGGTAGTCTCAAAGAACGCTATTTCCTCAGCAGTCATTTGATTCATAGGTAGAGGGCAACGGAAAACGGTTCCCACATCCTCAGCAAATTGATTTAATTCACGCACAAACCACAGGATACAATCCGCGCCACGATGTGACTTAAAAAATGATAACGTGTGGTCGTAAGAACATTTAACGTAGTATGCTATACTACAAGGTACATGTTGCTGATACACATTTTTATTCTTACATTCTACTAACAAACATTCCAATCCAAGTCTGCGTACATTACAAACGGAGCTTCTTTCATATTTCTAAAATTCTTAAATTTGAGTTGCTTCTGATCCTCAGATGGTAGTTTAATCCTACATTTATTCAACAGCTCACAGTCCTCCCCCTAACGCAGTGGATGAGTAAAAGTAGTGGAGGCATCGGTCGCAAATATATTTTGGATGCTCATGTTTTGATAACTGGGATGACAACAGTCTAGCTAAATTCCTAATCCAAACAAAGTGGAATCTGATGGGCTCATAAGCCAATTTTTCCTTCCATTCACCATCTTGGGTGAAGTATATGTTCTGAATCATAAGTAGGTTTATGTGCTTCTTCTTCTTCTCATTGGCTAAATAAGTCGGTAGAAGTTTGTAGTTTTCTTCCCCCCTTTTACCAATCTTTTCCAAAATATATACGTTAATTGAAAGATTGTTTTGTTTCTCAAATCGAGGAATGTGTTTGATTGTCATCAGGAATGTAATGTTTTTGTGGTTAAGAACATTAGAATGATGATGTTCTATCAGGATGTTGTAGCCGATCGTCTGGATGCAAAGCTGAAACCACCGCCCAGGCGAAGCAGACGTCATCAGTATTTCGAACATTTATACATGATTTGCGGAGTTTTATTTGCGGAGGAAGCTCAATATACGACAATCCGAGCAGTGGATTATATTTATTAATATTGATTGCAAAGTTGATGATGGTGGATAACATCCACCCACTTTCTTTTTCCTCGAACTCTTCTAGCTTTATCAGAACTGGGTCCTGGATATTTTGCTCAAACCGAGCATTTATATTCGTGTTGCTGTAGATGGGGGCATTCTTTGTGGTCATATACTTGAACTCAAACGTCCCCTCATCACCGCGCACGATCTTAAATTCAGCGCAGGACACGGCGTTGAGTTTGAGGGCGGTTTCCCTTTTAAGAATGTTGTTTATACGGCGTCGGAAGACTCCAGCGCAGTCCTTAAGGAACTCCTTTGGTTCTTTATGTCTTAAATTGATAATAGTCCCCGTCCTGATGCGATAAATAAAGGCGGACTGCACTTCTCCCCATTTTACTCTGGTGCTGGCGCAATTGGCTCTATTTGGGTATTTGGGTGTGGATTCACATAGCCACAACCACTCATTCTCAACTTTTTTAACTGCATGCGATAACCAAGCACATGACTAATCCCATTTGCACAGTTTTGTTTTTTACCCACAGTCTTCTCTCTTTTTAAGATTTGGCGAAGAGCTCTTAAATATTTGGAGCAGTATTTTACACCTTGCCCAATTAGTTCACTATTATTTTCGGCACTTATGAAGGCAATATTAGCCTACCGAATAACTTCACTTATTTGTACCATTGTATTGAAAAATATTAATATTACGCTTTAAAATGACTTCTGGTAGGTAAGCATCATCTTTGAAACCTGTTTTCAATTCTTTAGTTTATTTAAAAATAAAATATTTGGTATGACCTACACTCCACGTTTTTTATTTATCACCCCCAACTTGTTTTCAGCTCTTCAAGTTCAGCAACCTGTATGAACCCCTTTGTTTACATGGCTGCAGCAGATCTGCTGGAAGCTGGCTCTTTGTTTACTTTCTTACCCAATCGTTTAGCATTGGTGTGATGGCGTGAGATATTTAGATAAAGATAAATGGTGATGATTATGCAAATATGAACTTTTTAAGATGAAAACCACCTATATATGAGTCAACAGCAAGAAGGTGGTTGACACTAACCTCGCAACCTAGCCATAGACCGCCATCACATACAACCATCCTCCTCCATAGAGCTTTGAGACCATTTGTAGTTTTAAGAGGTCCCCTTTAAAAATACACGTGATTTTGGCGCAGATTTTGAAGCCATTTTGTTAATTTAGACCCCCCTTTGGTTTCTTGAAATTTGCCAATAAAATAAAATTAATTAACTAATTATTGTCTTTCTTTAATCAAAACGAAAAAGGTTTTACCTCTGATTAGGCATGTTGAGGTGAAATGTATTCTCTTCTCTCTCTTTAAAAGGTTAACTATTATTCGTGGAATGGTTTTAACCTGTTCTTATATACTGTTACTCTTCGTCTGCCGATTTGAATAATAGTATTAACAGGAGTGAAAGCTTTTACCACGAGATATGGACCTAGCCATATCTGGGAAAGCTTGTGTTTCTTAGCTTGATTCTTCAATAATACTTTATCACCTGGTTGGAAGGTTACTGGTCTTGAGTGCTTATCGTAGTGAAGTTTTGACTTTTCTTTAGCGTTAAGTACCTAAATTTTTCCGGGCGATAGCGTAGGTTTTCTGTAATTTGTACCTAAGAATATGGTAGTAAGTTTCGTGATTGTACATTGGCTCTGGCACTCTTATTAGATTTGAGGGTACATCCGCTTTAAATCCAAACATACAGTTCATTGGAGTGAGCTTAGTGCCTTCATGTGGGCTATTATTATATACAAAAGCCGCAGTTCTCAGGAATCGATCCCAAGCCTTTGGATTTTCGGATACAATAGCAGTCTGTGGGTTCGTTCAAGTGCGCCGTTGGATTGTGGATGATAAGCAGATGTCTGCAGTTTTCTAATTTTAGGAGTTTACAAACTCGTTTGAAGAGATCGCTTAAGAAGTTAGAGCTTTGATCGGTTACTACTTTTTTAGTAATACAGTAACGAGTGATTATCTCGTCGAAAAATATTCCTGCTACCGTTTCTGCTTCGCCATTCGGCATGGGGCGTAACAATCTACGAATCTCGTTAGATTGTCTTGAAAAGTCAAAATATATTTGTTTCCTGAGTGTGTTTCTTCAAGAGGACCTAAGATGTCCCGACATACTTTCTCGAATGGCATTAGGGCAGTATCGGTGATGACCATTGGCATACGATACTCTGGACTTGCCTTAATTTTTTGGCATTTCGCACATTTGCAGACATATTTCCTAATCGAGCTGAGCATGTTTTTCCATTCATATTTTCTTTTTATCCTTTTATAGGTTTTTATTACACCTTGGTGACCACCGAATGCAGAGTCCTGGTAGTCCTTTAAAATTATTTGGATTTCCTCCGGGTCTGTAATAGTTTCCGGTAATTTATCCTGAGAATCTATAAGATTATTCTTTCTAGGTAATTTGCTGTGTTCAGGTGCAACGTTTTCAGATTGGCTGTTCTCAGTTGAGCCAATTTCAACTGAGTCTTTTATGAAGTTCTGAGAATGTTTTTGAATTTTATCGGTAGTTTTTTGAGGTGCGTTTTTCATTTCTGACTCCCTTGTTTGAGTTCTTGTAACTACATGACAATGTGCTTGTTTAAGCTTTGGAGGTCGGGGAGAATTAAAATCATTTTCGTCTATATCGGAATCGGTTCGATGATGTATCTGAGCTTCCACAATGAACGAATTGGGGTTTGCCTGGTTTGGCTGGGCAGGTATTCTAAGCGTGTCTGCATTAATGTTATATTTTCCAGGCTTATATTCAATTTTGTATTCAAATTCCGAGAGTTTATGGTGAAACATGACTAATCTCGATGCTGGGTCTTTCACATTGAATACGCCTTTAAGGGGCTTGTGGTCTGTGTAGACCGTGAAATTTCTGCCCTGTAAATAATACCTGAAGTTCCTGGTGGCCTATACAATAGCGAGTAACTCTTTTTCTATTGTGGAGTATTTTTGTTCAGCCTTATTAAACTTCTACTTGCATATGCTATTGGATTGTCTTCGCCTATTTTCCCTTGGGATAAGATAGCTCCCAATGCCTCGTTGCTAGCATCTGTTGTCAAATTGAAGGATGCAATAAAATCAGGATATGTGAGAAGGGGAGGATTTACAAGCGACTTTTTAATTTCCTGGAAAGAGTCTTGGCACTTTTGCGTCCAAGTAAATTAAACATCTTTGCGTAAAAGATTTGTTGGGGGTCTGACTATTTTTGAAAAATTTCGAATGAACTTGCGGTAGTAGTTAGCCAACCCAAGGAACGATTGAGTTTGTCTAACAGTTCGGGGTTCAGGAAAATTTTGGACGCAACTTGTTTTGCTGGGAAGTGCTCCTTCGTTTGAACATTTGTGTCCGAGGTAAATTACTTCTTTGCGAAGGAATTGACACTTTTCGGGTTGCAATTCAAGATTATGGGCTGTCGAATACCTTAGTCAATTTCTCGTTGTGCTCTTGTAAATTTGTTCCATATATTACAATATCATGGAGATAGACAAAGCATTCTAATCCTTGGAGACCAGTTAGAATGTAATTCATCAGGCGTTGAAAGGTCGCAGGTGCGCCTTTCAGCCCAAATGGCATTTTCTTAAATTCATAGTAGTTTTGGGTTTATTTTTGGATTAATAAGTATTTGATGATATCCGCTTGCAAGGTTGAGCGTAGTGAAATATGGGGAATGCCCAAGTTGATTCAGTATATCCTCTATCCTGGGTAATGGAAAAGAGTCCCCTATAGATTTCTCGTTAATTTTACGGAAATCTACTGCTACTCGCCAACGTTTATTGCCGTCAGGTCGAGCTTTCTGTGGGACTACAAGCAACGGAAAATTCCACGGGCTTTTACTTAGTTGAATTATGTCATTTTCCAACATTTCTTTGGATTGGAGTTGAAATTTTTCGTATCTTTTTTGAAGTTATTGGAATTTTTGCTATGCGGATGAGGGGAAGGTGGACCACCTTCTTTCTGAGAACTTTGGGAATTAATTTCCTCCTAAGGTAAACAGAGAGATTTTATGTTGTATATGCTTTTGTTTTGTGTACGTGGAAAGGAGGATCACCTTCTTTCTGAGAGCTTTGGGAATTTATTTCGTCCAAAGGTAACTGAAGAGACCTAATGTTATAATCATTAACTGGAACTAGAGTAAGTTTTAATTTTCTTAGGAATACTGTTTCTGTGTTTACATTCAGAACAGATAACGGTATGAAATTACTATGAGGACTAACTAGGCAATTTGCGACAAATACTTCTCCTTGAATCTCTTGGGACAAACAGAGCATTTCCTGGTCCAATTGTACTGGTATGCTCAGTACGATTTGAGATCGAGGAGGTATTCTATTAGATCGCTGAAGTTCTATTTCATATTGCCTATCTTCATCTTCATTCAAAGTGCTTGAAATGTCTTCCATTGGAAATAAGGAATTTTTGTTCTTGCGTGCCCGTGAAACGGTAGTAGATTCAGATTGCTCCTCTATTTGATCCGTTGGTATTTCCTGTCCATCTTCTATGGATGTTTCGAGAGGTTCCGTGAATTCGATAGGATTGATTTCCATGTTAGGCCCTTCAATATTGCAATTTCTTGCAAGAAAATCGTTACCTAATAGCCCATCGTGCGAAAAAGGGCATTATCTTCTACAACCTGTAGATTGCACGGGATACTGCGGCTTAATAAAAAGTTGCCTTGGCAGTTACCCAATGTTTCTTCTTCTCCAAATGGAGTTTTCAGAGTGACTTTTTGTCCATTTTTATCCGTTCCGGTGAATCTAGTGCTTCCTGTTTTATAAGGCTTACTTCAGCTCCAGTGTCTACTATCAGCCGAACGGCTGTGTTTTTGCTTATGTCCAATGGTAAACTTACCACTGGAACATTTTCTCTAGGTTGTTGCTTTGTTGCTTGAGAAGACCCTGAAGTAATTTGCACAGTTCTATTTTATGTCGAGCCGGGGATTTTTCAGTCGACAGTTTGCCGTTTCCCGAATGTGTGGCCTCCCATTGTTGTTTCTGCTGACAAGTGGATACGGTATAGCTTCTTCTGCCACAAAAGTCGCACATATTATGTATGTGGTTTATTCTTTGTTCCCGATTTGCAGGTCCCCACCGAGCATTGTTATTAGTGTTTGTATGTTCGGGTGGCGCTTTAGAATTTTGCTTGCAATGTTGGGCATCATGGCCCTTTATTCTGCGGTTTATGCAGAAAGGAGTATTTTTCCGTTTAAAAATTCGTCATACGTGTGTCCCTTGTAGTAGCATTAGTTGCAGGTGATTTTATTCAAAAGAAATTTTTGTGTGTCCAATATTTTTTCTCCTGTATGTCGAGACAAAGAATTTTGGCTTGGAAGTGGGCTTCCTAAAGGTTTTCGTGTGGAACTGGTTTAAGTAGAGTGCCAATTAGTTGTTGGGTTTCTATCAGTGTTAAAGGACACTGATGGCACCTTTAGAGGCTCCGGTATGGGAGGTATATTGTACTCAGTTTTTATGTTGGGTTTGCTTATCTGATTGGTGTAAGGGTATGGAGCAACACTCTCGTGAGTAGCCTTAAAAAGTTGTCTTTCCAATGGAGTAAGTAATTACGATAAAGTAATTTTTCAACCTCTTCAAATGTTGTGAGTGAGCTTGATGCGATTAGCTGGTATGCATTTCTTCTCAATCTAGTTGGGACAATTTGCATAAAAGCTGCTTTTTCTTCATCCTCTAGACACTGCTGCACTTGTTTACAACAGCCTATAAACGTTTGTAAATCTGTGATGGTGTGGGGGCTAAATTCCCCAAAGAATAAGGGCACTATTTGTGCTGTTAGTTTAACCACCTTTTGTCTGTTTTGTTTAATTGCTAAATTAGGCGTGATTAACGATTATTCTATTATTAGGTCGTTTAAGCTATTGTTTCTTACCAGGAAGTTAATCAAACTATGCCTTCTGAAACGTTTGCCTGAACGATGCTCGCGATAGCAGTTTATGGATGGTCTGCTTTGGGGTGAATTTTGCTCTACTATTGGGTTATCTGAAGGACTCTCTGGAGGGCTAGTGTTATCAAACGATAATGAACTTATTGCCGTCTCAAAATTGGAGCATGAAGAGCTTCGGTCAGGTTTAAGCATGAAAGCCAAAACTTCAAGTTTGCACGAATAAGTGTGAGAGAGAAGAATAGTAAAGAAAAGGGAATAAGTAGTTTACCGAATTTTGTTTTAAAAACAAAGAAATTTGCATGAATGTGTGAGATCTGCCCTGTTTTATCACTAATACTTAATAAAATCTACTTAGCTTGGAATTACTTTTCCAAGAATGAAAAGAAGGCGTGAAGAATCAGCGAATTTATTTTTTCAAATGCCTTAGATATAGTATAATATATCTTTAACACTGTCTAAAGTGATTTCGCTAATAATTTTTGCCTCTTTTTAACAATTTTTATAGAGACTTACTTACTTGTTTCTTCTCTATAGTAGTGTTTTGCTAAGCCGTATTTTTTCTTTCTTCAATTAGGTTATTTTGAATTCGTACTGCAATTTGGGGACTTCTTCCTTGTGTAGGCTGGGTTAGAAGCGACCTATCGTGGTATTTCTGATGTCAGATTCAACAGTTAGATGTCCGTATGCACTCGTAGGTTCGAGGATCAAGGTTTTTCAAGTATTTGTAGGTTGAACTAACTTCCTTGATCCTACCGGCTGCGCCAAAATTGTTACTGTTTCTTTGCGAGGAAACTTGAATTGAGTTTATGAAGTACTTGTTATTAAACTATAGCCAAGTACTCTCATACAAGCACTTTATTTGTTGATCTGATTGCTGCTACTAGCTCTTCTTCGTAACGGCACGATGGTTGTAGGTTCGACGATTGATTGGAGTAGCTAATATAGCTTTGCTCCTTAGTGTGGTGTATTAGATTAGATTAGATTCGTAGAGGGGTGTGTAGGCGTTAGATCTATTGTGAGTCCCCGTTGAATTTATTCCCTTTCTAGGTTCAGACTGTTAATAAAGTCTAGGATCCTTCTGGGATTGAGGTTCCGTACGTAGTTAGGTGTAGGAAAAGCATGTTCGAGATGGAGTAGTCTCCGCCTGGTCAATGCTTCGCAGTTGCAGAGCAGGTGCTCCGAGGTTTCATGAGCATCCTGGCAAAAGCGGCAGGATGAAGTCTCAGCCGAGCCCATCTTGTTAAGGTGATACCTCAAGGGGCAATGTGTAGTGTGGTGTATAGTGGAGTAGCTAATGTAGCTTTGCTCCTTGGTGTGGTGTAGTGGAGTAGCTAATGTAGCTTTGCTCCTATGTTTAGTGTAGTGGAGTAGCTAATGTAGCTTCGCTCCTAGTGTGGTGTAGTGGAGTAGCTGAACAGCTTTGCTCCTAGTGAAAGACAACTTGTTCTCCCTTGTGAGTTACGATTGCAACTGATTTTATTCAAAAAGATCACAATATTTATATTCAAATTTAACCTTAACTGCTACAGATAATCTTAGTTGTAGATAATTATTTTGTAATGCTAAAATGCTTATTCTCTTACCTCACAGCACTTGCTATATGTACATACATAAGTAACACCTATTCTCAATGCTTGCAGCTGTTGCATCACGTCATTCATCGTTGTCATACGTAAATCTGTAAATATTCATTTTGTCTTGTTATTATCTACACCGTACTAAAACCGTGAACCATAAATTTGGCCACCTGTGCTTTACTGCTGGCACAAGGCAAGGTTATCATATTGCAGTGTGTGAATTCTTGCGCGTAGGGGTATTGCGTCACTCGATCTACCTTCACTTATTTCCTCAAAAGATTAAGTAATTGGTGTAGCTCAGTGATGAGTGAAATTATGATGAACTTAAACAATGTAGATATGTTTCTTCATACCTGTTAGCATTTCTCTGGCAATTGAAATGTGTTTTGTAATATAGCTGCAATTGAGATTTACAGCTATATTACTGCATTCAGGTAGTTTAGTGTAGCTGTATATGAAATAAAAGATATGCGGGCTTCTGTTCACTATTAAGTTTTATTGGAAGAATGAATTCCTTGGGTACAATTGTGAACTCTGGGTAATTCGAAATAACTGCATGTATGCTATTGCCTACTTGCATTTAATGCGTTTATGTTTAATTAGTTATTGTTCTTCACTTTTAATTATTTTCCTACGCACTTATTTTACCTGTCTGCGGGCATGTACAATCAATATGCCATTTTGCGTGGCATGTTATTGAGTGGATGTACAACAGACTCTAAATCTACAATTCACTGCTTTTTTCGTTCTGAAATTCACTCTTAAATTTAACTTACTAAATTGTTTCTTCACATGTTTCATTAAAATGCGAGAGACGCATGTGCTTAATTTAATGTGAAGAAACCTATGCTAAAAAACCCTCACCAATAAAATTTTTTTAACAAAAATATACAAATACTTATCTTTAAACAAATTGCCAGTTGCCACAATATTAACTATTGACACCACCAAAATATAGCATGTAATAACGTACCGTGGTACCTGTTATTATGCAATTAATTGCTCAACTTTTTCCTTTGAAAATAACTTTAACTTTGTTAAATAGCTTTAACTAAAGTTTCTAATTTCTCACTTAAAAAAAAAAAAATTGCTAAATGAATCGTATGCTGTTGCATCTGTGATCGCTGTCGACATAATGAGAGTTTCCTTAGGGAGAACCTCCTTTTTATAGAGCCTGAGCAGCCATTTTGTCATACATTCCGCAAGAAAATTGCAAAATTAGCATATTTTGTTTGTTGGAATGACCTTTGCAACTTGCTCCTACTATGCCTAATTTATTTTTAATTATCCATGAATTCTCCTTATTTATTTAATTAAATAATTTGATTTTTCCAAAAATTGTCAATAGGGCGTCTCTCTGTTCTATTATGCCGATTTCCAGTTTGGAACGCAAAATTTTCTCGATCTTTTTTTATCTCATTCCCACATCTGTCTATTTCCCACTTATTGTGGGAAATGTCAAATTAATTTTCACGAATATTAATTCACCTGGTGATGTTCAAACCTGTCTGGCATCACCAATGTATTCCGCGACTTCTAATTAGTCAGATTGACTTTTCACCATATCAATTTGACAGTCGCGATCGCGGTTTACAAGTTCGTTCAGTGTTGTCTATTGTGCTGTTTTTGCCAAATTTGATGGATTAATTAGCTAGGTAAGTTCATATTAATATTCTTTTATGTGTCTAATTATGTTTTCCAGCATAAACAATGCCTAATAACATGTTAAAAGGAAAAAAATTGTTCGTGCTAAAAGTGCTTGTGACATGTCAACAATGACAAAAAGTGTTGAATTTTGTGAATATTCATGTATACACATGTTGCGAGTTGATGCAATTTACATATTTAAACATATTTGCACATTTTGCAAATGTTTATTATACAGGGTCCATGAAATTTGCCTAGAAATCACTATGTGTATGATTACATAGTGTTGTTTTTGTACTGCCAAGAAATTCGGTTTCTTGACAGTATAGCACTAGATGTTGTAATCCTGTAGTTTGTTTACCACTTCATTACATAAGTTAATTATAGCTAATTGATGTATTTCTTTTTTTATTTCAGATTATTCCTAAAGTAACAGGATATACATGGACATGAGACACTGGAGCGAACATATAGGGAAGTATAAAGTACTCTTTTCTTAGCTCATACTAATGTTTTTTATTTATTTCCAGCTGTGCTCAACAAATGTATGTATATTCATTGCTTGCTAGTTTTTCTTTGATAATTTAAATGTAGGTATGTATGTAAATTCATGCTTGCTATATTTCTTCGATAATTTAAATGTAGGTATGTACGTATGTACGCATGTACATATATATAACAAATCTCAATTATCTATTAAAATTGGGTATGTACGTATGTATATATATATAACAAATCTCAATTATCTATTAAAATTGGGTATGTACGTATGTACGTACGTATATATATATAACATCTTGTTTGGAGGTACAGAAGAATTTTCTTAAAAATTCATTAGACGAATAACATTTTAAAATTGAGGGAATGCCGCAAGAAGTTTCGGTAGTTCAACAAAAAGTATCGGAAGCACAACAAATGACCAAATCAAAGACAAGAATAGAAAAATGTAAACCGAAAAACACAATTTATTTCACTTTAAAACGAGATTTTTCCTCCAATGATTAATAAACTCATGCGGAATAAGATAAACTGATAATTTTAATAACCAAAGGCAGAAACACATCCCAGCAAGCCTCAGGCCTGGCCTCTCTCAGGTTTCCTTGCAGCTCGTCTCAAAGCTTGCATCAGAGAAAAGAAAACAAAATGATACCACCGGCAAAGAATAAATAACTTAAAGAAGGGACACAGAAGAGTGCTACGATTGTTTTGCATTTAAATGTACACGGTAAGAAAAGGAAGGAAAGAAGAGAAATAAATAAATAAAAAATCAAACCCTCTCTGAACATTTTTCGAATAAGACAAAAAATGTGAAAGCGACAAGCAATGTCGGAAAATGTTAGTAAGTATTCTGAGTTTCTAAAATTTCGATAGTTTAAAATTGAAAATTATGGATAGACAAAAGCACCGTATCGGTGCTTCAAAACGGAAGCAACGGCAGGAAAGAGAAGAAAGTAAAAAAAGTGCCAAAGCTTTTTTTTACGAAACTCTTTCAGCTACATTTCCTTCCGTGTCAGAAATGTCTGTCAAAAGTGACAAGTGTGAGGAGTGTTTATCCAGTGATAGTGTACTCACCGCTGTATCAGTTAATAAAGCGACTCAAGAAGATCAGGATCCAATAACTCTCACCTTTGCTAGTATTGCAAATGACTACGTCGACACCTCCGCGCAACCTACAGCAGAGGAACCATCCATCTCAACATTTTTCAAAGTTCTTGAAATTTCAAATAACTTGGGAAAGTTCATAAACAAGAAATTGAACGACAACGAAAAACGACTGATTCTTGATATGGGATCACTGAAACCTCCAGGACGTTTTACGAAGGACCTACACCAAGGCCACAGTTGATCTCTTTTGGATATGCTACTCCAAAATATTAGATGCTGCCTACTGCCAATCTTGTTGGTTGTTTGCTTCGAAAATAAATGTATTGTGCACAGGCATTCAAGACTGGACGCATTTATCAGATTGAGTCCAGTAACATAGTTCCTCGAAAGCACACACGGAGGCATGTGCTGTATATATAGCCAAACGCCGAATACATATATTGCACCAGTCATAGGTTAAATTGGTAATAAACGATGCCGTTCGAGGTTCTGTCGAAATTTAGACATTCTTTGCAATAATGCAAGACTTGTTTAACTTCTTTGGAAACAGCATTAAACGCTCTGACCTCTTATTGGAACTCACCGTCGAATAAGAAATTATCTTGAAAAAGTTTAATCCGATGAGATGGTAAATCAGTGTTACTACAATAACTGCAGTCAAACTTCGTTTTTTGCGATATTATCAAAGCATTGTCGGAAATAACGCTGAAGAGTTTGTAATCGTTTATTTTAAGTTGAACGTTGCGGGTTAGCTTTGGAGTTATGCCAGGGTAGAGGCATTCAACGACGGGGAAGAAAAGATTAAATATACCAGGTTTGAAGTCGTGAAAAGAGAACACTTATTTATTTTTATACTGAACAAATGTTTTTTATTTCACAAAAATTACTTAATGTCAGTGATAATAAATTTTCTTAAATAATACACGAACTGATTTTATTTATATGTTCTTCTTTAATATTATACACCATTGGGTTTTTTACTTGGCTACGACAATGAACTTCTTAACTAATACCTTCTTATACAAAACTTAACTTAACACACACTTAACCTTTTGTCCATAAGGTTTTACAAAACTTATCTTAACACACACTTAACATTTTGTCCATAAAATGCTTACACATTTACACTTAACCTTTTGTCCATAAGGTTTCACAAAACTTAACTTAACACACACTTAAACTTTTGTCCATAAGGTACTTACACATGTTCACAAACTTAACCTAATACATAATATTTCCACTCTATTGTCTCTGCTGATGACTTTCTAATGTTCTTTTGGCAAGTGTACGTTTAGATTTCAGTTCTTTATTTAATATGCACGGAAAGACGGGTAAGTCTCAAGTTTGGATAATCTCAAACTCGGCGGGAGCGGAATATTACTAAAATACAATGGAAGACGAGTAAGTCTCAAGTTTGGACAACCTCAAACTCGGCGGGAGCGGAATATTACTAAAATACACGGGAAGACGGGGAAGTCTCATGTTTGGATAACCTCAAACTCGGCGGGAGCGGAATATTACTAAAATACAATGGAAGACGGGTAAGTCTCAAGTTTGGATAACCTCAAACTCTGCTTGGGCGGAATATTGCTATCTACGGGATTTGATAGGTAAATCTCAAGTTCGGAAAACCTCAAACTTGCCGGGAGTTGAGTCAATCACTTCTTCGCAACGAAGTCCAGTAAAGTTCTTAGCCAGTCGAAGCTTGTTGATCGACTGATTTATTCTCAGTGCCAGGTCGCCTTTTATAGACGTGAAAGTGTTGCCGTCTTGATGATTCTATCCGACAAGATATATCTCAGGCAACCTGAGTGACCATCACGCATGGAACGTCGAGAGGGTTTGTTTATACATGAACATTTAAGTTTTACTTTATTGTAAACAAATCAGTCAGTCAATCGGGTTAAACACTACTTACTAATATACGGTATGAAATAACGGGCAATTGTTGATTTAAATTGTCATTTGTAACTTCGTTACAAGTTACAGTAAAGACGAACGTAGTGAAGCAGAAATTATAAAATCAAAAATGCTCAATTCTGAATGTGTATTTCTTTATGAATTCATGCACAGTGTATTAAACAAGATCAACATTCCAAACTCTTGCAAAAATGTGATATCGTTTTGGATGAGGTGCGTAAGGCTTTGGACGAAACAACTGAGAAATTTAAAAAAAAGTACAGAAATGACTTCGAGTCATTTAAATTCAAGGCCACTGAAATCGCGAAAAAATACGATATCGATCCCATCTGAACAATCTTAGAATTAAAATAATTTAAGGGCATTGTACGTGCATATCCAACAAATTTATTGTCAGCACATACTTACGGGATGTTACAATCCATTCAATCAATTTGTTGGATATGCACAAGTTTATTGCTCCATATGTGAATTTATCGCTAATTTCACATGCGCATTTCCTCACCGTCAGCAAATTCTATAATTTGCAAGCAGGACTTGCGACAGTGAGGAAATGCTAGATTAGCAAGAAGTACTTTAAATAAATTTTTAATATTAAGAGGAACAGGTTAAATAAATCAGTCAGTTTGTTTTCAAATCAGATATCGACATTTTTCATTTTATATTTAACCCGTTACCTTTCAGATTATTTTCTGGTGTAGTGGTTTATGTACCGCATACACCGCATAAAACATTGACTGCGTCTTCATATACGTGAAATAAAAGAATTTCACATTTGTAGTGACCCTGACGTAATTTAAGTGTAACACTTGAATCACAGTTAAACACATCAACCATCATATCTGAGATTTCGGCTTGCTACAATCCAGAAGAATTTCACATTCTACACGAAGAAATATGTCAAAGGGTACGCAATCCAGAGATATGGATCAACTAGCTGCTGAACGAAAGGAGTGAAGCAAGTCACTACTAACTACGATTAAGATTCACTCGATAGGAAAACTACAGTAACTTGCAATGGAGAGAGGCGTCGTCGATCGATGAAGAAATCAGAAATCTGCCCTCTCCGCCTAAAAGTCATTCATACTTCACCACGGAATGCTATGAAACGACGGCTCAATTCTATGAAAATTATGTTGAGCAAATCATGCAATTGATAAAGAATGATAATTCAGTCACTTTATCGCTTATTCGCCACACTCGAGAGCTTGGACAGCAACCAACATCCACAGTCCTTCTTCGAGCTATAAAAGTCAGCACTACTGGTTCCAAGTGGAAGAGCAAAACAGCACCATATGGGAGCTATTAGAGGACCCCGCCCAGTGGGTCTATATTCAGCTAGAAGACATTGTGCATCGCCATCTAATGGAATTATCTGTAATAATAGAAAAACAAGGCCATGCTCCACTGCCATCAAAACAGGCTCCAGCATCTAATACAGCTATTGTAAGTTTACCAAAAATAACGACACCAAAGTTTGATGGCGACTACGCAAAATGGCGACAATTCTTCGATCTGTTCTCTAAGAAGGTCCACAATCAGACAATGAGCACTGGCCAAAAATGTGGTACTTGAAGATGAATCAATCTGATGAAAATTACTCCACTGCCTGGAAATTATTACAGGACCGATACGAGAACAAAAGCTTATTAGTCGCAGAACTCATCATCAAAC
The DNA here is from genome assembly GCA_963930735.1 of Dioctria linearis. Lineage (NCBI taxonomy): Eukaryota > Metazoa > Arthropoda > Insecta > Diptera > Asilidae > Dioctria > Dioctria linearis. Next base: position 174,042,469 of record OZ005741.1, on the reverse strand, counting down.
TACTAAACCAGCCATCTAATGCAGCAGAAACTTCATCAGCCACATCAACAAAGACAATGCATGACACAACGCAATATTAGGATTGGAAAATCTTGGCATTCCTACCAACAATTGGGATCCACACCTGCTCCACATTTTACTCAAAAAAGTGGATAAGACCACACACCAACCTTACGAATAATCGTTAGCCAAAGGAAATCCAATCACCTATGGAAATTCTGCATTTCTTGAAATTCGCTTTCAATCTCTTGAAGCACTGGGCCATAAGGGCAAGGATTCAGACGATTATAACAAAAGACAGAGTACAGCCAATTGCTAAAATCAACTATATCACCAAATCAAAGATGTGTAGCATGCAGTGATAACCAATCACTGTTTCACTGCAGTAGACTCCTACGAATGTCACCTAGCTGCAGGCTGAATTTACTACGTAAATACAACCTGTGCATTAATTGTCTAAAGCCAGGTCATTCGGTTTCGACTTGTACACTCAGAGGATGCACCAGATGCGCAAAGAGGCATAACACCCTAGCGCACATAGAGCGAACTCAAAGGACTGAACCTTCGAAGGTATACAACAATCCAGCAGATCATCACTTAAGGCTTAACTTTCAGGAATTCATCCCTTCTTCTTCAGTTAATATCGGGATAAGCGATCAGCCAGTTGCTTTAACTGCCTACAAGTACAAAAAAAAGCTGGATCCTGTACTTCTGAGTACTGCACAAGTTAAATTAGTGAGTAACAGTGGTAAGGAAATAGAATGCAGTGCCATCCTTGATTCAGGCTCACAAATAAACCTGATTACCACAAAAATTGTTAAAAGGCTAGCTGTGAGCCCAACGTAAGAATCATTGTACATACAAGGCATTGGAAGTGGAAAGCGCACTCACAGAAAACAATAAGTGCCACATTGAAATCCAGAATAAATGGATCTTCCACAAGATTGGAGGCCTTTATCCTCACCCTTATAATTCCAAATCAACCCAGTCGATCAATGGACAAATGCCCTTGGAAAATACAACAGAATATCGCACTAGCTGATCCAGCATTCGATCAGCCAGATCGCATTGACCTTCTCCTCGGAGCCGAGTTTTATCTTCAGCTTCTACCTATTGGACGAAACAGTTTGGGACCAAATCTGCCAACCTTACAAAACACTGTTTTTGGTTGGATCGTAGCTGGCAAGATTAGTGGTACAACGGCAGCTGTGGCAACTTGTGGAGTATGCACAGATTCTGAGGTAGATTTAGATAGGGCCATCGAAAGATTCTGGAAGATTGAGGAAACGGAAGAAGTACCAAGAAAAAATTTCACGCTCTCAGAAAAACAATTCGAAGCATACTTCAACCAAATGTTTGAACGGGATGATACCGGACGATTTAATGTACGCCTACCATTTGCAGGAGACCCAAGCACACTTGGCCAGTCAAGAGACATTGCCCTACGACGATTTATTGCATTAGAAGAAACGCTTGCAAGAAATGAAGACTTACGTAAACAGTATGTCGATTTTATGGACGTGTAGGGTATCGAACTGAATTAACTCATTCCATCAATCAATTCACCAACATCGCATTTCTGTCCGAAGTATTGTCTTGGCAATACCATCAGTCCGAGATAAACACAGCACAAATACACGCACACACATAATGAGAAAAGTAGTCAGCGCACTCGACGCTAGCTTAGCTGAGTTATCTTCACTCAGTCTCAGTCTGTTAGTCAAGCCGCTTGTCACTGTCGTTCCGCCGAGTATAAAGCAAAAGTATGTTGGAGTTCTAATATTTTAATTCAAGTCATAGAAGTAATTGTTCTTTGTAGTGTTACTTATTGATAGTAAATAAATGAAGTAATCAGCGAAGTGCACGCTTAAGTTGTTTTTGTATCAATTTGCTTTTGAACCCAACAATTGGTGACCCCGACCGGCGTGTAGTGACAAGCGCAATATCAAGCAACCTAAAAAGTGAAAAAAAAAGCGAAAGCTGTTTAATAGCCTGCATTCATCTTGCAAAATTATTATAATTGCAAAATCCAGTGTGCTTGGAACTGCACAATACAATACAGTTATCACTAACTGCATCATCTTTCATCGTACTTCGCTACACACACATACCAGTGTTCGTGCTATAGATTGAGCATCACATTCACACAACATTAGAGTACACAACGTTCCCAGTGCGTTAACTCTAATCATCAGCAGTAAGAGCAAGCACATCAACATAACTTCATACAAGTGCAGCGTACACGTATACATTTGGCACTCATTCACCCTCAACAAGTGGCAACCAGCTGGAAAATCACTAAAATGGTATTGGCATAGCAGCAATCTTTAAAGTATCTAGCGCGCTTTAATAGCGACCAACGGCAAAGTATCGATACTTCACGATTAAAGTTACCTTTCAAGGAATCGGCATAATATCATCAACTGGAACACGTCAAGCACATAAGTATTCAGTAGTGTGAAATTTTCTGTTGCTGTAAAATCATTATTACTTAGTAATAGTTATTTTAGATATTTTTAGTAATAACTTAATAACTTTATTAGACATAAATTCATAGTATTATAGATATTTCAATAGTTTTTTTTTCAGAGAAATTAACCTTACATATTAGATAACAAAAATTTTTTTTTCCAAATAGTGTTCTTCAAATATATTAATATTATATTACAAATATTTACGATATAAATTTTGTCAATACAAAATAGTGAGTTTCAGATAAATCTAAACTATTCACGACAAATCATTTCGTCAATGCGTCAAACTGTTATGCAGATTGTAAATTATACTCAACAGAACAGCGCAGTGACACGGTATCAAGTAATTCTATTAATTCGTCAACAATCTCTCTCATAGTGTGTGTTATAACATCAAAAGAGCTCTGCAATAATTTCTCAAAATTCTTTCTAGTATTTAGCGAAGATTTTAATCCTAGTGCTGCGTAAATATTAATCCCGCGTTACCTGCCAGTACAATTCTACGGCATTAAGCAATCTTGGTGAGATTTGATCTCAAAATTTAATTTCTAGTGAACTAAACAAATAGTTTTATTCCGTGTTTATAATGTCGGAGGAAAATTCAAATCCAAATAACTCCACAACAGAAAACAAAGACAATACCAACAACTCCTCCGACTCCAACTCCAGCGAAGTGCAAGCCACTAGTGCTATGATAAAATTACCCACTTTTTGGGCTAATTCACCAGTGACATGGTTTGTTCAAGCTGAAGCTCAGTTCGCGGTTAGCAAAATCAATAGAGATTTTCATCGCTACAACTATGTTCTGGCAGCGCTACCGCAAGAAGCACTAGACTCAGTTCTTGACATTATTCAAAATCCCCCGCAAACCGAACTTTATAAAAATTTAAAACAAACACTGATAGATCGGCACTCCTTAAGTGAGGAAAGACGCTTAGAAAAACTTCTATCAAGTGAGGAAATCGGAGATCGCAAGCCATCTGATTTCTTACGCATGCTTAAACAGCTAGCAGGCACTTCAGGCACCATTGGCGATACATTGGTGAGAAAGTTGTGGTTGAGGCGACTCCCACAAGTGATCAATGTCGCGTTAATTCCACTTTCAGACAAAAGTGAAGCTGAGATAACCCACCTAGCGGACAAAATCTGGGAAGCGTCAGACGTTTCAAAGAACATTTCAGCCGTAAGCTTACCTACTACTAGCCATTCAAATAATTTTGCTCGACAGCAAGAAATGAACTTTCGTAAACTAGAACGTGAGATCCAAGATATGAAATCCATTATGAAATCTTTTCAAATTGGCGATAAACAATACCGCCGGTCTCAAGAAATACGTTCAAGTCAGAATCGGAGAAGATCGAAAAGCGATCACAGAAAAAACCTTTGTTGGTACCACGCAAAATTTGGCACCAAGGCTATCAATTGTCAACAACCTTGCAATTTCATTCGAAAGAGTTACCATACACCGCGAGATCAAAGTGACAGCAATCCAAAAAACTAATAAGCCCAACTGTTCAGACGGCAAACAGTGGGATTCCTAATTCTTCTCGCCGTCTATTTATAAAGGATTTGGATAACAAACTAACCTTTCTTATAGACACCGGTGCAGATTTGTCGGTTCTACCACATATTTTATACAAAAATGCAAAAACAACTTCCGATATCTCTCTATCTGCAGCCAATGGTACACAAATTAATACTTTTGGCACGAAACTGCTTAAAGTTAACTTGGGATTGCGTAGAAACTTCATCCACCAATTCACTCTCGCAGCTGTAAACAAACCTATAATTGGTGCGGACTTCCTAAATAAATTCAACCTCGTAGTAGATTTAAAGCGCAAACGCCTCATCGATTCTAACACGGACATATCTGTCATCGCACAATGCATCACTTCAGATATTCCATCAATTCGTAGTTTTTCATCTGAAAATGATTTTGGTAAAATTATTTACGAATTCCCAATGCTGACTCAACAACAAAATTTCAACTTACCAGTGAAACACACGGTTCAACACCACATTGTTACCAAAGGCCAATTACCAATTTCTAAACCAAGACGTTTAGATCCTACCAGGCATAAAGCAGCCTTGATGGAATTTCATCATATGGTAGAGCTAGGCATTTGTCGCCCATCCTCGTCACCTGTCTCGTCACCTCTTCACATGGTGACAAAGAAAGACAGTGAAGACTGGAGACCCTGTGGCGATTATCGACGTCTGAATGCCATAACTATACCAGACAGGTACCCAATTCCTCACATCCACAGTTTCAGCATGCAACTTCGAGGATGTACAATCTTTTCACGCATCGACTTAGTCAGGGCATACAACCAAATACCAGTAGCTGAAGATGATATATATAAGACGGCGATAACGACACCATTTGGCCTCTTCGAGTTTCTCCGAATGCCATTTGGATTACGCAATGCCAGTCAAACCTTTCAAAGGTTTATTAATGAAGTAGTGAAAGATTTCAACTTTGTCTTCGTATACATTGACGACTTGCTAATCGCTAGCAAGACGGACGAAGAACACAAGCAACATCTAAGAATAGTCTTGAAACGTTTATCCGACTTTGGTCTTACAATCAAACCATCAAAATGCATATTCGGTGTTTCGTCCCTCGAGTTCCTAGGACACACCATATCTCCCATAGGCATCGCTCCATTATCAAATCGCGTCGAAGCAATCTTAAATGTCGCACCACCCACTTCAGTGCGACAAGTGCAACAGTTCTTGGGCATGATCAACTTCTATAATAGATTCATACCCAAACTGTCTGAACTGTTAGCACCAATTTTCTCCCACTTAGCTGCTGCACAGAAAAAGACAAAGCAAAAACATACCTTTTCATGGCCAGACAACTGCAACCAAGCTTTCGAAAATGCTAAAGCTGCCCTAGCTAACGCAACCTTAATCGCTCACCCATTAGAGGAAGCAACGTACAACATCACTACGGATGCCTCGAACATAGCAGTTGGTGCAGTGTTACAGCAGCTTAACAATAATCAATGGGAACCACTCGGTTTTTTTTCGAAAAAACTGACTACAGCAGAACAAAAATATTCAGCATTCGATCGTGAACTGCTCGCCATCTACTTATCTATTAAAAACTTCCGTCATTTTGTTGAAGGGCGAGAATTTCGAATCTACACAGATCACCGCCCACTAACAAACGCCATCACTTCCAAATCCGAACGCAGTCCTCGACAGGCTCGACACCTCGATTATATATCGCAATTTACGTGTGATATACGACATATATCGGGAAAAAATAACACAGTGGCAGATCTGTTATCGCGGCCAGCCAGCAATTGCAATGAATCAGTTGATAATGATACATTCAACACTAAATCACTAATTCAAGCGCAAAAAAATGACGACGAGCTACGCTGTCTACTCACGGACTCAAGGCCAAGGAACTCAAAGTTCAAACTGGAACTCATAAAAGTCCCAATAACTGACGAACAAATTTGGTGCGAAACTAGCACAAAGAATATACGTCCATTTATCCCTACGTCTCTTCGCAAGATCGTGTTCGACACAACTCACAACTTGTCTCATTCAGGCACACGGGCCACAAGGAAGAAAATAACTTCCAAATACTTTTGGCCTTCAATCAACAAAGATAGTAACGAATGGTGTAAATCATGTTCTTCATGCCAGAAGTCCAAAGTAGGCCGACATACAAAATCAGAGATTAGTCGATTTCCTATTGCATCCGGCCGTTTCGAAAACATACACATAGATCTAGTTGGCCCTCTTCCACCATCAAACGGTTATGCGTACCTATTAACAATTGTCGATGGCCTGAAGCTATACCGATTAAAGACATAAGCGCTGCAACCGTAGCAAGAGCTTTCATCCAAAATTATGTATCCCGATTTGGTGTACCAAGTGAAATGACAACAGATCAAGGTACTCAATTCGAGTCCAAGCTCTTTCGCGAACTTACCAGTATTCTAGGAACGCACCGCATACGTACAACCGCATACCACCCGCAGGCGAATGGAATGGTAGAAAGACTACACCGTACAATTAAATCCGCTCTAATCGCGCGAGGTAACACCTCTAGATGGAATGAAGAACTACCATTTGTTCTGCTTGGCATTCGCTCCGCCATTAAAGAAGATTTAGGATGTACTCCAGCAGAACTAGTATATGGACAAAATATCAAAATACCAGGCGAATTCTTTATTGAAAGAAATCCCATGAAACCTACCGATCCTAACGAAGTAATAGACCAGCTCAGAAATAGCATGCAACACATAAAACCAACCGATACCCGTGAAACTAATAAAAGAAATGTCTACATTCCACAAGCACGCATGACCTCAAACTTCGTCTTCCTCCGCGTCGACAAGGTCAAAGCCGGCCTACAGCCGCCTTATGAAGGGCCATACAAAGTGATAAAGCGACTTAGAAAACAATTCATAATAAACATAAAAGGCAAAAATGTTTCAGTTTCAATTGATCGACTGAAACCGGCGCATATATTGTCCGAATTAAATTCCAGCTCAAGCAGTAACAAAAATCGCAAAGTAAAATTTGCACCATCCTCATCACAATAGTAGTCAAGACCTCTCACGCTTCGCTGGAGGGGGAGTGTGTAGGGTATCGAACTGAATTAACTCATTCCATCAATCAATTCACCAACATCGCATTTCTGTCCGAAGTATTGTCTTGGCAATACCATCAGTCCGAGATAAACACAGCACAAATACACGCACACACATAATGAGAAAAGTAGTCAGCGCACTCGACGCTAGCTTAGCTGAGTTATCTTCACTCAGTCTCAGTCTGTTAGTCAAGCCGCTTGTCACTGTCGTTCCGCCGAGTATAAAGCAAAAGTATGTTGGAGTTCTAATATTTTAATTCAAGTCATAGAAGTAATTGTTCTTTGTAGTGTTACTTATTGATAGTAAATAAATGAAGTAATCAGCGAAGTGCACGCTTAAGTTGTTTTTGTATCAATTTGCTTTTGAACCCAACAGACGAATACATACGACTAGGGCACGTGGAAGAACTAAATTGAAGACACATTTCATCACAACACTACTTTCTTCCGCATCATGCTGGGTCTTTCACATTGAATACGCCTTTAAGGTTAAGGGCTTTTGGTCTGTGTAGACCGTGAAATTTCTGCCCTGTAAATAACACCTGAAGTTCCTGGCGGCCTATACAATAGCGAGTAACTTTTTTTCTATTGTGGAGTATTTTTGTTCAGCCTTGTTAAACTTCTTCTTGCATATGCTATTGGCTTGTCTTCGCCTATTTTCCCTTGGGATAAGACAGCTCCCAATGCCTCGTTGCTAGCATCTGTTGTCAAATTGAAGGGTTCAATAAAATCAGGATATGTGAGAAGGGGAGGATTTACAAGACTTTTTAATTTCCTGGAAAAAGTCTTTGCATTCTAATCCTTGGAGACCAGTTAGAATGTAATTTATCAGGCGTTGAAAGATCGCAGGTGCGCCCTTCAGCCCAAATGGCATTTTCTTAAATTGATAGTGCCCGTATGCGATACTGAACGCAGTTTTCGGTCTATCCCTTGGATCAACAAGTACTTGATGATATCTGCTTGCAAGGTTAAGCGTAGTGAAATATCGCGAATGACCTAGTTGATTCTGTATATCCTCTATCCTGGGTAATGGAAAAGCATCCCCTATAGATTTCTCGTTAATGTTACTACTACTCGCCAACGTTTATTGTCGTCAGGTCCAGCGTTCTTTGGGACTACAAGCAACGGAGAGTTACACGGGCTATTACTTAGTTGAATTATATAATTTTCCAACATTTCTTTGATTTGTTCATTTCTGACTGCCCGATGCGTTTCTGGGAGTCTATACATTTTTTGATTGTGTACTATGAGTATGGTATGTTTTATTGTATTTGTGCACGTTAGTTTGTCTCCCTTTAGGTAGAAAAGGTCATTGTATTTATAGCATAGCTCGAGAATTGGATTTTCTTCTTCGTGATTTAGATTCCAATAGGAATTCTTTACGTAAAGCCACTAGCCTATCTTGACTGTAGTGGAAGTGTGGTTTACGTTTATTGAATGTGGATTGGAGTTGAAATTTTTCGTATCTTTTTTGAAGTTATTGGAATTTTTGCTATGCGGATGAGGGGAAGGTGGACCACCTTCTTTCTGAGAACTTTGGGAATTTATTTCGTCCAAAGGTAACTGAAGAGACCTAATGTTATAATAATTAACTGGAACTAAAGTAAGTTTTAATTTTCTTAGGAATACTGGTTCTGTGTTTACATTCAGAACAAATAACGGTATGAAATTACTATGAGGACTAGCTAGGCAATTTGCGACAAATACTTCTCCTTGAATTTCTTGGGACTAACAGAGCATTTCCTGGTCCAATTGTACTGGTATGCTCAGTACGATTTCAGATCGAGGAGGTATTCTATTAGATCGCTGAAGTTCTATTTCATATTGCCTACCTTCATCTTCATTCAAAGTGCTTGAAATGTCTTCCATTGGAAATAAGGAATTTTTGTTCTTGCGTGCCCGTGAAACGGTAGTAGATACAGATTGCTCCTCTATTTGATCCGTTGGTATTTCCTGTCCATCTTCTATGGATGTTTCGAGAGGTTCCATGAATTCGATAGGATTGATTTCCATGTTAGGCCCTTCAATATTGCAATTTCTTGCAAGAAAATCGTTACCTAATAGCCCATCGTGCGAGAAAGGGCATTATCTTCTACAACCTGTAGATTGCACGGGATACTGCGGCTTAATAAAAAGTTGCCTTGGAAGTTACCCAATGTTTCTCCTTTTCCAACTGGAGTTTTCAGAGTGACTTTTTGTCCTTTTTTTATCCGTTCCGGTGAATCTAGTGCTTCCTGTTTTATAAGGCTTACTTCAGCTACCGTCTCTATTATCAACCGAACGGCTGTGTTTTTGCTTATGTCCAATGGTAAACTTACCACTGGAACATTTTCTCTAGGTTGTTGCTTTGTTGCTTGAGAAGACCCTGAAGTAATTTGCACAGTTCTATTTAATGTCGAGCCGGGGATTTTTCGGTCGACAGTTTGCCGTTTCCCGAATGTGTGGCCTCCCATCGTTGTTTCTGCTGACAAGTGGATACGGTATGGCTTCTTCTGCCACAAAAGTCGGATATATTGTGTATGTGGTTTATTCTTTGTTCCCGATTTGCAGGTTCCCACCGAGCATTGTTATTAGTGTTTGCATGTTCGGGTGGCGCCTTAGAATTTCGCTTGCAATGTTGGGCATCATGGCCCTTTATTCTGCAGTTTATGCAGAAAGGAGTATTTTCCGTTTTAAGCATTCGTCATACGTGTGTCCCTTGTAGTTGCATTAGTTGCAAGTGATTTTATTCTAAAGTAATTTTTGTGTGTCCAATAGTTTTTCTCCTGTATGTCGAGACAAAGAATTTTGGCTTAGAAGTGGGCTTCCTAAAGGTTTTCGTGTGAAACTGGTTTAAGTAGAGTGCCAATTAGTTGTTGGGTTTCCACCAGTGTTAAAGGACATTGATGGCACCTTTAGAGGCTCCGGTATGGGAGGTATATTGAACTCAGTTTCTATGTTGGGTTTGCTTATCTCATTGGTGTAAGGGTATGGAGCAACACTCTCGTGAGTAGCCTTAAAAAGTTGTCTTTCTAATGGATTAAGTAATTACGATAAAGTAATTTTCAACCTCTTCAAATGTTTGAGTGAGCTTGATGCGATTAGCTGGTATGCATTTCCTCTCAATCTAGTGGGGACAATTTGCATAAAAGCTGCTTTTTCTTCCTCCTCTAGACACTGCTGCACTTATTTACAACAGCCTATAAATGTTTGTAACTCTGTGAGGATGTGGGGGCTAAAAACCCCAGAGAATAAGGGCACCATTTGTGCTGTTAGTTTAACCACCTTTTCGTAATTTACCGGCATTTTGTCTGTTTTGTTTAATTGCTCTGTCTGGACAATATCTGGCGTGCCTTTATCTAAATTAGGCGTGATTAACGATTATTCTGTTATTAGGTCGTTTAAGCTATTGTTTCTTACGAGGAAGTTCATCAAACTATGCCTTCTGAAACGTTTGCCTGAACGATGCTCGCGATAACAGTTTATGGATGGTGTGCTTTGGGGTGAATTTTGCTCTACTATTGGGTTATCTGAAGGACTCTCTGGAGGGCTAGTATTATCAAACGATAATGAACTTATTGCCGTCTCAAAATTGGAGTATGAAGAGCTTCGGTCTGGTTTAGGATGAAAGCCAAAACTTCAAGTTTGCACGAATAAGTGTGAGAGAGAAGAATAGGGACGAGAAAGGAATAAGTAGTTTACCGAATTTTGTTTTAAAAACAAAGAAATTTGCATGAATGTGTGAGATCTGCCCTGTTTTATTACTAATACTTAATAAAATCTACTTAAACAAGAATGAAAAGAAGGCGAGCAGAATCAACGAATTTATTTTTTCAAATGCCTTAGATATAGTATAATATATCTTTAACACTGTCTAAAGTGATTTCGCTAATAATTTTTGCCTCTTTTTAACAATTTTTATAGAGACTTACTTACTTGTTTCTTCTCTATAGTAGTGTTTTGCTAAGCCGTATTTTTTCTTTCTTCAATTAGGTTATCTTGAATTCGTACTGCAATTTGGGGACTTCTTCCTTGTGTAGGCTGGGTTAGAAGCGCCCTATCGTGGTATTTCTGATGTCAGATTCAACAGTTAGTCCGTATGCACTCGTAGGTTCGAGGATCAAGGTTTTTCAAGTATTTGTAGGTTGAACTAACTTCCTTGATCCTACCAAAATTGTTACTGTTTCTTTGCGAGGAAACTTGAATTGAGTTTATGAAGTACTTGCTATTAAACTATAGCCAAGTACTCTCATACAAGCACTTTATTTGTTGATCTGATTGCTGCGATACCTTACTAGCTCTTCTTCGTAACGGCACGATGGTTGTAGGTTCGATGATTGATTGGAGTAGCTAATGTAGCTTTGCTCCTTAGTGTGGTGTATAGTGGAGTAGCTAATGTAGCTTTGCTCCTTGGTTTGGTGTAGTGGAGTAGCTAATGTAGCTTTGCTCCTATCTTTAGTGTAGTGGAGTAGCTAATGTAGCTTCGCTCCTAGTGTGGTGTAGTGGAGTAGCTGAACAGCTTTGCTCCTAGTGAAAGACAACTTGTTCTCCCTTGCGAGTTACGATTTATTTATTTTATTCTAAAAGATCACAATATTTATATTCAAATTTAACCTTAACTGCTACGGATAATATTAGTTGTAGATAATTATTTTGTAATGCTAAAATGCTTATTCTATTACCTCACAGCAGTTGCTATATGTACATACATAAGTAACACCTATTCTCAATGCTTGCAGCTGGCTATCATTGCATCACGTCATTCATCGTTGTCATACGTAAATCTGTAAATATTCATTTTGCCTTGTTATTATCTACACCGTACTCAAACCGTGAACCATAAATTTGGCCACCTGTGCTTTACTGCTGGCACAAGGCAAGGTTATCATATTGCAGTGTGTGAATTCTTGCGCGCAGGGGTATTGCGTCACTCGATCTACCTTCACTTATTTCCTCAAAAGATTAAGTAATTGGTGTAGCTCAGTGATGAGTGAAATTATGATGAACTTAAACAATGTAGATATGTTTCTTCATACCTGTTAGCATTTCTCTGGCAATTGAAATGTGTTTTGTAATATAGCTGCAATTGAGATTTACAGCTATATTACTGCATTCAGGTAGTTTAGTGTAGCAGTATATGAAATAAAAGATATGCGGGCTTCTGTTCACTATTAAGCTTTATTGGAAGAATGAATTCCTTGGGTACACATGTGAACTCTGGGTAATTCGAAATAACTGCATGTATGCTATTGCCTACTTGCATTTAATGCGTTTATGTTTAATTAGTTAATGTTCTACACTTTTAATTATTTTCCTACGCACTTATTTTGCCTGCCTGCGGGCATATGAGTAGGTATTGGGGCACTTTGGCCTGGGAACCAAAACCGGTTTTGGTGTGAGTTCATTAAATATGCAAAAGGCGTGTAATGAGTAGTTAATTGTATGTTATTGATGACGGCTGATTGTTAGTAGTCATTAAATATGCAAATGTTGAGTAATGAGTAGTTAATTGTATGTTGTTAGCTGATTTATTGATAGGTAATTATTTGAGTCAGGTGCACACCTGGTAGCTGGGTTCAGCGACGTCACGCTGCGCTGCTAGAGGTAAGCGGTGGGCTGAAAATAATCAAAGATCTTGTGCAATATGCAAATGAGGCGCCGGCTTGAAAGCAATTAAGTTTACTGGTGAGTAGTGCTTTTTGTGACACAAGCTTAAGAATGCGCGTGTCATGGAAACAATTTTTCATTTGGGAATGGTAAAGTAAACGACGGGGCTGCTGACCTTGAGTACTGTTAAACGAGCTGAATTGACGGGGAGTGGAAATAAACAAAGAAAACTGGTAGTAGTTGATTTATTGTTTTATTTAATTATTGTGAAATTACATCATGCACTGGTAGTGAATAAAAACATTTGCAGACTGATTGAAGCCGGTTGAATTGTATTGATATCTAGCCTTAGTGTGATATTATGCGATAAGTTTAAGGTTAATAGAATCAAGTTTTTAAACGTAAACAGTATTTGATTAATGCAGATAAACTTTGATGTGATTAAGAGAAATATGTAATTACACGACAACTTGTTTAGTTGAATAAAAATCGCTTTCTTCCTTAAAATATGTTTTATTTAAATCTTTCTACATAAATTGTTTTCTGTGATTTTTATCTAAAGTTGGATCTAAGATTGCATTCCTGTTTTAAATCTAAAGACATCTAATGCTCGGCTCTTGCGGTATGCAAAAGTCTATGTTATCATGTATCTGATTTGATAATTATTGTTAAATTTTACTTGGCTGCGTAAAAAGTTCATAAGAGTAATAAATTTCATAGAAGAGTCCAAGAACTATTAGCACGCCTGTTAAATATTTTAACGTGTTGAAAGCATAACTCAATGGTTTTGATGTTCCGGGTTTATGAAACGGTCCACATACATCTTTACCATTGGCATACATACAGTTTGGAGAAAGGTGAATATGTTCTACTTCAACGTCCTCTGAGCAATTTAAAGCACATTTCCAGGGAACAAAAGTAACATTTCACTATGTCTTTCAAATTGGTGTAAAAGAATCCACTTCTTGCAAGTTTGCGTCATTTTCTATCATCTAAATAAAGATTACGAAATGTTTTTAATCTATCGTACTCTCTCTTTAAAAATAACATTATGACTGCTTTTAAATTACTTATAAAACTTCTTTTATATTAATCCAGCTGTTATGCTCTGATGAAAACCCAAGCCATTTAACCAATACTTTATTTCCATGTCTCTTTAAAATTTTCTCGACTAAATAGAGATCGGGATGCTTAGCTGGAGCTAGTTCCAGTTCATAAAATTCACCTCGTATTTTATTTCCCTGATAATCCTTAAGAATATAAGTTGTTGGGTAACGCGTTAACTTTTTTTATTTCAAATATTTCAGTTGACCAATTGGGCGTATAACCTTTCTCAAAAACATTTTTGTGTTTGCTTATACGAACAAAATCACTGACTTTGTACTTTGGTTTTGTTTTTATTTTAGGAAATTTATAAATTGTTGATAATAAACATTTTTCATTATGTAGACCAACACCTACAGGACGCATTTTAATAGTTCGATGTTTCATAGTATTATAATTTTCTGTTAACTTGTCTAACATACAAATCAAACGATAATTTCCGTTCATACTAAATTCTTTCCACATCATATTTTTTAGCGTTCTGTTAAATCTTTCGGCAATTGAGGCCTTTAAAGAGCTGTACGTGGAATAGTGGTTAATATCAAATGCTCTCATCAGTTTTTGAAATGTTTTATTAAAAAACTCTTTTCCATCATCGGTTTGCCAGTTTTTTGGAATGCGCCCTAAATTGAAAAGGGACTGCATAGCTTTAACAACCTCCGCTGCATTTTTACTTTTAATCGGAGCAGTCCAAGCATTTTTTGAAAAGGTGTCGATTACAGTGAGTAAAAAACGGGAACCTTGGTTCTCAGATGAATAAGAACTCATATCAACCAAGTCTGCTTGCCACAAATCATCAAAACCTTTGATGATGACACGTTGCCGTTTAAAGTTTTTATGAGCTGGTTTATGTAGCTCTTCGATGACTTACCTTCGCATCATTTTATCGGGTGTATAAATACGTCTCAAACGAGCTTATATAACATTGACATCGTAAAGCTAAAATGTTGACGTTTAAACACCCATTCACAATGATGGTAGCCGGGCCATCAGGTTGTGGAAAAACAACATTTATTAAGAACCTCATCGATAATGTATCTTTAACAAATCCACCAATATCAAAAGTTAGTGGTGTAATTCAGAGCATGGAGCATTACCGTCACAGATCGAATTTAATAATATTGAATTCATTGATACTATCCCCGAAGAATTCGTAAATTATACAAATGAACCCGCTCTAATTGTACTTGATGATATGATGTTAAACGCATTTAGTAAGCAGGTTTGTGAGCTCTTCACCAAAGGATCCCACCATCGTAACCTGTCAGTAATTCTGGTAACGCAAAACGTATTTCATCTGGGTAAGATCTGCCGAGATATATCGCTAAAATGCAAATATCTCGTAGTATTTAAAAATCCGCGAGATAAAAGCCAATTCATTCATTTAGCAAAACAGATTTACCCTGAAAATAGCTGAGAACTCTTAAAAATATATAAAGACATTGCAGAGAGTCCTTATGGTTATTTATTGATCGATTTAACTCAGGACGTTAACAAGGTTCTACGGTTCCGGACAGATATCTTCAACAAAAATTTTACTACTTGTTACTGCTCACAGAACTGTTTAAACATTAAAAATGGTGTCACGATTGAGACGATTAAAGGAAAACAAACATATGTTATACGTTCTTAAAAATGCGAAACCAAGGTTAAGAAAAGCTATTATGAAAAATGTTGATCCTGAAGTTATTAAAACTCTCTGCGAAATTACACTCAATACATTAAAACGGAACCATATGCCACATGGAAATATATACAATTCGTTGTGTAAGTATAAAAAGAGCATGCGCAAATTAATTCACGCAAAACGATCTGTACCGAGACAGCGTAAAATTTTAGTTCAGCAAGGGGGATTCTTACCTGTTTTACTAGGGAGTGTGCTTTCAGGCGTTATTGGATCATTAATTGAAATATATGTACAGAAATAATGCTCTTAACAAAATGTTACTTCTTTCCCCAGAGGTATATGAAAAGCTGAAGAATGATATTGATGGATCTACTAACTTATCTTTGTTTGATAAAGCAATGAGCAAAAGAAGTATGCGTGTATTTGAGAGAAAACCGCAAACACAAGTTCCTCAAGATAGTGTAAGGGAAAAATAGTCTACGAGATAATGCAACACAAACAAAGTTAATTTTTAAAAATGATACATCAGCGCAAACTTCACCAATAAAGGAGAATATATTTGAGAAAGCGCCTGCGCAATTCGAGGAAGAAATTTTTGAAGAGATACGTGATGTAACACCACCAAGGAAATCTTTGTCTCCGGCTGCTAAGCGACGCTTGTCGGCTAGTGGAATAGCAAGAACTCTTAAGCCACCATCAAAAGTACCAAAACTTCGAGATAAAGAGTATAAAGTAATAACTGCTGATGATGGTATAACCAAGTATACTGTACCTATGAATATGAGTGTTGACGAAGCTGATAGCATTCTAGAAGAAATAGAACAAAATGAGGCGAATCAGAAACAACCATCACGAAAGTCTATATTAAAGCCTTCACTGCTAATCCTACTCAAAACACACTCTCATTTCCGGTGAGAAAAGTAGTACGTCAAAGCGAGCGTTTAAAACGTAAAAAGGAGCGAACCCCAAGTGTACCAAATATTGATTGGGAAGAAATTTAAAAATGCCTGTAGATATAAAAGATAATGACTTTTACGTTTGTCTTTTAAGTAACGATTCCATGCAGTTTTTTCCAAAATACACTATCAGCTTTTACAAATGCACTAGCTAAACCATGCAAATTTACTGATAACTGTGTGTTGGAATAACCGAAATTTCTCTGCCATACCATGATATAAAAGGGGGAGTCAAGCGAAATACAACTGAAGAAGTAAATCAGAGTAATGTTAAAAGGGTGCGGCGTGATGCGTCTGATCAATTGAAAGAAATAGGAGAGCAGCATGGAATAGAAATTAAATCACTTAGCATCAAGATAAATGAAAGCGTTAAACTTGAGTGGACTAAAGAGAATCTTGAGCAGGCTAGCTACAGAACAAGATAAGTAAATTTTTCTGCATTTCTACAATTTCTGCAATTCGTAAATTATACAAATGAACCCGCTCTAATTGTACTTGATGATATGATGTTAAACGCATTTAGTAAGCAGGTTTGTGAGCTCTTCACCAAAGGATCCCACCATCGTAACCTGTCAGTAATTCTGGTAACGCAAAACGTATTTCATCTGGGTAAGATCTGCCGAGATATATCGCTAAACTGCAAATATCTCGTAGTATTTAAAAATCCGCGAGATAAAAGCCAATTCATTCATTTAGCAAAACAGATTTACCCTGAAAATATGTAGCTGAGAACTCTTAAAAATATATAAAGACATTGCAGAGAGTCCTTATGGTTATTTATTGATCGATTTAACTCAGGACGTTAACAAGGTTCTACGGTTCCGGACAGATATCTTCAACAAAAATTTTACTACTTGTTACTGCTCACAGAACTGTTTAAACATTAAAAATGGTGTCACGATTGAGACGATTAAAGGAAAACAAACATATGTTATACGTTCTTAAAAATGCGAAACCAAGGTTAAGAAAAGCTATTATGAAAAATGTTGATCCTGAAGTTATTAAAACTCTCTGCGAAATTACACTCAATACATTAAAACGGAACCATATGCCACATGGAAATATATACAATTCGTTGTGTAAGTATAAAAAGAGCATGCGCAAATTAATTCACGCAAAACGATCTGTACCGAGACAGCGTAAAATTTTAGTTCAGCAAGGGGGATTCTTACCTGTTTTACTAGGGAGTGTGCTTTCAGGCGTTATTGGATCATTAATTGAAATATATGTACAGAAATAATGCTCTTAACAAAATGTTACTTCTTTCCCCAGAGGTATATGAAAAGCTGAAGAATGATATTGATGGATCTACTAACTTATCTTTGTTTGATAAAGCAATGAGCAAAAGAAGTATGCGTGTATTTGAGAGAAAACCGCAAACACAAGTTCCTCAAGATAGTGTAAGGGAAAAATAGTCTACGAGATAATGCAACACAAACAAAGTTAATTTTTAAAAATGATACATCAGCGCAAACTTCACCAATAAAGGAGAATATATTTGAGAAAGCGCCTGCGCAATTCGAGGAAGAAATTTTTGAAGAGATACGTGATGTAACACCACCAAAGAAATCTTTGTCTCCGGCTGCTAAGCGACGCTTGTCGGCTAGTGGAATAGCAAGAACTCTTAAGCCACCATCAAAAGTACCAAAACTTCGAGATAAAGAGTATAAAGTAATAACTGCTGATGATGGTATAACCAAGTATACTGTACCTATGAATATGAGTGTTGACGAAACTGATAGCATTCTAGAAGAAATAGAACAAAATGAGGCGAATCAGAAACAACCATCACGAAAGTCTATATTAAAGCCTTCACTGCTAGATCCTACTCAAAACACACTCTCATTTCCGGTGAGAAAAGTAGTACGTCAAAGCGAGCGTTTAAAACGTAAAAAGGAGCGAACCCCAAGTGTACCAAATATTGATTGGGAAGAAATTTAAAAATGCCTGTAGATATAAAAGATAATGACTTTTACGTTTGTCTTTTAAGTAACGATTCCATGCAGTTTTTTCCAAAATACACTATCAGCTTTTACAAATGCACTAACTAGACCATGCAAATTTACTGATAACTGTGTGTTGGAATAACCGAAATTTCTCTGCCATACCATGATATAAAAGGGGGAGTCAAGCGAAATACAACTGAAGAAGTAAATCAGAGTAATGTTAAAAGGGTGCGGCGTGATGCGTCTGATCAATTGAAAGAAATAGGAGAGCAGCATGGAATAGAAATTAAATCACTTAGCATGAAGATAAATGAAAGCGTTAAACTTGAGTGGACTAAAGAGAATCTTGAGCAGGCTAGCTACAGAACAGGACAAGTAAATTTTTCTGCATTTCTACTAACATTTATAACGCTATTTCGCCATCTTGGTATACCATGTACTTGGATGATGTTAAGAAAAAGATGTGGCAGCGGTTAGATGCTGACTTTTTTGACGGTGTTATACCTGAAGTGAGTTACAAACAGGATCCAGATGAGTTTATATTACACATATATCAGGGTAAAAGGGCTTCAGAAAATGTTTTTTTAAAATATAAAAGCTATGAGTCGGTTTAAGCCTTCGTTGATGACGTATTTGGACAAATTCCTAGACAGAAGAGAAAGTATGTTATCATACAAGATTCGATAGACAATTACACATATCCAGCGCTTAGCATCAAAAGAGCTCGTGAGACAGAAAAAAATACTGGCGGCAAAAGGGTACATGATGTATTTGAATTAAGGTTGGAAGATTTGGGAGTCACAATCAAAATAAAAAAACCACTACCATCTCATCTTAATGTTAGAGATCTTATTACGCTTTTTATATCAAATGTACACTTTGATGATTGTTGAATTAATTATGAAGAAAGAAAAATGATATAGTTCAAATAACAAAATTTATTTACGTCCAATAACTAACTGACCATCAATAATAAATTAAAGCAAATTTATAATAATAAATTGCTGACAATGAATTATTACAAATAATGACACAAAAAAAGAAGAAAGAAATCAAGAAATTTAAATAAGCAAAAAGCAAACAATTATTGCAATGAGGTGAATGAATTGCATCAAATGCTGACAATTGCATTTTCACTCATGCAATTAAATTAAGTTTCTTATGGAATTCTGCCACCTCAGTTTATTAGTTGAGGTGAATGAATTATTATTTTTATGTTTGTGAATTTGTGGTTTTTTTTAGATGTACTCCGTACATTCTCCCCCTTCAATGTTCAGTGATGGTAACTCGATGCTGTCCTGTCGCTCTTCCCTTCGGTTGCCTCGTCTTGGAGCTGGCATTGGTTTCATAATCTTCCGCTTTAGGTAGCATGTTAATTATTTGTTGTATTTTAGGTAAAGTCCAATCGCTATTATGATGATTGCAAGCCCGTATATGCTGCCGTAGTGATGCAGGTCATGGATATCTAGGTCAGGCAGGTTGTCTATACGTTGTTGTTGAATTTTATGGCCTTGTTCAGTTCTGCTAAGTCATCGCTGTTCACCTCTTTAATCAGCTGTGGAATCGCTACACCTGATATATTCGGTGTTAATTGGGTGCTTGTATTTAAAAACCTTGAGATGACATTGTTTTCTGGTATGAAGGAAGATTTTATCCTTCTTTGTATTTTGTTGTTAGAATTTATGGATGATGTTGGATGATTTATAACACAATCTTGTTGAAGTTGATTGATTCCGTTTCCGTTTAGTGATAAGTGGTGTGTGGCGTCTCCACATATGATGTCGAACCGTGTTTCTTCCTTCAGTGTTTCTTCCTTCAAGATGAATAACCAGGTACTAGTGCTATGTAATTTTATCCATATGTTCTCTGTTTCTGTAATTCGTAACTTGCAGAAGGGTGAAATCTTATGTTCGTTACTCAAGAGTTCTAATTCACAACGACTTTGGTTGGACTTTAATGTGAATATTGATTGTTTTAGAATGCAGATGATTTGATTATCGGTCACCCCTTGGCAGGCCTTCAAATCTTCCTTTCTCATAGGAGTAAAACGATCTCGTGGACGATTCACAGCTAGGTATTTGCTGGATGGCTCATGAATGATATGCCTCTGTATTTAGCAGTGGAATTCGTATGTCAAATAGAGCCTTGTTTTCCGTAATTCTTACTCTCATGTGGATTGAATTATAGATGCTCATTAGTGAAGTTTTACTTCCATCTCCGTGTAATCTAAGATTTTGCGGAATATGTTCTCGTATAATCTTGATTTGATCATTAAGTTGTGCGGGTGTGAGTATTAATGTGTTTACAAGTTCTTGTTTTGTATCCATTATTACGGCTAGAATACTTCTTTGAATGGTTTGAAATGAAATCATGCTCAATGTAATCAAAATTGGTGCCGAATAGAATGATTCGCTAACTAATGTTTCATACTGTGAATGGTTTAATTTAACAGTCATAGCTTCAATCTGACTTTCTATCATGCTAATTTGATTTTGTATTGAATTGTGATTCTTCTTCATCACATTTACTGTATTCTCCATTATTGATGTTTGATTTTTCAATAGTTGTCTTACGAGATGTTCATCCTTTTTTATTTCATGTATTTGTTTTTCATACTTATCTGCGAATTCTTGGTCGAGGATGCCGAATAATTTATTAGATATTGTTCCGATGAATTCTAGGGGCGGTCTTCTTCTACGAATTTGATGATGATCATTCTGCTGATATAATAGTTCATTAATATGTTCCACCACTAAGATTTGATGATTGAGTTGCTCAATTGTAGCACTACATAAGAGTCGTGAGATACGTATTTCTTCTTCGCACAGAGTTTTGAGCCTTAGTATGGAGTTTTTTATTTCATAGAATTCCTTCCAATAAATTGTGAGGTCATAATACACGAGGAGGTTCCATTCACTGGAATAAAGTTGGATTTCAGAGATGTCGTCAAAATACAATCCTTCGTGATTGTCGAATTTCGTTAATTCATATGGTTTCTTTACATCTTCAGCGAGTGCTATTACAAAGAAAAGAGCCATAATGGCTAAATAGCTCCAGCTGTTTAGTCTGTGTGATCGAGATGATCTTGA
The DNA here is from genome assembly GCA_963930735.1 of Dioctria linearis. Lineage (NCBI taxonomy): Eukaryota > Metazoa > Arthropoda > Insecta > Diptera > Asilidae > Dioctria > Dioctria linearis. The sequence continues at coordinate 174,021,069 of OZ005741.1, read as the reverse complement.
GCCTCCAGGTGCTTGTTCATGTCGACTAGTCTTCAAGTTGGCTTGTTCATTGGTGCCCATATTGATGCGTCGTTTTCGATTATATCTTTTTTGATTATGGGATACTTCCTGATTTATCATAGTAACATTCGTTGCTATAGATTTGACTGTTTGTTCTGGGACACTATCACCATCGAGCTTTTCTGGTGCATTGATAGTGGGGTCCGATGTACTTTCGTTGTATATTACGGGCAGCAATGATATTTTTGATATTGTGCGCTTAATTCTGCCGTTTTTCATCTTTAGAGTCACAACCCTTATTAGTCCATCGGGTCCAGAATGTGTCTCGATTACTCTACCAAGAGCCCATCTTGAGGGTGGCTGTTGTTCATCCTTAACTAGAACCAGCTTCCCGATTGTTATGTTTGGTTGCCTTTGATTCCATTTGGGCCTATGTTGGAGTCTACCGATGTATTCCACTGACCATTTACTCCAGAAATCTTGGTTTATCCTTTGAAGACGATCCCATCTGTTTACGGGATTGTAATTAGTATCTAAATAACCCTTTTCTGGTACTGTTAGGAAGTGCCCAGGTGTTAGAAAATCAAGACTTTATGGGTCTTCTGATATTGGACATAGTGGCCGTGAGTTTAAACACGCATCAATTTGTGCCATTAGGGTACACATTTCTTCGTATGCTAATCTTCTTTCGCCAATTACTCGCCGCATATGGTGTTTAATTGATTTTACTCCGGCTTCCCAAAGACCTCCAAAGTGCGGGGATGAAGGAGGAATGAAATGCCATTGCCGTCGACTTCTTTCTTTGCCTTGTTGACCTCCGTTATGTATTTCTCTTCTTGGTGCAAGTTACTGATTATTTTACTTGCTCCTACGAAGTTAGTAGCGTTATCGCTGTATAAGTATGATACTGGGCCCCTTCTTCCAACTAGTCTTCTGAATGCTGCGATAAACGACTTTGATGTTAAGTCTGACAATACTTCGATGTGAATGGCTTTGGTCGTGAGACATATAAATACAGCCAGTATCCCTTGCAGGTCTTGTTTCCTCTTCCCTTGGCCACTAACATTCCGAAGGGACCGGCGTAGTCGACTCCAGTGTGGGTGAATGGACGACTGGGTGCCACTCTGGCTTTTGGTAGCATTCCCATCATTTGTTGGGACATTTGAGCCTTGTATCGATGGCATCTGACACAGTTATGAATGTGTCCCTTGACAGACTTTAATCCGTTCAATATCCAAAATTTTTGGCGAACAACTTCCAGTGTTAATGCATTTCCTCCATGGAGTGTTTTCATGTGTGCGTCATCGATGATGAGTGTTGTCAACTCATTTTTGTATGGCAGTATCACAGGATGTTTCTGATCAAATGCAAGGTTTGCATTTTCTAACCTGCCGCCGACACGCATTATTCCCCTTGAGTCGACGAATGGTGATAAGGAAATTAGTCGGCTTGTTTTGTTTCTTTCCTTTTTGGTCTTTAATTTAATCAGTTCTTCGTTAAAGTGCTTTTGTTGTACTGCTTTGCCTGTTAATATCAATGCATTTTCACCTTCTTCGACCTCGAGAGGGCCAGTTTTGCGATCCGCTGCTCTCTTGAGGTTCTTGGTAAAACGTATACAGTACGCTAAAATGTTGTGCATTTTCTTTAGTGAGGAATATCTTTGAAGTATAGAGTATATTATTCCTTCCTCTTGTTGGTGCGTTACTGTATTAATAGCAATTTTTCTCCTTTCTAGATCTGTCTTACTTGTTTCGTTTTCATTAAAGTTGATTTTTTCGCCTCTTAGCCATCGTGGGCCTTCCCACCACAGCAAATTTTCCTCTAATTGAGATGGAAAAATTCCCCGTGATGCTATATCTGCAGGATTTTCAGCAGACTTTACGTGAAGCCAACGTTTATTTTCTGCTAGGGATTGGATTTCCGAAACCCTATTTCCTACGAATGTTTTCCACCTATGTGTATCTTCCATTATCCATGATATTACTACCTTCGAATCTGTCCAAGCAATATATGATAGATCTTGAATTTCTAAACTTTCTCTGGTTTCCTTTAATAGCCCTGCGAGTAGAGATGATCCGCACAATTCTAAACGTGGTAATGAAAGTTTTGATTTTAGTGGTGCAACCTTTGTCTTGGCTGTTAGTAGTGTTACCGTAATTTTGTCTTGCTGAATTATTCGGCTATAAATGACTGCACTACAGGCTTTCTCAGAAGCGTCACAGAAACCATGCAGTTCGCAATGGTAAGCATCGTGGATATATCCAATCCATCTGGAAATTGGTAGTTTTGTTAGATTAGGTAACTCCATTTTTATCCTTATCCATCTTTGTTTTATCTCCTCAGGCAGCCTTTCATCCCATTCTAGTTCCTTAGTCCATAATTCTTGGAAGAGTAACTTAATCTTTATGGTTACGGGTGCGAGTAATCCAATGGGATCGAAGATTTTTGCAGCTTCTGATAACAATTCTCGTTTTGTAGACGGAATTTGTTCCCCCTTAGTTTGAACTTGTACTCTAAATTTATCAGTTGCAGGATTACAATGTACTCCGAAAGCTTAAATTGTTTTTTCTTGATCTAGATCAAGCTCTGATGATGCTTCTCTTAATTGCCATGGAATTTTGTGTAATAGATCTCGACTGTTGCTAGTCCATTTACGCAGTTGAATCCACCTTCCTTTAATGAGTTTATTAGTTGATTACTCATTTGTATGGCTTCTTTTATTGAATTTCCTCCGGAAACCACATCATCTACATACGTGTCATGGAGGATAATTTTTTCCGCTATAGGGTAACCCTTTGAATTGTCTCTGGCGAGTTGATGAAGCGTTCGTATTGCTAGGAATGGTGCTGCTGCTGTGCCGTATGTAATGGTTGTTAAGTTGTACTCTCTTATCGGTTCATCTGGAGAATTTCGCCACAGAATCCTTTGATATTCTTGATCTCGGATATCGATCTTAATTTTGCGGTACATTTTTTCAATGTCTGCCGTAAAAACTATCTTATGTTTTCGCCATCTCGTTAATATTGATGTTAAATTCTGTTGTGTCTGTGGTCCCACCACCATAATCCCATTCAGACTCTTTGCATGGTGATGCTTCGCGGATGCGTCGAATACAACTCTTAATTTAGACGTTGTGCTGTCATTCTTTATTACAGCATGATGCGGTAAGTAATGTTTTTTGCCTACAGTAGTTGTGGCTGGGACCATGTGCCCAAGTTGGAGATATTCTTTCATAAAATCCTTGTACATAATCTCAAATGTCTTGTTGGTTTTAAATTTTTTCTCCATTTGGAATAGCCTTGCTAGGGCGAGTTCTCTAGAGTTTCCTAGATCCTCTTGCTCTGGGTTTTTTTTGAACGGTATTCTTACAATATATCGACCATCAGGACCTCTTCGGTAATTGTTTCTGAAGTGGTTTTCACTGACCAAATCTTCACTAGTCAGAATTTTCTCATTGGCTACTTCCTCTATCTCCCAAAATTTACGTAGATCTTCATTAATATCTACCTCTGATATGCAACATTGCATTCTTTGGGTTGATGATAGATTGCTATGTACCTCTCCTGACAAGATCCAACCTAATTCTGTCTGCTGTGCTACTGGAGACCCAGGTGGTCCGTTCAATACGTTTGCCATTATAATTTTTCCAAACACATTAGCTCCTAGAATTAAGACAATTCGTCCTGGTACACCGTATTTAGGATCTGCTAATATGAGATTCTTTGTATGTGACCAGGAAGTTGGCTGAATATTTTCGGATGGTAACAGTTTCGTTAGTCTTTTTAGCACTAATGCTGTCGCTGTTAATGAAAACGGGGATGGAAATCTTGGCTTGATAGTTAATGTCGTGCATCTATTAACATTTTTCCTTGCTTCTCCGATTCCAGTTACTAGTGCTTCAATATGTTTTCTTTTTAGTTGTAGCTGTTGTGCGGCATCTTCTGTGATGAAGCTAGCCTGAGCTCCTTGATCAATTAGTGCACTTACACTTATTACACTGCCATTTTTACCTATGGCATGGATCATTGCTGTTGCTAATAGAACTGAATGTCCAATTTGGCCTTCTGCTAAATGTGTAACTATTTCCGATGTAGCAGTTGGGTCGTTCTGCCTTTTTTTAATAGTGTTTTCTTGGTGTTTATAATTTTGGATAATTACTGGTTTTAGATCTGCTGAGTTTTGATGTAGCAACGTATGGTGCTTTTTACTGCATATCTTGCACGTTCTCCAACTTTTGCAAGATCCTGCTGAGTGCGCCTTGCCAAGACAATTTATGCACAACCTAGATTTGCGAATTGCTTCGTTTCTTTGATATGTGTTTAACTTACAGAAGACACAGCTTTGTCTTCCGATTGCACCATGATGCATTTTCATTTCAGTTCCCCTTCTTTCCGAGTATTTAGTACCTTGAAATTGTTTATAAGGTTCAATAGCTTCTAAGCCTTGGAACCTATTTTCCACAAATTCTAAAAAGTCCGGTATTGTTTGTACTTCTCTTGGATTTTTTAGAGTTTGTTCGTAGATTCGTCGTGATTCCTTATCTAATTTCTGCGTGAGTAGGTATATAACTAAGGAGTCCCAGTTTGCGATATCGACTCCTAGGTTCTTGATTGCTTCTAAGCATTCTGTGGATGTGTCATGCAGTTTCTTGAGCCCTTCTGCAGATTCCTTTAACAGTTCTGTTTGGTTAAGTAATGTTCGTAGTTGAGCTGACACCAATGTTCGTTTATTATCATATCTTTTGTTTAGTATATGCCAAGCAGTTTCGTAATTTTTGTTTGTTATGCTCAGGTGTTGTATTAGTTCATTCGGTTCTCCAATCATATTTACTCTTAGATAGAATAAATTTTCAGCATTGGCCATCTTTTCGTCTTTGTGAATTAATTCAGAAAATAGATCTCTGAATGATTGCCACTTCAAAAAGTCCCCATTGAAATTAGGTATATTTATACGTGGCAATCTTAGTTTCGTATTATTGTCCGTATTCTGACTGCTTAAGGGCTGTTGTTGAAACGTAGGCTTTGATGTTGTTATTTTTAGTTTTTCCTGTAGTTTTATGAGGGTTGCTTGGTAGCGGTCTTCGATTTTAGGAAATACGCCTTCATCAAAATATTCGTCTTTGAATTTGCCTAGTGACATTATGTTTCCGTGATTTTCTACGATGTGTTCCCAATAGTCATTTAGGAGTTTAATTTTTTGCACAAGGTATGCAGTTGAAGTTGCTGTTTCAATTTCACCTTCAATAGTTTTCATTAGTTTTCCTTGCAGTAGAGTCTCTCGTTATCTGATTGTTGACCTTTTGAATGATCTTTATTTGGCTGCTTTGTTGTTTAACAAATGCTTCCATTTTTCTTCGTTAGTTTTCAGATGTTGATTGTACTGAGGTTCTGCTCACTGCCGATTTTAGGAGGATTGTACGAATGTTGCGATGATCTGAAAAAGACAGTATTGAGGACACTTGTTCCTTAATGGTTTTATAATATTATCAGAGCCTCAAGATACTTTGTTCCAGAGGATGATCACTTTGTATACCTGAGGACAACTAGTTCTTCAGGGTTGAAGTATGATTAAGCTTATAGTGTCTCGACTTGTGGACTTTCACTGATTTTATGCTCGAAGGACCAAATGTTGAATTAATTATGAAGAAAGAAAAATGATATAGTTCAAATAACAAAATTTATTTACGTACAATAACTAACTGACCATCAATAATAAATTAAAGCAAATTTATAATAATAAATTGCTGACAATGAATTATTACAATTAATGACACAAAAAAGGAAGAAAGAAATCAAGAAATTTAAATAAGCAAAAAGCAAACAATTATTGCAATGAGGTGAATGAATTGCATCAAATTCTGACAATTGCATTAAATTAAGTTTCATATGGAATTCTGCCACCTCAGGTAGTTGAGGTGAATGAATTATTATTTTTATGTTTGTGAATTTGTGGTTTTTTTTAGATGCACTCCGTACAATGATCAATCTCTTAGTGAGCAAGAAAAACAAAAGATAATTATTCAAATTAAGGATACGATTTTTAACATCTTGAATAGATTGAATAAAGATTCTACTAATGCTAAGCCGCCTGATTTTAGATGTTCCATTTGCACCAGTGCCTATCGATACTAATATAGATAACCTGTCTAACTTCTTGACGGATATATTTCTCCAAACACCTGAAAATAAGCGAGCGCCTGACGCCATATTGTCAGCAATAAAAGAATCTTTTAATACGGCAGGATTACGTCAGGAGCATATGTCAATTATAGACAAACTTACTAGACTGGAAATATCGGTTACAGAATTGGCAATGAACTTACCACAAGAGTCTCAGCAAATAGCAAAGGACTGTTATGAAAAAAATATAGTTTATGTCTACACCGATATTATTCAGCCTAGAGTTATAGGTAATCAGTTAGTGCGATACTTGCGTATAATACCTTTAAAAGAATGTGAAAGTACAATAAGATTTCAACACGTAGAATACTGTCCTATTGAAAAAACGTTTATCGAAAGTATTTCTATAAAAATAACTAATCACCATGGTGAGTTAATCGATTTCAAGCCAAGCTATACGGCGACATATATAATGCTCCATTTTAAAAGAAAATAATCTATAAATACTCATACAACAACTAATTTAACATAGTGTGAAGTTAATAGCATTTTGTATAGCTTCGAAGATGAATTCATATTATACGCGTTATTACTTAGTACAAAGCGGTGGTGCCTTATCTGATATCGGGGAGTTATATCGAACACCTCTTATTTACCAGCGTGGGAGAGGCATTGGGAGCTTCTTCAGCGGACTATTGCGATATCTACGACCTACATCAGGCGCGAAAGCTATAAAACAGCAGGCAGTGAAAACTGGAAAAGCGATAATAGAAGAAGTAGGAACTAAACCGATTAAAGATATTTTAAAATAGCAAGGAGAGGTTGCAGCTCAAGAATTAGCTCAAAAAGTTATAAATGAACTGTTTAATAGCATGGAGGGTGTAGGTATAAATAATCGCTCGGGTTTAAAAAGACCCAATCAATTTACAACGCTACAGTTAAAGACATCTTCTAAGCGTAAGAAACGTTCAAAATCGAAGAAATCGATCAAAAAATCAAAATCATCTTCTTCTTCAATAAAAGGTGTGAAAGTTAAGCGGAAATTAGGCAGTCGTGTTTTAGATATATTCGATAAATAGACATAATGTCTTTATACAAGGAATGCATGAAATCGGAATTAGATATTTTTTCTACAACGCCCATTCAAAGCAATGTAATAAAAACAGAGGAAGTATCTTATAAACCCCTTAGCGTCGCTAGATAATTCATCTGTTTTAGAATTTATATCGTTAGGACACGGTGATACATACCGTGATTTATCAAGCATTTATCTTCGACTAAAAGTACAACTAGTTAAATTAAAAGATGGTAAAGAAGAATTATATACTGATGGTAATGAAATAATTACAATTAAAAACGCTGATGGAAAAGAGGAAGAAATTGAAGCTGACCCAGTTGGAGTTGTTAACAATGTTATGTACTCTCTTTTTCGACAATGCACAATATATTTACATGGGAAACCAATTGCCCAAACAGATAACAATTATCAGTATAGAGCTTACATTGAAAACTTGCTAAATTATGGAAAAGATGCTGCATCGACTCACTTGGAATCCGCCGGATGGTATCTCGATGACCGTAACATGGAAGTCATAGATAGTGCAGTAGATAGACGACCTGCTGATTTAAATGAGGGGTATCTAAAAAGATCGAAATTGTTTTCAAAAAGTAATGTAGTGGAGTTAATGGGTAAAATTCATGGAGACATGTTTAATCAAGATAAACTGCTGATTAACGGTGTAGATGTACGGGTTGTGCTATCACTCGAGAAACCGGAATTCTATATATTTTCCAAAGATGATGACAGCTCGCCACGGATTAAAATATTGGAAAGGACAATGTACATACATGAATCATGTCCGAATATTATGCTAGCACATGACACCGTTCTCCAACGCTCAAATGCTGTATACCCATACAAACGTGTTGAAGTTAAGACTTATACCTTACCTGCAAATACATTCACATTATCATTAGACAACGTACTTAGTTATAGGGCAATTACCAAATTTACTCATTTTTGGTATGGTGGATAATGACGCATATACTGGTAAACAGACAAAAAATCCGTACAACTTTAAACATAACAACATCACGAGATTCAATTTGACAGTTAATGGAGTGCAAGTGCCAAATCAGCCTTTAGAATTTGATTATTCGAAACAAAACCCTATTAGTACACGTGGATATATGTCATTGTTTAAAGGTACCGGTATCCACTATTTCGATAAAGGCCATCAAATTTCGAAAAAATTCTTCGACAATGGATGTTTTCTACTTACTTTCGACTTAACAGCAGATCTTTCATACAGTTCTGCATGCGGAAATTTATTAAATCAAGTAATCGTACGAGTTGAGGGAAGGTTCAAAGAAGCCTTAAAAAACACAGTAACTTGTATTGTGTACGCAGAATATGATGGAAGTATAGAAATTGACAAAGTCAGAAACGTGTACACAAGCTTTTAAACTATAAAAGGCTAGCATCACAATTATCCAAAGTTATTCATCATTTTATCTTTGAAGTGAAAACATAATGAGCTACTGCATTGTGAACGTAGAATACTTTTCAGGAGGTCATTTGACTTTCCTAAAAAGGATATGCTTCGCTGGATTTACTTCACATAACAAAACTTTTACAAAGGAAATCGCTTATAAATATCCCACGTCTTCTACCAACTGTATAGACCAAGCCGGTAAATTTGGAAACTTGGAGCTTAAACGTCTAGATGAAGATCTTATAAAAACCTAAATTTACAACAATTTTTGTTCACGGAGCAGCAACTAAAGAACTGATACAAAACTACATTACATCTTGCACAAAAGTTATAAATATTGAAACCCTTGGAACAAAGGAACAAGAATGAACACGATCGAAATTGCTACTGCCTTAAAAAGTAATGCTAAAACAAAGAAGTTCTTTAAGGGGGTATTCCCATGTGATCAATTACTATCAAAAATACAAAAACCTGCCTGTGTAGTAGCCAACACTGATCCTGCAAATAGAAGTGGAACACATTGGATAGCATTTTTCTTTCCAAAAGCCGGTCCTGCAGAATACTTTGATTCATTTGGAGAATACCCCAAAAACATCTTTAGGAAATTTTTATTGAACAATTCACATATTTTTACTAGCAATAAAAGACAACTTCAAAGCGCTTTTTCAAGTACATGCGGGTATTACTGCTGTGTTTTCCTCTATTCCCGATGCAGCGGAAAGGGTATGAAATCGTTCTTGAGGCAGTTTTCATCATCTGAATTTCAACTTAATGATAAAAGAATTGTAAAATTATATCGTCAGATATTTGTCAATGGTTTTAACAAAAATGGAGAGGCTTACTGCAATCAAATCTGTAACAGCAGATCGAGATGTGGTATAAATAATAAGTAGCAACACCACGCAGTCAGTTTATCAGTAAATTTCTCTCAGAATGAAGCAATCTTCAAAGAAGAAGTCAGGAACACAAACTACAATGAGTAATAAAAAATTAGATAAAGCAAAGAAAGTTAAAATCCTTAAAATGGAAATTAATGCCACAAAGGGGCAAGATTAACTTAAAACTGTGTATAAGATTCCAGTAGGACGAGGTAGTATGCAGTTACAATTCAGTGAACTTATCAGACTTTTCGAAATGTTCGACTTCTTCAATATTGTAATGTTCCACAATAACAATGCATCTAAAAGTGTAGAGAATACTATCAAGCTTACCTTGAAAAGTGTCAGCACAAAAATGTTGTCAAGTTATCCGACAACAACGACTTTTTAATTCCAGCAAGAACATCCTATGTACATATAAACTATTCTAGATTGTTTTACGAAATACATTTACTTTGCACGATTTTTGTTGTTTCTTATTAGAAGTTTTGTACGCTCTATTGTAAATAAAATTATAATTAAAATAAAAGGCATGTTTTTATTCTATAATCCCATTTATTAACACGTATAAATATAGATTTACACAATTTTGAACTGCACAACGAATAACAGGTTGATTCTTGTGACTTTTACAAAAAATGGAAAAGTTAGTTAGATCGCTCAGCCTTGGCATATCAAGTTGCATTATTTCCGCTTCTGGTAAGTATTTTTTCACATAATTGGCCTTGAATCCTCCTTTCAAGTATATAGTAGAATTGCGGAAATTTTCACATATATCCACTAAGTTATTGTAATTAACGTCTCCATCCTCCCAGTCTAGTCCATTTTCATTGTCTACGTGTCGTACCGGTTTTGCTGCTGAGCACTTGGGGAAAGCTCCTAGTGCGGGTGTGTGGCTGCCAAATGGTACATCATTGGTATAATTGCACCATGGGAAAAAATTGCTAGTTCTTTTGCAAAATAATATCCTCTGTTACCACATACAAACTGAATATCTAAAACCACTATACTCATGTTGAAGTATTGCAGATAACCAGTTAAATAAAAACCTTGAAAACTAAATGCTTAATATATATTTTCTACACAGCCATTTGTAATTAATAGATGAATTATTACACAATCGAAAGCGATATTGCTATACAACTTTCTAAAATAAAAATGGTACACCCGTTCTGTATAAAAATCGAGCGCCTTTTTTGAGGAAACTCAGTTTAAGTATATTATTGTACAGGTTAAAATATTACTTTCAGCAATTTTAAAATGGAAGTGAATAAGTGTAAAGTGGGGTCTTTTAAAAAAAAATCTAAAGCTTCTAAAGACAGTTATATCTTACACACACTAAACAACATTAAAGGAAGCTTAAAGCCGATTCTATCCACAATGAATATGGAGAAAAAGAAAAACTATAGCATATTGAGCGCAAAGAGAAATACCACACGTTTTGGCCAGAAGATAATGTTGGAACTGGAGAAGTACGTGCTGTTTCTTCCATCACACTAAAACGAAATTACAGAGGACATTTTGGATACCATGTCTACAAAGAAAAATGTTTTTGTCTCCAACGATGGGGAATTAAAATTTAGTCAAAATGATGTTATACATCATGTGGATAAAGTTGATGTAGATCTTAGTGGTTATAGTGAATAATATATAATGTAATAAAAATAACACTTTACTTAGTAAATTTATATTTCTTTCTTTACATTTACTTATTTTAATAAATACAAAAACATTTAAGACTTTCGCACTCTTTTAATTCCTTTATCACTTTCCGAATTGACTCGCTTGTTGTTGAGAAATATATGCAAACATGTCAAAAGCTGCCTGAATTGGTCTCGTAATAGGTAAGTCCAAAATCTCCGAAATCGGTAGAGTTTTGACGTATAGATCAGGCCTATTAAAGTTTTCGTAGCACAGATATTGTAATAGTAAAATGTTACTCAACATCTGCACCACGGATAAGTATGCATTAATATCCTCTACCGTGACATCCACTATGATCTGATGGTCATGAACTGATAATAAATTCTTCTTTAACGAGGGTGCATTCCTAGCCCGCAAACTGGAGTCTGGCACGACGGTCTCGAACGATGGCTAGGTCCAGCTCTTTTAAAGAATAGCAAATTTCCTGCATTTTTACTTGTTTTGTATATTTATAATTTTTTTTTAAAAAACTTTTATGCACTTTTTATAAATCCTCTGGATTGCCACTTTGAACTAATTTTCTACCAAACAATTTTCCGGTTTTACATATACAGAAAAAATCTTATTAAATGCAATAAAGTAATTATAGCTTTAGTCAGAAGTTGCAATGAAGTAATTATAGCTTTAGTCAGAAGTTGCACTTAATTATACTTAGAGTGAATGTATTTTCATGTAAATTTCTTAAGTACATAGAATTGAAAGTACAACAAGTTTCTATGCAGTACTGGGCTGGATTTGCCTTGAAAGTACAACATTGGATGTTACTAGCATACTAAGTATTTCCCCTCCCTTGTTGTACAATATCATTGCGCGAGCGTTTATATAAAGGAAATACCGTCACTGAGATTTTCAATTTAAGACTCTTTATTAAATAAAATAAGTCAAAATGTCCCAGAATTTTACCACAACTAAGGACATTTCTACCATGGTTAAACGGTTTAACCTACGCGGGCGGAAATTAGAGTTTAAAATTAAACCTGTTGCCGAAGGCGTCGACCCTGTAACATGGATTAAAAACGCGGTCAAAAAAATAATTACGCACGCGTTGGAAAACGTTTCGGGGGATGATTATGTCGGTATAACGTTTTGAGCGAAAAGTTTTGAAGAGCGCGGCCCCGGATGGATGAAGTTTAAGCCTGCTTCCGATGTAAAAATGGAGGATGTGTGGGAGATGATTGCAAAAATTTTTCAAAGTAACTCATCAGGTATTTGATTTAGCGGCCATTTTTAAAAACGGATATTTCCCTCATTTCTTTAACACCGTGGAGAATCAAAACTACATCGGAAAAATACCGAATATCAAGTATTATAACGCTGATGAAATGAAAAAAGAAGACCGTAAATTGTTTTTAAAGTGGTATGAAGAACATAAAGATGATTACTTTGACTTACAAAAGGAGTTGGTTGAATTTTGTGTCAGTGACGTACAAATACTAACAGAAGCTTGTTTAAAATTGAGAGAACTAATGCTGAAAGAGTGCAATGCGTGTCCGTTTCTGGAGGCAACTACTATTGCTTCTGCTTGTTACCTTGTTTTTTGTCGTAATTTCCTTAAATCAGACACTATTGCAATAATACCAAGGCGCGAATATCGAAATTCTGACAATCAATCCGAAATAGCTATACTTTGGTTGTTATGGGAGGAATCTAAAAAATTAACATCTTACACGCGGCTAAGTAAAAAGCAGTGGAAGTTAAAGGAACTAAAGTTGATGGATATTGTATGGAAACAAAACAGGCAGGTGTTTGAGTTCCACGGTTGCTATTTTCATGGGCATCCTAAATGTTTGAGGTATAACAGAGATCAGCCTTTGTACGATGACACCAATGATTCATTAAACAGACGGTATGAAGCAACAGTTTCTAAAACAGAAAGATTACGAACACTTGGCTATGAAGTAATTGAAATGTGGGAATGTGAATTTCATTTAGAAAAGAAAAATAATAAAGAAATAGAACAGTTGGTTGATCATCCCCTGCTCGCCAATATTCCATTAAACCCGAGAGATGCCTTCTACGGTGGAAGAACAGGAAACGTTTTTACGTATTATAAGTGCAAACCCGATGAAAAAATTAAATACATAGATGTGTGCTCCTTATATCCATGGGTGTGCAAGTACGGGAAGTTTCCTATTGGCCATCCAAAGCTATACATTGGTCATGAAAATTGCACAAAGGTAGATCTGAAAAAGCTCAATGGATTGATTAAATGTAGAATATTACCTCCTCAGAACTTATTTCATCCAGTTTTACCTATTAAGGAAAATAATAAATTAATGTTTACGTTATGTTATACCTGCAGCAAAACTAAAGAGAAAGTTGCAGACTGTAGCCATAATGACAATGAAAGAGCATTATTGGGTACATGGGTGATTGATGAAGTCAGAAAATCTCTGGAAAAAGGCTACCGAATTATTAAAATCTATGAAAGGAGAGGATTTTTCTCGAATATGATGAATACATTTATAAAAATGAAGCAACAAGCATCCGGATGGCCAATTAATTATCATACCGAGCAAAACAAGTTAAAGTATATTCAAGACTTTTTTGAAAAGGCAGGTGTAAAATTAGATTTCTTGGAGATTGGTAATAATCCTGGATTAAGATCGTTAGAAAAATTGATACTGAATTCCTTTTGGGGTAAATTTGGTCAACGAGAAAATCAACCTAAAACAAGTATAATTAACAATACTGAAGAACTTTATTCCATGTTTACTAATCCGGCTATTATAATTTGTCATATTTTACCAGTCAATGAAGATACCCTCATAGTAAATTTGGAACACAGAAATCAGGCCGCAGATTATTTAAAAACCGTTAATGTTTGTATTGCAGATTATACGACCTCGCAAGCGCGCCTCAAATTGTACAGCTATCTTGAAATGCTTGGTGAAAGAGTATTGTATTATGACACAGACTCTGTACGCCGAGATGCTGAAGTTGAACCGGAAACAGGCCAATTTGTTGGTGACATGACCGATGAACTAGAATGCTTTGGCGTTGGCAGCTATATTATAGAATTTGTTAGTGGAGGTCCAAAAAATTATGCTTATAACATCTTTAGCTCAAAGGATAATTCAATGCAAACAGTCTGTAAAGTAAAAGGTCTTTGTTTAAATTATAACGCCTCTCAAATTATAAACTTCGAAACCATCAAAAATATGACGTTACACCCAAACGACAGTGAAATTATTCCAGTCCTCTCCTCTGCTATCCGACGGGCACAAGAACACTTGATAGTTACCACCCCTGAACTTAAAAATTATCAACTCAGGTCGGAGAAACGTCGATTCCTGCAAGACCATGGATCTGTTCCATATGGTTTTAAAAGAAAACGACCAGATTAAAAGCCCGGCACTAGTAATATTTTAGAGATGCATGACGCAATTTCGTTTGTTGTTGTTGTTCAGGCAAACCAATTAGTCAATAATTAAATAAAACAATAAATCAACTACTACCAGTTTTCTTTGTTTATTTCCACTCCCTGTCATTTCAGCTCATTTAACAGTACTCAAGGTCAGCAGCCTCGTCGTTTACTTTACCAGTTCCAAATGAAAAATTGTTTCCATGACACGCGCATTCTTAAGCTTGTGACAAAAAGCGCTACTCACCGGTAAACTTAATTGCTTTCAAGCCATCGCCTCATTTGCATATTGCACAAGATCTTTGATTATTTTCAGCCCACGCTTACCTCTAGCAGCGCAGCGTGAAGTCACTGAACCCAGTTACCAGGTGTGCATCTGACTCAAAGAATTACCTATCAATAAATCATCTAAAAGCATACAATTAACTACTCATTACTCAACATTTGCACATTTAATGACTACTAACAATCACCCGTCATCAATAACATTAACTCATTACACGCCTTTTGCATATTTAATGAACTCGCACCAAAACCGGTTTTGATTCCCAGGCCAAAGTGCCCCAATACCTACTAATATGCCATTTTGCGTGGCATGTAATTGAGTGGATGTACAACAGACTCTAAATCTACTGCTTTTTTCGTTCTGAAATTCACTCTTAAATTTAACTTACTAAATTGTTTCTTCACATGTTTCATTAAAATGCGAGAGACGCATGTGCTTAATTTAATGCGAAGAAACCTACGCTAAAAACCCTTCACCAATAAAATTCATTACATTTTTTTAACAAAAATATACAAATACTTATCTTTAAACAAATTGCCAGTTGCCACAATATTAACTATTGACACCACCAAAATGTAGCATGTAATAACGTACCGTGGTACCTGTTTTTATGCAATTAATTACTCAACTTTTTCCTTTGAAAAGAATACTCTTTGTTAAATAACTTTTACTAAACCAATTTCTCACTTACAAAAAACAAAAATTGCTAAATGGATCGTATGCTGTTACATCTGTGATCGCTGTCGACATAATGAGAGTTTCCTTAGGGAGAACCTCCTTTTTATAGACCCTGAGCAGCCAATTTGTCATACATTACGCAAGAAAATTGGAAAATTAGCATATATTTCTTGTTGGAATGACCTTTGCAACTTGCTCATACTATGCCTAATTTATTTTTAATTATCCATGAATTCTCCTTATTTATTTATTTAAATAATTTGATTTTTCCAAAAATTTTCAATATGGCGTCTCTCTGTTCTATTATGGCGATTTCCAGTGTGGAACGTAAAATTTTCTCGATATTTTTTTATCTCGTTCCCACATCTGTCTCTTTCCCACTTATTGTGGGAAATGTCAAATTAATTTTCGCAAATTTTAATTCACCTGGTGATTTTCACACCTGTCTGGCATCACCAATCTATTCCGCGACGTCTAATTAGTCAGATTGACTTTTCACCGTATCAATCTGACAGTCGCGATCGCGGTTTACAAGTTCATTCAGTGTTGTGCTGTTATGAGTCTACACTCATAACGCCCAACGTACCTACATTCATTACAGGCATAAGCATTTCTTTGCAAATATGCACGCCATAAAATATCCCATTTCCTGCCATACAAAGCGTACAAATTGTATACCTTGTTTTTCTCGCGTATTAAATTGCTGACGCTGAGCATTGCTGCCCGCCAGCGGCAAGAAATCTAATATTTTTTGATAGAGGATACTTCCTCTAAACATTTTTAAACAGTTAAATGAGCGCGCGATTAATTTCCTCTGCGCAATTTTTATCGCGAAACCGCTTGATCAGCGAAAAGAGCTGGCACCGACATTGGTAGCGGGAGATATCTGTGGCCAAGAAAGCGAGAAAACGATCAGTCAGTCGATCAGTGTCCAACGGCGGTGAAACGAAAATTCGCGAACTGTTCTTATCGAATAATACTATTACTATAGTTTTTTCCTATAAAGTAATAATAAAACTATTAAATTTGCTATATTAAAGTACTCCGTTCAATGTCAGTATTAAAGTACTCCGTTCAATGTCAATATTAAAGTACTCCGTTCAATGTCAATATTAAAGTACTCCGTTCAATGTCAATATTAAAGTACTCCGTTCAATGTCAATATTAAAGTACTCCGTTCGAGTAATAAAAGTTCTTATAGCATAATAAAACTATTATAGTTCTTTCTATATAAAGTAATTATAAAATTATTATAGTTTCGCATATCAAATAATGATAAAATTATTAAAGTTTCCATATTAAAGAACTCTGTTCAAGTAATGAGTGTTCATATCGAATAATAAAATTATTATAGTTTTGCATATTAAATAATAATAAACTTTCCATATTGAAGAACTCTGTTCAAGTAATGAGTGTTCTTATCGAATAATAAAATAATTATAGTTTTGCATATTAAATAATAATAAAATTATCAAAGTTTCCATATTAAAGAACTCTGTTCAAGTAATGAGTGTTCATATCGAATAATAAAATTATTATAGTTTTGCATATTAAATAATAATAAAATTATTATAGTTTTGCATATTAAATAATAATAAAATTATCAAAGTTTCCATATTAAAGAACTCTGTTCAAGTAATGAGTGTTCTTATCGAATAATAAAATAATTATAGTTTTGCATATTAAATAATATTAAAATTATCAAAGTTTCCATATTAAAGAACTCTGTTCAAGTAATGAGTGTTCATATCGAATAATAAAATTATTATAGTTTTGCATATTAAATAATAATAAAATTATCAAAGTTTCCATATTAAAGAACTCTGTTCAAGTGATGAGTGCCTACTAACAAATAATAAAATTATTAAAGTACTCTGTTCAAGAAATCAGTGTTTTTATCGAACATTAAGTTGGATTTTCATAACGGGGCTGGTACAACTTCCTGACGTGAATAGAAGCACTCCCAGTCCTTTGTGGCACAGAAAAAAACACCACATAAACTTCTGGTGGCAGCGGTGTGGGATTCAAATCCTACAATTTGTTTTTGAAAAGACCTGGACGGAAAGGACCTCCAGGCAAGGCACACACATTGGACCATTGGACGGATGCAGTTCCAAGACATAATGGACCAGAGCTCGATGGATGGAACCAGTAATCGGCGGCTGGCAGACCCCAAGTAAGTCAGATAAACTCATATTTTGCGATAGTTTTTGTTATAAATAAACGAAAAAATTTTAGTAAAAAAAAAAAGGAAAATTCCTTTTTTTTTATGTTTTCTTGTTGCTCTGTATTTTTATATATAGATTGTCTATACTATTGTGAAAGTGAGAATTGCCCTCTTTGCAAATATCTGAAATTTTATCAATAGAAACGGAAAACCTCTAACTTTTTTTTTGTGATCTATCGTGGGCAGGTTGCGTACTTTGTATCCAATTTTTTCCCCTTTTTACTTTATTATTGGTGCATCCCTTGCCTACTCACTTATGATAGATAAGGTCTTTTAGACCATTTCCTCTCCTAGTGGTGGAATCGTGAGAGGAATAGCGAGCATTTTCGTTGAAACCAAGTTGTATAGGAAATAAAAGAAGAAAAATTACAAAACCCCGATTTGTTCAATCGTGAATGTCCGGAAGGCAAATTTATATTCCTTGAACAAAATAGAACGGTACTTTCGTTGTAAGTGCTCTGACCAGAATATCCTTAAAAATGCAGCCTTCAATTTGTAACATTTGAATATAATATATAGTAATCGAAAGATAGTGTGAACATGTATATGGTTGCGGTTGCAACAAACCTTGCACATAAACTCGCAAGCGTATCATAAAAGTGATCGCGAGTGTACCGGATGATCCCTATATCTACCCTATCAACTTGGGTACCTATACAAATATTTGTACCTGGGGACGTCTTATGCGATTTTAAATCACTTGGCGCGCATATCTGACATAGTACTTAATTATTGACCAAATTACGAACGTTACTAAATCTAAACCTAATTTAATGGCGCCTTTTGCAGTTCTTATGCACCTTTATGTTATAACAGTTTCGAATTGGTGGTTCACTGCAAAGTGTGTGATGGGCTAAATTTGCTAACCAAGTGATGATTGTTTGTTTCCCTTGAAGCGTTTGCTTGTTGTTTGATTCGGGATGTTAAGACGCTTCGTTTAGTTTCGTTACGGGCAACATGGGCGATCGAATGATTTATGACCCTTAACGTCCGACCCTGCCTGTCTACGTTCCCTGGCCCATATAGAAGGCTAAATTAAATATATTTCTCAAGAAACTAGCATATTTTAAAATCAAGAAAAACAGATTATCTATTATACTATATATGTATACCAACACGAACTTATTGAGAACAAGTTTTTAAACTTCATGTTTACATGTGCATACACAGTTATATGACTATTGTGAATACTAAAAAAGAATAGAAACGTGGCCTATACCGAAATAAGGTGAGATACCTACCCTAGTATATCATCCTACCCCATTGATCTACATTGACCAATTTAGTCAAGTGATACACAGTTACCGATTCAAAATAATTACTTTGCGCAGTGGTCGTACTGTCCAAAAGGGACTCAGGATGCCAGCTGATACTCCTCCTCCTCCCCCTCCCGGAGGAGGTGGTTCTAATTCGGCACCTAGTGGTGTGCACTTGTCTTTTTCAGACGCGAAACTCATTATCCCCGAATTCGATGGAAACCCTCGCGACCTTCAACGCTTCCTATCTTGTTGCGACCTATTCCAAGTAGATTCACGAAGCGAAGGTTAGAAGGCCGTCTTCCTAAGTGTAATAAAAACAAAGCTCATTGGGCGTGCTTATGAGGCCATCCAGTATGGGACCCATCGTCGTTGGGGCGAATTAAAGAGCGAGCTCCAGGATCAATTTCTCGAAGTTTTATCTCGCACCACATTGCAGAATGAACTAATGAAAATGCGCCAGCTGTATAAGGAGGATGTGAGGGAATTTGCACAAAGAGTCAACAAACAGCTTGCCCTCCTAAATAGTGCTACAACTACTTCGGTTACTGACGCCACTCTCCAAAACCTACTCCTTGGCGAGAACAAAAAACTCGCCTTACAAGCTTTTGAGGATGGAATACGAGGCGATCAGCTCCGAATCCTCACCAAGGCAGCGCAAAAGACAGAGTTGCGAGAAGCAGTAAACTATGCTACTGAACAAGCATCTCGCATCGAAAAAACTTCTCCCTCGATGCCCAATACAATTTTGTCCCCAACTAACAAGCCCCCAGCTGCAAAGATTGAAGGGCAACACATGTACCTTCCTCATCTTCGACCGAGCGTCAGCCGCTGCTGTACTCATTGCAGACGAAGTGGCCATACCCCTGAACAATGTTTCCTAAATAAAGGAATAAATCAACTACATCCTAGCCATGTCAAAAAAGAAGACTTCCGGACCCATTGAGCATACTGTAAGAAGCCGGGTCACCGTATCGAGGACTGTAGATCCCGCGAATATAATAATGCAAGGAAAGCCGATCAGTTGCCTAGAAGGCAAGATCAACTACATGCAGTCAATAGAGCGCCTGCTCCGCTAGGACGGACTAATCAGCGCGGTATGTCAGTTCGCTTTTCGGACGAGTTACGAAGGACCTCCTCCGACGCACAATCCCCTCGCCCGGAAAACTCATCTTGGCGGCTGAAGCAACTCGGCACACCAGCACGCCTAAATCAAATAACCACTCAAGCCGAGATACACGAGAACCAATCGCAGACGCTAAATTAACTATAAGTCAAAACGCCCTTACTCTTGCTATACCGTTCTCTTTGTCCAAAAGTGGGCTCAGTACATTCTTGATAGATACGGGAGCCGAAATAAGCCTCTATAAAGCCAGCCTAGCTAAGGGTGACAGTTTAGTATACCCTTCGAAAAAAACCAATGTCACAACTATTTCAAGTGACAAAGTTTCAACTTTGGGACTAGCCTTTGGCGTCCTCGATTTTGGTGTCTTAATTGAGCACCCGTTTCATATAATTGATAATAATGCTAATTTAAAATACGACAGAATCCTTGGTCACGATTTTTTTCGTGAATACTCATGCAGCATTGACTATAAAAACAAAATTATCAGATGTGAAGCATACAATTTCCAAGAGAATCTTCGGTTAGAGTAAGCTGGGGTCTCGTCAGATGAGGACTTAACGACCTGTACAGGTGCCTGCACTCCTCACTCGGACCACTCTGGACTAACAGAAGGTTCCATCAATGGTGATAAGTTGGACATAATGCCAGTAGCAAATAAACCCAATCTTAAGGTAACAGGGGTTCCGTCAAGTGGGGACTTAACGACCTGTATAGGTGCCTGCACTCCTCACTCGGACCACCCTGGACCAATAATTTTTTTTATAAATAATGATAAAGTGGATACAACGCCAAGAGCGGGTAGCGGTGGTGATCATAACCCTAATGCAAAAAACGAAAAACCCAAACTGGGTGTACCTAGTAAAATGAATCCTGATTCTGTGGAATTGCCCCCAAGGTCAGGAACCATTGTGCAAGTCTCTACGGAACAAACGGAAGACTTTTTAGTGACCAGATGCGAGCCAATACCTGGATTATACTTGGGTAATTCTATTTCTAGCCCCCAAAATGGCAAGGCTTATCTAATACTACTAAACGTAAGAGACGAGGACGTTTCCGTAAACTTAAACAATTTAAAACTGGAAACTGAACCCTTAGACGACTATTTTATAGTCCAAAATTTATATATGGAAAATAAAGTTGATAAACGACTCGACCAGTTAAGGAAGAGACTCAGCTTGGAGCACTGCAACGCAGAGGAGGCAGGTAGTATACTACATATCTGCCGGAATTATAACGATATATTCCACTCAGAGGGTGACTTTCTTTCAGTGACTGACTCGGTTCGTCACAAAATTCACACCTTTCCCGACAAAGCCCCTGTGAATGTTAAGCCCTACCGACAACCGGAGTCTCAACGGACGGAAATTAGCAGTCAGATATCTCAAATGTTGGAACAGGAAATCATAAGCCCAAGTAAAAGCCCTTGGAACTCCCCCTTGCTGCTCGTCGGCAAGAAACTCGATGCAGCGGGAAACAAGCGCTGGCGAGTGGTTGTGGATTTCCGGCGACTAAATGACATAACTGTCGGAGATTCCTTCCCCCTGCCCAACATTACAGATATTTTGGACAAATTGGGTAGATCACAATACTTTTCCTCTCTCGACTTAGCGAACGGGTTCCATCAAATCCAGATGGACGACGATGACAAAGAGAAGACTGCCTTCAGTACGTCTTACGGCCATTTTCATTTCAATAGGATGCCTTTTGGACTGAAAAATGCCCCCTCTACATTTCAGAGGTTGATGAACAATGTCCTCTCCGGACTACAGGGCATAGAATGTTTTGTGTACATGGACGATATTGTTGTTCATGGGTGCAGTCTTAGGGACCATAACGCTAAGCTCATTAAAGTTTTTGATCGCCTGAGGTACCATCGGTTGAAATTGCAGCCCGACAAATGCAATTTTCTCGGAAGGCAAATCACTTATTTAGGGCATGTGATAGACGCAGAAGGCATTCACCCCGATCCAGAAAAAATTAAAGTCGTACGGACCTACCCGACCCCAAAAAGGGTCAGAGATGCTAAATCATTCTTGGGATTTGTGGGGTATTATCGTAGATTCATCGAAAATTTCGCGAAGATCGCAAAGCCACTTACGAAGCTCACGAAAAAGGACGTACCCTTTGCATTTCTGGTAAATACCGATGCCAGCAATTTTGCCATTGGCGCGGTGCTTTCGCAAGGCGAGGTAGGCAAGGATAGACCTGTCTCCTACGTTAGTCGGACGCTCAACTCAGCTGAGGTTAAATACTCCATAATTGAGAAGGAGCTTCTCGCTATAGTGTTCGCTGTTGAACAATTCCGACCTTATCTATATGGTCGACGCTTTACTGTAATAACTGATCACCAGCCACTTACCTGGCTCATGAACTTAAAAAATCCTACTTCCAGACTAATGAGATGGCGTATCCGATTTGAAGAATACGACTATTGTGTAATTTATAAGTCAGGAAAACTAAACGCGAATGCAGACGCCTTGAGTCGCATACCTCCCGTCGACACTGCTGTTAACGCTGTTACAAGACAATAGGCCCAACAGGGTGAGACTCGTACCGAGATACCCAACCCTGTTGCCAATAGTAATTCCGCCCCCCCCCCCCTACAACAGACACTTATGAGGCCTACGTCGATTATTTAAAGAAAGGCACACTTGACTACTCACTCATTCACGAGAAAAAAGGCTCTTTAATAAGATTTAAAACCCCCATTCCAAAATTCTTCATACTATCGCCAAACGATCACGGGATGAGGAAAAGCCTCGAGCTATGCATAAATCAAGAACTAAACATCCATCCTGGAAAGCTAAAAATATGCGAAGCCGGAAAAAACAAAATGTTAATCGCCGTGCTCCCCTTCCCATTGACAAGCCCCTCGGAAAAAAGAACCACCCTTTTTGTCTTAAGGGTATACCTTGAGTACGCTAAATCGTCTAAACTAGCAATGGTACTTCTTTCCTTTAGTTTAGTTTATTAGAACTAAAATCTATGGGTACTTTCGTTTTCTCTACTTCGAAACTTCCTCTCCACATTTTCCTCGACGAAGTTATTGAGTTAAGTGACGAAGAACATATCCAGCAGGTGATACGCGACTATCACACCTCACCCCTGGGAGGCCACGCCGGAATACACAGAACCTTGAAACGAATAAAGAATTCCTACCATTGGCAGAACATGAACAAAGACGTCAAAAGATTTATAAAAAAATGGCCCTCCTGCCAGGTTAATAAACTAAACCGGAATAAAAAGATTCCAATGAAGATAACCACCACGAGTAGAAGGCCTTTTGAAAAGGTTTTTCTCGACATAGTTGGGCCACTTCCCACTAGCCACCATGGCAACAGATTCATTTTGACCTTTCAGTATGACCATAGCAAATTCTCCGAAGGCATCCCTCTGCCGGATGCCGAAGCGGATACTATCGCTAGGGAGCTCACCACTAAAATTATATGCCGCCATGGTATTCCCCAATGTATCCTGACTGAACAGGGTACTAATTTTCTTAGCAGACTATTCTCGGAGGTCTGCAAACTGCTTAAAATTCATAAGCTGCAATCTACCCCTACCACCCTCAGACTAATGGTGCGTTGGAACGCAGCCACAGGACACTGGCCGAATACCTCCGCCATTACGTCAACAAAGACCCTCTCTCTTGGGATTCCTGGATACCCTTGTAGAATGATTCCTGCACGCAATACTCGCGCTGCAAACCGCGCACATCCTTTAACCCTTCAAATTACTTTCGGCCGTACAGTAAAATTCCGAGATGCTTTTTTATCCCGAACAGTGCGAATGTGGAACAGCTTACCATCTTCTGTTTTTCCTCCGGCATACAATCTGCGGAAGTTTAAGGGCGACACACATCGGCACCTCCGCCACTCTCCTCACATCCCCTAATCCTTTCCCTATCTCCTTCCTGCCATGCTGTGCTTTGCATCATAGGGTATCCCCTGAGCTTGGCTTAATAATATAAAAAAAAAAAAAAAAAAAATACCATATGCGATTTTCGTTTTCAATTCAACCCCTCATACAAGTACCGGGTTCACACCGCATGAGCTTGTTTACGGGTTCCAGCTAGGATCCCTACTTCTCTAAAACTTGAACCAGAAACCTGCTACAATTATGATAATTATTCTAATCAGCTAAAGGCTCGTCTTCAGCATGGATTTGAAATGGCGCGTCAGACCATCCTGAAACATAAGGAAAAATCAAAGAGCTATTACGACAAGAATTCTGCAGAGCGTTCCTTTAATCTCGGAGATAAAGTTTTCCTAAAGAGTCATGCAAAAAGGTCCAAACTCTCGCCTCTTTGGCTTGGACCCTATGACGTCGTAGAATTAAATTCTCCCGAGAACACCACCGTTAAGATAGGAAACAAGATTAAGATTATACATAATAATGACTTAAAATTGTACGTCGAATAAGTGAGGCTCTTTCCATTACAGGATGTCAAACAAGGGTAAGCTTCTGATGCTCATACAGCTGCTATGTTTTTGGAGCTCAGCGGCCGGGCTGAACGTCACATATTTGGAGAGTAGCTCAGGAATTTACTTCGAAGAAACAGGTAATGTGGGTCTTTTTAGCCACGAGTGACATATCATCGTCTACTTCGACCTGAATGGTCTTATTTACGAGTTTAGGCAGATGGAGGACAACATACGAGTTATCAAAAGCCTTTGTCAGCGGTTAACCTCTTATGCGGGCGACCCCCTTCTCTGCCAGGCCGCACTGAAACAAATTTTGAGCATATTTGCTAATATAACGGATAAAGAAAGCTTGTTAACTCCTCTTAATGTCCGACAAAAACGCAGCCCCTTTAATGCAATAGGATCTTTGAGCAAAATGCTCTTTGGAACCTTAGACGAGGATGACGTCATTAAATACGATCACCTGATTGACAGCGTGAAAACCGACCAAAGGCGCCTCCTCGACCTGTTGAGAAACCACACGTCAATAATAGACACTACGGTTAATATTTTCAACAGGAGCCAGCATGAAATTAAGGCGCATTTCTCATTTTTGAATGAGAAGATCAATAATATAGAAGTACTTCTGAACACAGCGCTTGACGCGGGGTCACAGTTCAACATAACTCTGCAAACGGAATCACTCATTAATGCTGTAACTCTTTCGTTAATGAGATATGAGGCAACCATAAATTCTATCTTCGATCTCATGATAGATGTGAAACATGGCAAGCCGCACCCTGCTATTAGGACTCCTAACCAATTAAAGAACTCCCTATTAGTCATACAGCAGAACCTCCCCGATAACCTGAGGCTCCCAATTTCCCCCGGTCTACAAGATTTGTTCGGCATATACGCATTGAGTCAGACAATCACAGCCAGAAGCGCAGATAAAATAATATTTGAATTCAAAATACCCTTACCCTATCGGACGGCATATCAGCTATACAAAGTAATCCCACTCCCAACCACCAACGGGAATGAATTCATCTATATCCAGCCATCCGTTGACTATCTAGTGGTCGATTATAATCGAGAACACTACTACACCCTAAATAATTTCGACTTCCGAAACTGCCTTACCCGCGATGCCTTCCATTACCTTTGCCGACTGAAGCGCCCAATATTTAGCGTGCACCCAGAAAACAATATCTGTGAAATCGAGCTACTAAAGCACCAAGCTGCCCGACTTTTGTCACTTACAGTGGGCCCCCCTCGGTAACCTTTGGATACAGCTTTCGCAAGCAAACAAGCGGCTCTTTGTTCTAACCAAGAACACTACACTGGACGAAGTCTGCACTAGCAAAATCGTCTCGCAAACTTTACGGGGCACAGGAATACTGGAACTCTCGGACAAGTGTTATCTGCGTAGCGACGCGCTAACTATCCAACCGCACTCATCCAAAAATACAGAGATACGCAACTATTACATCCCCAGCTTAAATCTATCTATAGCCTTGGGATCTTCTAATATTGGAAAACCCCCACTTCTCAACACCACTAAAACTCATCTCTTAAAATTTTCCTCCGACAATGACCTACAACGTTTGAGTTCCTCCATAAAGGAAATAAAACAAACCGAGGACCAAGGCCTAAACGCTCACGATATCCACCACTACTCCATTTCGTATACCATTGTCATCGTACTCGTTTTGACTGTCATTATCGCGTACCTCTATTTCATAAAGCAAAGAGGGTAATTCTCTACTGGTATAGCAGCCCAGGAATTGAGTATTAATGTAACCTCTAAGGAGGATGGGCCCAGCCCACTATGTAAAGGAGTTATGTAAGTTTTTTCATCTAGTGTAAAATACAAAACAAATTAATCCATGTGCACAGCTTTTACAAGTTGGTTAAATTAGGGAATCTTGTACTTATCTAGAATTAAGTTAGGATAGAGTAAATTGAACAAGTTGTATTGTGGGCCGGTTGCGGTCGAAAGGCCTCCAATTATTGATTGTCACGGCGGGAATGCTTCAAAAACCGGCGAATCGTTGTGCCCCGCATATCTCTCGGTGGCGCGAATTGAATGTTTTATTAATATTGCCGCCCCGCGGACATGGCGAAAATCCCTACTCCTATTCGGTCGTACGAATTTTCTTTTCCTATGGGGGATGGTGTTATGAGTCTACACTCATAACGCCCAACGTACCTACATTCATTACAGGCATAAGCATTTCTTTGCAAATATGCACGCAATAAAATATCCCATTTCCTGCCATACAAAGCGTACAAATTGTATACCTTGTTTTTCTCGCGTATTAAATTGCTGACGCTGAGCATTGCTGCCCGCCAGCGGCAAGAAATCTAATATTTTTTGATAGAGGATACTTCCTCTAAACATTTTAAACAGTTAAATGAGCGCGCGATTAATTTCCTCTGCGCAATTTTTATCGCGAAACCGCTTGATCAGCGAAAAGAGCTGGCATCGACATTGGTAGCGGGAGATATCTGTGGCCAAGAAAGCGAGAAAACGATCAGTCAGTCGATCAGTGTCCAACGGCGGTGAAACGAAAATTCGCGAACTGTTCTTATCGAATAATACTATTACTATAGTTTTTTCCTATAAAGTAATAATAAAACTATTAAATTTGCTATATTAAAGTACTCCGTTCAATGTCAGTATTAAAGTACTCCGTTCAATGTCAATATTAAAGTACTCCGTTCAATGTCAATATTAAAGTACTCCGTTCGAGTAATAAATGTTCTTATAGCATAATAAAACTATTATAGTTCTTTCTATATAAAGTAATTATAAAATGATTATAGTTTCGCATATTAAATAATGATAAAATTATCAAAGTTTCCATATTAAAGAACTCTGTTCAAGTAATGAGTGTTCATATCGAATAATAAAATTATTATAGTTTTGCATATTAAATAATAATAAAATTATTATAGTTTTGCATATTAAATAATAATAAAA
Source organism: Dioctria linearis (assembly GCA_963930735.1). Taxonomy (NCBI): domain Eukaryota; kingdom Metazoa; phylum Arthropoda; class Insecta; order Diptera; family Asilidae; genus Dioctria; species Dioctria linearis. The sequence goes on along the minus strand of OZ005741.1, from coordinate 173,993,547 downwards.
TTGTTAAAGTTTCCATATTAAAGAACTCTGTTCAAGTAATGAGTGTTCTTATCGAATAATAAAATAATTATAGTTTTGGATATTAAATAATAATAAAATTATCAACGTTTCCATATTAAAGAACTCTGTTCAAGTAATGAGTGTTCATATCGAATAATAAAATTATTATAGTTTTGCATATTAAATAATAATAAAATTATTATAGTTTTGCATATTAAATAATAATAAAATTATCAAAGTTTCCATATTAAAGAACTCTGTTCAAGTAATGAGTGTTCATATCGAATAATAAAATAATTATAGTTTTGCATATTAAATAATAATAAAATTATCAAAGTTTCCATATTAAAGAACTCTGTTCAAGTAATGAGTGTTCATTGCGAATAATAAAATTATTATAGTTTTGCATATTAAATAATAATAAAATTATTATAGTTTTGCATATTAAATAATAATAAAATTATCAAAGTTTCCATATTAAAGAACTCTGTTCAAGTAATGAGTGTTCTTATCGAATAATAAAATAATTATAGTTTTGCATATTAAATAATAATAAAATTATCAAAGTTTGCATATTAAAGAACTCTGTTCAAGTAATGAGTGCTCATATCGAATAATAAAATTATTATAGTTTTGCATATTAAATAATAATAAAATTATCAAAGTTTCCATATTAAAGAACTCTGTTCAAGTGATGAGTGCCTACTAACAAATAATAAAATTATTAAAGTACTCTGTTCAAGAAATCAGTGTTTTTATCGAACATTAAGTTGGATTTTCATAACGGGGCTGGTACAACTTCCTGACGTGAATAGAAGCACTCCCAGTCCTTTGTGGCACAGAAAAAAACACCACATAAACTTCTGGTGGCAGCGGTGTGGGATTCAAATCCTACAATTTGTTTTTGAAAAGACCTGGACGGAAAGGACCTCCAGGCAAGGCACACACATTGGACCATTGGACGGATGCAGTTCCAAGACATAATGGACCAGAGCTCGATGGATGGAACCAGTAATCGGCGGCTGGCAGACCCCAAGTAAGTCAGATAAACTCATATTTTGCGATAGTTTTTGTTATAAATAAACGAAAATATTTTAGTAAAAAAAAAAAGGAAAATTCCTTTTTTTTTATGTTTTCTTGTTGCTCTGTATTTTTATATATAGATTGTCTATACTATTGTGAAAGTGAGAATTGCCCTCTTTGCAAATATCTGAAATTTTATCAATAGAAACGGAAAACCTCTAACTTTTTTTTTGTGATCTATCGTGGGCAGGTTGCGTACTTTGTATCCAATTTTTTCCCCTTTTTACTTTATTATTGGTGCATCCCTTGCCTACTCACTTATGATAGATAAGGTCTTTTAGACCATTTCCTCTCCTAGTGGTGGAATCGTGAGAGGAATAGCGAGCATTTTCGTTGAAACCAAGTTGTATAGGAAATAAAAGAAGAAAAATTACAAAACCCCGATTTGTTCAATCGTGAATGTCCGGAAGGCAAATTTATATTCCTTGAACAAAATAGAACGGTACTTTCGTTGTAAGTGCTCTGACCAGAATATCCTTAAAAATGCAGCCTTCAATTTGTAACATTTGAATATAATATATAGTAATCGAAAGATAGTGTGAACATGTATATGGTTGCGGTTGCAACAAACCTTGCACATAAACTCGCAAGCGTATCATAAAAGTGATCGCGAGTGTACCGGATGATCCCTATATCTACCCTATCAACTTGGGTACCTATACAAATATTTGTACCTGGGGACGTCTTATGCGATTTTAAATCACTTGGCGCGCATATCTGACATAGTACTTAATTATTGACCAAATTACGAACGTTACTAAATCTAAACCTAATTTAATGGCGCCTTTTGCAGTTCTTATGCACCTTTATGTTATAACAGTTTCGAATTGGTGGTTCACTGCAAAGTGTGTGATGGGCTAAATTTGCTAACCAAGTGATGATTGTTTGTTTCCCTTGAAGCGTTTGCTTGTTGTTTGATTCGGGATGTTAAGACGCTTCGTTTAGTTTCGTTACGGGCAACATGGGCGATCGAATGATTTATGACCCTTAACGTCCGACCCTGCCTGTCTACGTTCCCTGGCCCATATAGAAGGCTAAATTAAATATATTTCTCAAGAAACTAGCATATTTTAAAATCAAGAAAAACAGATTATCTATTATACTATATATGTATACCAACACGAACTTATTGAGAACAAGTTTTTAAACTTCATGTTTACATGTGCATACACAGTTATATGACTATTGTGAATACTAAAAAAGAATAGAAACGTGGCCTATACCGAAATAAGGTGAGATACCTACCCTAGTATATCATCCTACCCCATTGATCTACATTGACCAATTTAGTCAAGTGATACACAGTTACCGATTCAAAATAATTACTTTGCGCAGTGGTCGTACTGTCCAAAAGGGACTCAGGATGCCAGCTGATACTCCTCCTCCTCCCCCTCCCGGAGGAGGTGGTTCTAATTCGGCACCTAGTGGTGTGCACTTGTCTTTTTCAGACGCGAAACTCATTATCCCCGAATTCGATGGAAACCCTCGCGACCTTCAACGCTTCCTATCTTGTTGCGACCTATTCCAAGTAGATTCACGAAGCGAAGGTTAGAAGGCCGTCTTCCTAAGTGTAATAAAAACAAAGCTCATTGGGCGTGCTTATGAGGCCATCCAGTATGGGACCCATCGTCGTTGGGGCGAATTAAAGAGCGAGCTCCAGGATCAATTTCTCGAAGTTTTATCTCGCACCACATTGCAGAATGAACTAATGAAAATGCGCCAGCTGTATAAGGAGGATGTGAGGGAATTTGCACAAAGAGTCAACAAACAGCTTGCCCTCCTAAATAGTGCTACAACTACTTCGGTTACTGACGCCACTCTCCAAAACCTACTCCTTGGCGAGAACAAAAAACTCGCCTTACAAGCTTTTGAGGATGGAATACGAGGCGATCAGCTCCGAATCCTCACCAAGGCAGCGCAAAAGACAGAGTTGCGAGAAGCAGTAAACTATGCTACTGAACAAGCATCTCGCATCGAAAAAACTTCTCCCTCGATGCCCAATACAATTTTGTCCCCAACTAACAAGCCCCCAGCTGCAAAGATTGAAGGGCAACACATGTACCTTCCTCATCTTCGACCGAGCGTCAGCCGCTGCTGTACTCATTGCAGACGAAGTGGCCATACCCCTGAACAATGTTTCCTAAATAAAGGAATAAATCAACTACATCCTAGCCATGTCAAAAAAGAAGACTTCCGGACCCATTGAGCATACTGTAAGAAGCCGGGTCACCGTATCGAGGACTGTAGATCCCGCGAATATAATAATGCAAGGAAAGCCGATCAGTTGCCTAGAAGGCAAGATCAACTACATGCAGTCAATAGAGCGCCTGCTCCGCTAGGACGGACTAATCAGCGCGGTATGTCAGTTCGCTTTTCGGACGAGTTACGAAGGACCTCCTCCGACGCACAATCCCCTCGCCCGGAAAACTCATCTTGGCGGCTGAAGCAACTCGGCACACCAGCACGCCTAAATCAAATAACCACTCAAGCCGAGATACACGAGAACCAATCGCAGACGCTAAATTAACTATAAGTCAAAACGCCCTTACTCTTGCTATACCGTTCTCTTTGTCCAAAAGTGGGCTCAGTACATTCTTGATAGATACGGGAGCCGAAATAAGCCTCTATAAAGCCAGCCTAGCTAAGGGTGACAGTTTAGTATACCCTTCGAAAAAAACCAATGTCACAACTATTTCAAGTGACAAAGTTTCAACTTTGGGACTAGCCTTTGGCGTCCTCGATTTTGGTGTCTTAATTGAGCACCCGTTTCATATAATTGATAATAATGCTAATTTAAAATACGACAGAATCCTTGGTCACGATTTTTTTCGTGAATACTCATGCAGCATTGACTATAAAAACAAAATTATCAGATGTGAAGCATACAATTTCCAAGAGAATCTTCGGTTAGAGTAAGCTGGGGTCTCGTCAGATGAGGACTTAACGACCTGCACAGGTGCCTGCACTCCTCACTCGGACCACTCTGGACTAACAGAAGGTTCCATCAATGGTGATAAGTTGGACATAATGCCAGTAGCAAATAAACCCAATCTTAAGGTAACAGGGGTTCCGTCAAGTGGGGACTTAACGACCTGTATAGGTGCCTGCACTCCTCACTCGGACCACCCTGGACCAATAATTTTTTTTATAAATAATGATAAAGTGGATACAACGCCAAGAGCGGGTAGCGGTGGTGATCATAACCCTAATGCAAAAAACGAAAAACCCAAACTGGGTGTACCTAGTAAAATGAATCCTGATTCTGTGGAATTGCCCCCAAGGTCAGGAACCATTGTGCAAGTCTCTACGGAACAAACGGAAGACTTTTTAGTGACCAGATGCGAGCCAATACCTGGATTATACTTGGGTAATTCTATTTCTAGCCCCCAAAATGGCAAGGCTTATCTAATACTACTAAACGTAAGAGACGAGGACGTTTCCGTAAACTTAAACAATTTAAAACTGGAAACTGAACCCTTAGACGACTATTTTATAGTCCAAAATTTATATATGGAAAATAAAGTTGATAAACGACTCGACCAGTTAAGGAAGAGACTCAGCTTGGAGCACTGCAACGCAGAGGAGGCAGGTAGTATACTACATATCTGCCGGAATTATAACGATATATTCCACTCAGAGGGTGACTTTCTTTCAGTGACTGACTCGGTTCGTCACAAAATTCACACCTTTCCCGACAAAGCCCCTGTGAATGTTAAGCCCTACCGACAACCGGAGTCTCAACGGACGGAAATTAGCAGTCAGATATCTCAAATGTTGGAACAGGAAATCATAAGCCCAAGTAAAAGCCCTTGGAACTCCCCCTTGCTGCTCGTCGGCAAGAAACTCGATGCAGCGGGAAACAAGCGCTGGCGAGTGGTTGTGGATTTCCGGCGACTAAATGACATAACTGTCGGAGATTCCTTCCCCCTGCCCAACATTACAGATATTTTGGACAAATTGGGTAGATCACAATACTTTTCCTCTCTCGACTTAGCGAACGGGTTCCATCAAATCCAGATGGACGACGATGACAAAGAGAAGACTGCCTTCAGTACGTCTTACGGCCATTTTCATTTCAATAGGATGCCTTTTGGACTGAAAAATGCCCCCTCTACATTTCAGAGGTTGATGAACAATGTCCTCTCCGGACTACAGGGCATAGAATGTTTTGTGTACATGGACGATATTGTTGTTCATGGGTGCAGTCTTAGGGACCATAACGCTAAGCTCATTAAAGTTTTTGATCGCCTGAGGTACCATCGGTTGAAATTGCAGCCCGACAAATGCAATTTTCTCGGAAGGCAAATCACTTATTTAGGGCATGTGATAGACGCAGAAGGCATTCACCCCGATCCAGAAAAAATTAAAGTCGTACGGACCTACCCGACCCCAAAAAGGGTCAGAGATGCTAAATCATTCTTGGGATTTGTGGGGTATTATCGTAGATTCATCGAAAATTTCGCGAAGATCGCAAAGCCACTTACGAAGCTCACGAAAAAGGACGTACCCTTTGCATTTCTGGTAAATACCGATGCCAGCAATTTTGCCATTGGCGCGGTGCTTTCGCAAGGCGAGGTAGGCAAGGATAGACCTGTCTCCTACGTTAGTCGGACGCTCAACTCAGCTGAGGTTAAATACTCCATAATTGAGAAGGAGCTTCTCGCTATAGTGTTCGCTGTTGAACAATTCCGACCTTATCTATATGGTCGACGCTTTACTGTAATAACTGATCACCAGCCACTTACCTGGCTCATGAACTTAAAAAATCCTACTTCCAGACTAATGAGATGGCGTATCCGATTTGAAGAATACGACTATTGTGTAATTTATAAGTCAGGAAAACTAAACGCGAATGCAGACGCCTTGAGTCGCATACCTCCCGTCGACACTGCTGTTAACGCTGTTACAAGACAATAGGCCCAACAGGGTGAGACTCGTACCGAGATACCCAACCCTGTTGCCAATAGTAATTCCGCCCCCCCCCCCCCTACAACAGACACTTATGAGGCCTACGTCGATTATTTAAAGAAAGGCACACTTGACTACTCACTCATTCACGAGAAAAAAGGCTCTTTAATAAGATTTAAAACCCCCATTCCAAAATTCTTCATACTATCGCCAAACGATCACGGGATGAGGAAAAGCCTCGAGCTATGCATAAATCAAGAACTAAACATCCATCCTGGAAAGCTAAAAATATGCGAAGCCGGAAAAAACAAAATGTTAATCGCCGTGCTCCCCTTCCCATTGACAAGCCCCTCGGAAAAAAGAACCACCCTTTTTGTCTTAAGGGTATACCTTGAGTACGCTAAATCGTCTAAACTAGCAATGGTACTTCTTTCCTTTAGTTTAGTTTATTAGAACTAAAATCTATGGGTACTTTCGTTTTCTCTACTTCGAAACTTCCTCTCCACATTTTCCTCGACGAAGTTATTGAGTTAAGTGACGAAGAACATATCCAGCAGGTGATACGCGACTATCACACCTCACCCCTGGGAGGCCACGCCGGAATACACAGAACCTTGAAACGAATAAAGAATTCCTACCATTGGCAGAACATGAACAAAGACGTCAAAAGATTTATAAAAAAATGGCCCTCCTGCCAGGTTAATAAACTAAACCGGAATAAAAAGATTCCAATGAAGATAACCACCACGAGTAGAAGGCCTTTTGAAAAGGTTTTTCTCGACATAGTTGGGCCACTTCCCACTAGCCACCATGGCAACAGATTCATTTTGACCTTTCAGTATGACCATAGCAAATTCTCCGAAGGCATCCCTCTGCCGGATGCCGAAGCGGATACTATCGCTAGGGAGCTCACCACTAAAATTATATGCCGCCATGGTATTCCCCAATGTATCCTGACTGAACAGGGTACTAATTTTCTTAGCAGACTATTCTCGGAGGTCTGCAAACTGCTTAAAATTCATAAGCTGCAATCTACCCCTACCACCCTCAGACTAATGGTGCGTTGGAACGCAGCCACAGGACACTGGCCGAATACCTCCGCCATTACGTCAACAAAGACCCTCTCTCTTGGGATTCCTGGATACCATATGCGATTTTCGTTTTCAATTCAACCCCTCATACAAGTACCGGGTTCACACCGCATGAGCTTGTTTACGGGTTCCGGCTAGGATCCCTACTTCTCTAAAACTTGAACCAGAAACCTGCTACAATTATGATAATTATTCTAATCAGCTAAAGGCTCGTCTTCAGCATGGATTTGAAATGGCGCGTCAGACCATCCTGAAACATAAGGAAAAATCAAAGAGCTATTACGACAAGAATTCTGCAGAGCGTTCCTTTAATCTCGGAGATAAAGTTTTCCTAAAGAGTCATGCAAAAAGGTCCAAACTCTCGCCTCTTTGGCTTGGACCCTATGACGTCGTAGAATTAAATTCTCCCGAGAACACCACCGTTAAGATAGGAAACAAGATTAAGATTATACATAATAATGACTTAAAATTGTACGTCGAATAAGTGAGGCTCTTTCCATTACAGGATGTCAAACAAGGGTAAGCTTCTGATGCTCATACAGCTGCTATGTTTTTGGAGCTCAGCGGCCGGGCTGAACGTCACATATTTGGAGAGTAGCTCAGGAATTTACTTCGAAGAAACAGGTAATGTGGGTCTTTTTAGCCACGAGTGACATATCATCGTCTACTTCGACCTGAATGGTCTTATTTACGAGTTTAGGCAGATGGAGGACAACATACGAGTTATCAAAAGCCTTTGTCAGCGGTTAACCTCTTATGCGGGCGACCCCCTTCTCTGCCAGGCCGCACTGAAACAAATTTTGAGCATATTTGCTAATATAACGGATAAAGAAAGCTTGTTAACTCCTCTTAATGTCCGACAAAAACGCAGCCCCTTTAATGCAATAGGATCTTTGAGCAAAATGCTCTTTGGAACCTTAGACGAGGATGACGTCATTAAATACGATCACCTGATTGACAGCGTGAAAACCGACCAAAGGCGCCTCCTCGACCTGTTGAGAAACCACACGTCAATAATAGACACTACGGTTAATATTTTCAACAGGAGCCAGCATGAAATTAAGGCGCATTTCTCATTTTTGAATGAGAAGATCAATAATATAGAAGTACTTCTGAACACAGCGCTTGACGCGGGGTCACAGTTCAACATAACTCTGCAAACGGAATCACTCATTAATGCTGTAACTCTTTCGTTAATGAGATATGAGGCAACCATAAATTCTATCTTCGATCTCATGATAGATGTGAAACATGGCAAGCCGCACCCTGCTATTAGGACTCCTAACCAATTAAAGAACTCCCTATTAGTCATACAGCAGAACCTCCCCGATAACCTGAGGCTCCCAATTTCCCCCGGTCTACAAGATTTGTTCGGCATATACGCATTGAGTCAGACAATCACAGCCAGAAGCGCAGATAAAATAATATTTGAATTCAAAATACCCTTACCCTATCGGACGGCATATCAGCTATACAAAGTAATCCCACTCCCAACCACCAACGGGAATGAATTCATCTATATCCAGCCATCCGTTGACTATCTAGTGGTCGATTATAATCGAGAACACTACTACACCCTAAATAATTTCGACTTCCGAAACTGCCTTACCCGCGATGCCTTCCATTACCTTTGCCGACTGAAGCGCCCAATATTTAGCGTGCACCCAGAAAACAATATCTGTGAAATCGAGCTACTAAAGCACCAAGCTGCCCGACTTTTGTCACTTACAGTGGGCCCCCCTCGGTAACCTTTGGATACAGCTTTCGCAAGCAAACAAGCGGCTCTTTGTTCTAACCAAGAACACTACACTGGACGAAGTCTGCACTAGCAAAATCGTCTCGCAAACTTTACGGGGCACAGGAATACTGGAACTCTCGGACAAGTGTTATCTGCGTAGCGACGCGCTAACTATCCAACCGCACTCATCCAAAAATACGGAGATACGCAACTATTACATCCCCAGCTTAAATCTATCTATAGCCTTGGGATCTTCTAATATTGGAAAACCCCCACTTCTCAACACCACTAAAACTCATCTCTTAAAATTTTCCTCCGACAATGACCTACAACGTTTGAGTTCCTCCATAAAGGAAATAAAACAAACCGAGGACCAAGGCCTAAACGCTCACGATATCCACCACTACTCCATTTCGTATACCATTGTCATCGTACTCGTTTTGACTGTCATTATCGCGTACCTCTATTTCATAAAGCAAAGAGGGTAATTCTCTACTGGTATAGCGGCCCAGGAATTGAGTATTAATGTAACCTCTAAGGAGGATGGGCCCAGCCCACTATGTAAAGGAGTTATGTAAGTTTTTTCATCTAGTGTAAAATACAAAACAAATTAATCCATGTGCACAGCTTTTACAAGTTGGTTAAATTAGGGAATCTTGTACTTATCTAGAATTAAGTTAGGATAGAGTAAATTGAACAAGTTGTATTGTGGGCCGGTTGCGGTCGAAAGGCCTCCAATTATTGATTGTCACGGCGGGAATGCTTCAAAAACCGGCGAATCGTTGTGCCCCGCATATCTCTCGGTGGCGCGAATTGAATGTTTTATTAATATTGCCGCCCCGCGGACATGGCGAAAATCCCTACTCCTATTCGGTCGTACGAATTTTCTTTTCCTATGGGGGATGGTGTTATGAGTCTACACTCATAACGCCCAACGTACCTACATTCATTACAGGCATAAGCATTTCTTTGCAAATATGCACGCAATAAAATATCCCATTTCCTGCCATACAAAGCGTACAAATTGTATACCTTGTTTTTCTCGCGTATTAAATTGCTGACGCTGAGCATTGCTGCCCGCCAGCGGCAAGAAATCTAATATTTTTTGATAGAGGATACTTCCTCTAAACATTTTAAACAGTTAAATGAGCGCGCGATTAATTTCCTCTGCGCAATTTTTATCGCGAAACCGCTTGATCAGCGAAAAGAGCTGGCATCGACATTGGTAGCGGGAGATATCTGTGGCCAAGAAAGCGAGAAAACGATCAGTCAGTCGATCAGTGTCCAACGGCGGTGAAACGAAAATTCGCGAACTGTTCTTATCGAATAATACTATTACTATAGTTTTTTCCTATAAAGTAATAATAAAACTATTAAATTTGCTATATTAAAGTACTCCGTTCAATGTCAGTATTAAAGTACTCCGTTCAATGTCAATATTAAAGTACTCCGTTCAATGTCAATATTAAAGTACTCCGTTCGAGTAATAAATGTTCTTATAGCATAATAAAACTATTATAGTTCTTTCTATATAAAGTAATTATAAAATGATTATAGTTTCGCATATTAAATAATGATAAAATTATCAAAGTTTCCATATTAAAGAACTCTGTTCAAGTAATGAGTGTTCATATCGAATAATAAAATTATTATAGTTTTGCATATTAAATAATAATAAAATTATTATAGTTTTGCATATTAAATAATAATAAAATTGTTAAAGTTTCCATATTAAAGAACTCTGTTCAAGTAATGAGTGTTCTTATCGAATAATAAAATAATTATAGTTTTGGATATTAAATAATAATAAAATTATCAACGTTTCCATATTAAAGAACTCTGTTCAAGTAATGAGTGTTCATATCGAATAATAAAATTATTATAGTTTTGCATATTAAATAATAATAAAATTATTATAGTTTTGCATATTAAATAATAATAAAATTATCAAAGTTTCCATATTAAAGAACTCTGTTCAAGTAATGAGTGTTCATATCGAATAATAAAATAATTATAGTTTTGCATATTAAATAATAATAAAATTATCAAAGTTTCCATATTAAAGAACTCTGTTCAAGTAATGAGTGTTCATTGCGAATAATAAAATTATTATAGTTTTGCATATTAAATAATAATAAAATTATTATAGTTTTGCATATTAAATAATAATAAAATTATCAAAGTTTCCATATTAAAGAACTCTGTTCAAGTAATGAGTGTTCTTATCGAATAATAAAATAATTATAGTTTTGCATATTAAATAATAATAAAATTATCAAAGTTTGCATATTAAAGAACTCTGTTCAAGTAATGAGTGCTCATATCGAATAATAAAATTATTATAGTTTTGCATATTAAATAATAATAAAATTATCAAAGTTTCCATATTAAAGAACTCTGTTCAAGTGATGAGTGTTCTTATCGCATAATAGAACTATTATAATTTTGCCTACTAACAAATAATAAAATTATTAAAGTACTCTGTTCCAGTAATCAGTGTTTTTATCGAACATTAAGTTGGATTTTCATAACGGGGCTGGTGCAACTTCCAGACGTGAACAGAAGCACTCCCAGTCCTTTGTGGCACAGAAAAAAACACCACAGTGCTATTGTGCTGTTTTTGCCAAATTTGATGGATTAATTAGCTAGGTAAGTTCATATTAATATTCTTTTATGTGTCTAATTATGGTTTCCAGCATAAACAATGCCTAATAACATGTTAAAATGAAAAAAAATTGTTCGTGCTAAAAGTGCTTGTGACATGTCAACAATGACAAAAAGTGTTGAATTTTGTGAATATTCATGTATACACATGTTGCGAGTTGATGCAATTTGCATATTTAAACATCTTTGCACATTTTGCAAATGTTTATTATACAGGGTGCATGAAATTTGCTTAGAAATCACTATGTTTATGATTACATAGTGCTGTTGTTGTACTGCGAAGAAATTCGGTTTCTTGACAGTATAGCACTAGATGTTGTAATCCTGTAGTTTGTTTACCACTTCATTACATAAGTTAATTATAGTTAATTAATGTATTTCTTTTTTTATTTCAGATTATTCCTAAAGTAACTGGATATACATGGACATGAGACACTGGAGGGAACACATAGGGAAGTATAAAGTACCATTGTGTATATATTATATAGTGGTCGCAACTTCCTTCAGGGCTGTTGAGTCATCTTCTCACTCGCGGCGCTGCAGTAAATAACTCGAACTGATATACATTTCATAGCAGGGATTCATATCAAAGACGCAAAGCTTTTATATTGTGCTTAGAATAAAAGCTATAAAAGTTTTATGAAAAAAAAAAGAAGTGTAGAACCACATGCTATTTACAAATGCCAAAATCAGAGTCAGCATAACTCATCAAGCAGGGCGAGGTAGGTCTGCCCAGTGCCCATGCGTCGCATTGGTTATGGCGTAGTAGACAACAGAGAGCATATACTAGAAGAGAATTCACTTTCTACCAGACAATGAAAACCTGCTGTTGTCCTTGAAATGGGCATCATTCCTTTTAATACGAATGACAAAACCAGAAATTATAGAAATCTTCTGTCTAACACAATGAAACCGATATTATCTGCCAATAGTGCGTCAAAAAGAGATACATAAAGATTATAAAAATTCTTAAATACAGAGTGGATCACAAATAAAATAGCTATATATATACTCAATATTTTTTACATTAATATCAGTAATAAAGAGAATATATATCGTAGAATCATTGTGCTGTTATATAAAAGAAGTTTTCCATGTCTATATATTGTAGCACAATTTCCGCGTAAATAGAAAATTGTAACAATGTCCAATTGTAACAGAAAATTGCTCCGGCCGAGCGGTCGAGCTGCCGTCATAACAAAACCTCTTTTACTTGCGATGCTCACCTCCGCCTACAAAATCTTTCTAGGTGGGAACGAATTCACACTTGGATGTGGGATAAACTACATTTATAGATCAGCTTCTCATGGACGGCGAAATTCCTCAAAAGAAAGTGTCTCAGCTCGACTTAACCACGAATGACTCAACGCAGAATCCGTCGAGGTGACTTTGCTAGCGACCGACAAGTTCCACTTAAAATGTACCACTTCAACTCTATAGTGTAGAACTGTTGGGAAAAGCTTTGCCGGGGACAGAACAAAAGTACACTTAAACGTGTCTCGACTTAACTTAACGATCTCAGAAGCTCAGACAGCTTTGGCAGGGGTGGGAAAAATTTCACTTACAAATTAGATGTACAAAAGTTGGGCAAGTTACCGCCTCCTATAAGGTGAGACGAAGCTCATGTATTTCTTGAAGACGTGGGCGGAGCCAGACGGTGAAATTCCTGTATTACCGATTTACTTCCGTTGTGAAATACAATCGCGGACTGGAACACTAAGCCTGACAGTCTGAGCGGATGTGCGGGTTTGGTGTGTAGAGAATTTGCTGACTCCCATGGGAATTCAAGCAAATAGGAAATTCGTTGTTTTGCCGTCGGCCATTCACTAAGTTTTTTATTTAGACTTTTCGGTGGGTATTTCACGGAAAAGAATTGTTAAAATTTAGAGAAAATTTAGCAGAAGACGAGAAAAGCAACGCCTGGCCAGTCTTCGCTATTGATTAACAAGCCATGTATAGTGAATTAGGATGATCTAACGTCAGCATCCACCAAGTTTGCTATTTGGATCCAGGCAAATAGAAATTCAAGTAAATAGAAATGTGTTGATTTGCCGTCGGCATTCACTAAGTTTTTTATTTAGACTTTTCGGTGGGTATTTCACGGAAAAGAATTGTTGAAATTTAGAGAAAATTTAGCAGAAGACGAGAAAGGCAACGCCTGGCCAGTCTTCGCTATTGATTAACAAGCCATGTATAGTGAATTAGGATGATCTAACGTCAGCATCCACCAAGCTTGCTATTTGGATCCAGGCAAATAGAAATAGAAATTCAAGTAAATAGAAATGTGTTGATTTGCCGTCGGAATTCACTAAGTTTTCTATTTGGGCTTTTCTGTGGATGTTTCACGGGAAAGATTTGTCGGAAGGGATACACACTGAATAGTAGATAAAAAAAGAAAAAAACAATGGATTAAGAAGCCGCTGATATCCAAGTTATAGCGACATGAGTTGATTTGCCGTCGACATTTATGAACTAAAGCAATTATAACATCCGACGATTTGATGGAAAGACGATAAGATCAATTAGCTGCTGATATTCCTTGATATACAGGTTATAGCGAAGTGAGTCGATTTGCCGTCGGCATTCATGAGCTGGGGCAAATATAAAATTCGACGATTGGATGGAAACAATTAATTAATTAGCTCTTGGGATTCACTGTATTTATTACGGGGCAACAGATTTAAAATTAAAATAAAAAAAATTTGTGAAAAGGCGGTGTAATGAAAACCTGAAATAAAAGTACAAAAAAAATTCTGAAATCAAGAAAACAAAACAAAAGAAATTCTTTATTTAGTCCAAACTCTATTCCGGGAACCCGAGAGCTACCTGTATCCGTATAGTGGTATGATTATTACAGTTCACCAACTCTTACCACTTAATCATTTATCGAGCTACATCAAAATGGCAATAAATAAAAACTTCCAAAGAAAAACGAGAAAAGCTCGGGTCCAATAAATTATTTGTTGGATATCGAATTCTAGCTGAAAATTAAACAAAAGAAACTGGTACTTATCAGTATGTTCCTTCAAGAAGGTACACAGAATCCCGAGATTAAACTGCCCGTTAGTGAACGGTCTCCGATGTCCGTAATGAAATTCCTGCTGGTGATCAGATTCCTTTGTCTGGGTTAAGGTTTCGTTAATCCTACTTTTGGAGTCACAAGTCCACTTCGTTTTTTTTTGTAAAATTTTCTTTATTCCACTTATAAAAACTTCGACAACTTTTTTTTCTTTCTTTTTTAAACAAACTTTTCTTTAAAAAAATGTATGCAAAAAATATTTAATTCTTTTAGGTGATGCTTCCTCGATGCTAGACTATATTCGACTCTCTTGAATCATCATTGGCCTTTTTTTTTGGTTGGCCGCTCGATCGCTAGCGGTCCCTCGTTGCCAGGTTCGCAGAAATTTCCTCGGCGGGGTTGACTGCCATCTTTTGGTTATTTGGGGGTCCCCACTCAGATAACACATATATGTAGGCGTTCATCGACGACGGTAGCTAAAAGCTACAGACTGTGTCGCGCTACATTGTGTATTGAGCTCCTCACTGTGGGGCGTGTGGCTAGATTCGCCACACTGCCCCCTTCTGAAGACTCAAAGTTCCATCTGAGTACCTGTAATTAGGAAACATAAAGCCGTATTCTATTCCATAGTAAAATAAAAAAAAAATAAAAAAAATAAAAACTTATTCCATCCTAATGGTTTGCGGGTTCCCAAAGGACTCGGTATTTATCCTGGACATGCTTCTGGCGTCCTGTAGCACTAGTGGGTTCTTCTTCGCTGATTAGGTTACCTGCTAAAGAGAGGGTTAATAATCCAATTCACAAGCTTAAATCTTTACCATTTATTTATTCAAATTGTTATTACAAGTATTTCTATTCTTACAGCTAGCGGTGACTCGCCCCTACTCTCCTGGGATTTACAAAGGCTGCCGACAGCTCTGTGTCACCAGTGGGCAATCACCAAAACAATCTAACGATTTTTTTTTTCATGTAGGACAGTAGCTTAGGTTTTGAATTCATTAATAGCCACCCATATAATCGTTGTTCAAGTTGGTATAACATGTTGCGCAAAAGTGTGTGTTGGTTATTTCATTTAAGATTAGTAATAGACACCGGTTCACTGGCCATTCCTACATTGAGCCAATGGTGAAGGCCTGCTTTTTCTTCAGGGAACGATAGACCACATCATCGAGTCTTCTAGAGCAGAACAAAGAGGGATTCTTAGTTAAACCTATCATTGCTTAGCCGCACCGTTCTTCGAATTCGCAAGAGATTTCGATGAATTTCTATTAATAATAAAAATAATTGCCTCCGATGCTAAAAAAAAACTTAATTCTAGACCTATTGCTGTGGGGTACCTCGCCTGATCCAACGTTGTGCTATGCTGAGATTACTTTCGAAACACCATATGCACATGCACATATTTGATAAGCTTAAGTTTTTTTTCTATGCAAACGGACAGTTGCCACATTGCATTTACTCCTAAGTCAAGTATAGGACAGCACATGATCGCATCTATGGTTCAGAGTAGGTGCATACTCCGCTGCCGTATCTCGATCATATTTTTTTTTTGTTTTTTTTATATTATCCGTCCGAAGACGTCGTCCTTTTTTCATTTCTCTACATTTTTTTTTTGGCATCTTTTGCTCTATTCGCGGTATCTTCGGAAGGGTGCGCTCCCGTTAGCTACACGCAGAGATCTTTTGGCCAAATGCAGTAACATTCTACTGTTCCTATCGATATGGCCTATGAATTTGTAGTTCATCCAGCCATTCGAGTATTCCAGCGTCTATTAGTTAATCGGTTTCGTTCCTTCCATGTAACCTCGAGAGTGTTGGCTCCCGCTGGCCACATACAAGATCCTTCGTCTATGGTGGTCTTTGGCTATGATTTGGTCGACTTGGCCTCAGACTTGCGATGTCTTCTTACCAATTGATCTAGCCGCGTCAGATTAATTGCAATCATGTCTTCGACGCATCCTCAGAAGTGTAGGCTTCCGCTAGCTACGTAGAAGATATCTCGTCCATGATGATTTTGAAGTCGTGTCTTCGACGCATCCTCAGAAGTGTAAGCTTCCGCTAGCTACGTAGAAGATATGTCGTCTATGATGATTTTGAAGTCATGTCTTCGACGCATCCTCAGAAGTGTAGACTTCCGCTAGCTACGTAGAAGATATGTCGTCTATGATGATTCATTTTCTAAAGCTTAATCGACTTGGCCTCCAACTTGTGACGTCTTCTAACCATTCGATCAAGCCGCGTAAAATCGAACCCACAGATGCGTTATTGATCATAGAAAAACGGACTCTCTTTAGATCCGCTTGCAGCTTAGGTAATAAGCAGATTCTTGGCATTCTTGTATTCATCTTTCTACGATCAGCAGCGCATTATTTCAGTCTCTGGGGAAACTGTTCGTCTATTAGCAAAAAATATAATTCTGCGGAGAACAATGTGACTTCCTTTTGTGTTGCTCACGCGTAAAACAGGCTGCTTTGTTTATAGGTATTTGTTTTTAGTACATGTGATCAGATGTTGAGATGTTTCTCGGATAATCAGTTGAGAATTATGGATCGACAAGACACTCATCAGCAAATGCTCTTTATTGCGCGGCAGTCTGGTGTTGTTGTATGAGTTAGTCATTTGAACCGAATCCTGTCCGAGATGATTGCTGGGGGACATCAATTGGTTTAACTATACCTTGTAAATTTCGACCTAATCCTTTCCCGCATTCAAACCCGTATTTCGTTAAAAGATTCAGAGCCGTCTCTTTTGAATACTTAATCCAAAGCGCGACAGAATGATTCGGATTATCTATTTCTGATCTTACACGAAAGGTGTTCTTAGCCTGATTTTCTTCGCATCTAAATTTAGAAAGCCTGTCTGCATGAAGTACCCTCCTTACTCTGCCTCCCGGAAACTCAACTCTGTACAAAACGTCATTTAAACGAGTCAATATGGTTCCGGGTCCTTCCCAGTTTCGTTGCAGTTTGGGGCTCTTACCTTTACGACGCTTTGGATTATATATCCATACGCTTTCTCCTTCTGAAAATCTAAGGGGATGTGCTCTGAGGTCATACTGATTTTTCATGTGATATGACGACAGTGCTAGATTCTTTCGTGTCAAAGAATGAATTTTGTCAAGGGTCTGAGTTAGCTGTTCGGTATAGTCTGCCTGGTTTCTCGCTATGCTACTGGGTGTCGGGCCGTAAGGGATGTCAGGTGGGAGTCTTAGCTCTCTGCCGAAATTGAGTAACGCAGGCGTAAGCCTAGTGCTTTCGTGTACGGATGAGCGATACGCTAATAGGGTTAAGGGAAGATATTGGTCCCAGTTCGTTTGACTACTACTAACAAACTTAGATAAATATTCCAAAAGTGTGCGATTGAATCGCTCAACCATACCATCCGATTGAGGATGTAGAGCCGTTGTTCGGGTTTTTTCTACACCGAAGCGCTGTAGCACATTTTGCAGCACTTCTGCTTGGAAGTTTCTGCCCTGATCCGAATGGAGCTGGAAAGGCATTCCAAATCTGGAAAACACGTTTTCTATCAGACCATTCGCGATAGTTTCCGTCTTCTGGTCTGGTGATGCAAAAACTTCTGGCCACTTTGTAAATTAGTCAATCACAACTACAGCATATTTATTGCCTCTGTCGCTTTTTGGTAGTGGGCTTAGTACATCGATTGCCACTCTTTCGAAAGGAGCTCCCACATGATAAATTTGAAGCGCTCCCCGCGTTTTCCTGGTAGGTCCTCTTTTTGAATGACAAAGGGTACACTTAGCACACCATATCTCCACATCCTTTTGTAAGGTAGGCCAAAACCAGCGCTCTTTAATTTTTTCGGAGGTTTTTCGAATGCCAAAGTGACCACCTTCAGGCTTATTGTGATGGTCCAAGAGGATTTTGTGAGTAAGGCATGCTGGTGCTACTTTCAGAAGTCCTGTATTGGGTGAGGTACAAGACATTCTCTATCACTCGCAATGACTCCCATCGAGCCCAGAAAGTTTTTAAATGAGGACTTTCAACAATTATTTCATCTCTTGTTGGTCGTTCGCCTTTCTCTATCCATGTCTTAACTACTTTTAGAATAGGATCTTGATTCTGTTCATTCGATAGATATCAAGTTTACCTTGTGCTCCTGCTCTCGTTGTTCCTTCGGTTCGCAGTGTGTACATTCCTGGCATGGACGTCTAGAGAGGGCATCTGCGTTCAAATGTTTCCGACCAGCTCGATGCTCGATGACGAAATTGTATTGTTGAAGTCTCTCCAACCATCTTGCTAGTTGGCCATCAGGCTCTTTGAAATTAAGCAGCCAACGAAGAGAAGCATGGTCAGTCCTAATTCGAAATAATTGACCAAAAATATAATGATGGAAATGGCTTGTAGCATGTACTACAGCTAGCAACTCTTTTCGGGTGACGCAATAATTTCTCTCGGCCCTACTTAATGTTTTGCTGTAGTATTCAAGCACTCTCTCATCATCATCTTGGACTTGGCTTAGTACAGCTCCTAGTCCAGTCTGACTAGCATCCGTGTCTAATATAAATTCACCTTTCATTTGAGGAAAGGCTAAAATAGGAGATGAAACTAGTCTCAATTTCAGTTCATCAAAGGACTCCTGTTGCTGTTCCTGCCACTGAAATTTTCGCTTGTCTTGTGTTAGCTCTGACAAGGGTTTAGCAATAGTTGAAAAATTGCAGACAAACGTTCTGTAGTAGGATGCAATGCCAAGGAAACTTCGAACTTTCGTTTTTGGAATTGGCCACGTCCGTATGGTTTCTGCCTTCTCTGGGTCAGTTCGTAGTCCTTGGGTGGATACTACATGGCCCAGGTACTTCACTTCCTGACGAAGGAGACTACATTTTTTCGGACTCAGTTTGAGATTAGCAGATCGCAGACGTTGAAATACCTTTTGCAGATTGGCGAGGTGATGTTCAAAACTACGTCCATGAACAATGATGTCGTCAAGATACACTAATACCGTATCGGCTCCTAGATTGCGAAATACACCATCCATCAATCGCTCGAAAGGCATTACATAAGCCGAATGGCATTACGTTGAATTCGAATAATCCTCCACCCGTTGCGAAAGCGGTCTTTTCTCGATCGTCATTACTCATTTCAACTTGCCAGTATCCACTTTGCAAGTCGAGCGTGGAAAACCATGTCGAGCCAGCGAATGAGGTTAGCGTATCGTCCACTCGCGGAAGCGGATAAGAATCCTTTTTCGTAACATCGTTAAGCCGCCTATAGTCCACGCAAAATCGAGTAGAGCCGTCCTTTTTCTTCACGAGGACTACTGAAGATGCCCAGGGACTGGGAGAAGGCCTTATAATTTCATTGGCTTCCATTTCTTGAATTAACTGGTTTACTTCTGATCTTTTCGCCAAGGGAACTCTTCGGGGTGGTAACCTAAAGGGAGTTGCATCACCGACATTAATCTTATGTTTCGAGATATTTGTTCGTCCGGTATCACTGGGGCCTGTAGAGAAAATATCGCAATATTCCTCTAATTGGGCCGTTAGCTTTAGCTTTTCTGTGCTAGATAGGCTTTCTTGCACTCCGTTGAGGACGACTTCAAGAGCATCAGGTATAGTATCACCTACCAAAATGGTTGAAGTGGCAATGAAAGCAGGTTCGAGCTGTCCAACACAAGTGCCGCGAGGAACAAACACATCGCTTGTTGACAAATTGGCCAATCGTATCGGAATAAGCTGAGATTTTGTTTCAACTAAAATGCGAGCTGCATACACACCGAAAGGTAGTTCCGAATGGAGCTTGGAATCCAATAATAACGTCGGGCTTTCTTTTAATTCTTGAGAAAGCCTAATTGCAACGTTCATCTCACTACGTGCAGCTAACAAAATGTTGTCTGAGAGGCAAACGTCAGTAGCAGGATATCTGGGTTTATTGAGCTTCACCCTTGCCTGGCCTATCTGGAGGACATTGCTTTCAAAGTCCAGTTGACATTGGTTGAGGTCGAGAAAATCTACGCCGAGTAGGCATACAGGTTCTATATTTGCTACCAACACTGTGTGTGGGAACCTGTAGTTCTCTAAGCGGATATCTACACTCAGTTTACCTAAAACATCAATAATGTCTCCAGTCACACTTCTAATCATGACTCTCGACTCTTGAAGTGCTGTCAATGATGAGTGACTTAAAAAGTCAGTGTGTAAAATTGATACGGTGGCTCCAGTATCCAAAATAAATTCACAGGGTCGGCCATCTAACAGTCCTTTCACAGTGAGGCTGTTCTCAGATCGGCCTATGGCTTGAATGATTACTTCTTCTCTTATTATCGCAGTTTGTTCAACATTTTGGTTAAGTTTTTCGCTCGAATTTCCTTGAGTAGTTCTAGTTATTGAGTTTTTATCTAGGTCAGAAGCAGAGTCGTCGTTGTTGTTTTCTATATCTGGGGCAACCGCTATATTCATCGACTCGTGCCCCATTGGGCCGATGTTGACGGGTTTCCCGAATCTAAAGGGACTAAAGGAGGAGCTTCAGAATTAGATGCTGGTCTGAAGGAGTCATACAGCATTGGAGGTTTAGAGACAGGGTTAGTTCTTGAAGAATTGAACGTTTCTTGAACATTTTGTGCTATCGGGAGCCTATTATTTGCTGGGCGCCTTCGTCGGCGGCCATACTTTCGTTGGTTAGGTGAAGTTCGCGGAATTGGAGAAGTCTGAGCTAGATGAATACGCGCATTCCTTCCAACATTGGTACCGATAGACAGTTCCTCGGCTGCTGTTACAGCTTCGTGCAACGTTTTTGGTCCTCTGACCCTAACTAGAGTCCTCAGTTCATCATCTCGAAGCCCCTCTAGAAAACGCAAGGCTACAATTCTGTCAACGACATCAGTAGGACACGAAGGAAAGGCAGCTGTAGCTAGTCTTTGCAACTCTAGCGCAAAGTTAGCAAAATTTTCTCTTGCCCCTTGTGTCCTTCCTGAAAATTGAACCTGACTCGAGTAGGAATCCACGCCAAAGCGCTGTTCTAATAACGCGGACAGCTCGTCATATTGTATGCGATGTCCTGGAGGAAAAACGCTTAGAACGGAAACGGCATTACCTCGCAACTGCGTTGCCATAGCATCAGCTGTCTCTTGTTCTGTCCATCGATTTTGGTGAGCAACTATTTCAAATTGCACACGATAGTCAGACCAAGATACTGAGCCATCAAATGACGCTAGATTACATACGCTGGTAGATGATGAAAATGAAGAATGTTGCACGGCAGATTGTGGAGGAAGGTTGGAGTTAGATTGGCGACTCAAGTTAGTATTCGGTGCTCGAATGGGAGTATAGTAAGGCTGTTGCATTAAACTAGAGTTAGACGGCTGTACTAGGTTCGAATTATTTTGTCGAGTGGAATTGTAGCCATACTGCTGAGCTAAACTGTAACTAGGTGGCTGTAGCAAATTGAGACTAAGCTGCTGAATAAAATTCGAGCTAGGCTCAACAGAACTATAAACAGAATTGGAAGGCCCCCTTGATAAAATTTCAGGGTTTTGATAGAAGTTCAGATATGGATTTTGACTCAAACTTGGCTGACTACTCCAAGTAGTCATTGGTTGCGGAGTAATATTGAGTGATTGGCTTATCGGAGCAGAATACGGCAACGGCAATGTTGAAAAGAAGTAGCAACAGGTTTTGAAAAAAATGTCGATATATGTGTTGCTAAAGTGGTCTGTACTGGGGACGAAGCAGATATTGAACTTCCCGTTGTCGTCGTGGTAGTAGTTGTACTGGTAGAGGGCGAAGTGTACGCTGGGGGAGAGTATTCGTCAAAAACGCGATTAACAAATGCTGTACCATTTAATGTTATGTCTAAATCCTCCACTTTTTTTGACAACTTTGTTACCTGCTCGAGGAGTCCCGACTCTAAAGCAGTTATAGAATTAGCTTGTTCGGACCTTAGCTCTACCTTTAACGTACCAACAACTTCTTTTACCATTGCCATTGTTATTGCCTTCATCTGCTCCTTCAACTCTTCTAGTTGATCTGTATCCATTTTACACGCAATTTTATAAACGACAAAAAAAATAAAGAAAAAGAATTTACGAGAAAAGAATCCAAGACACGCACTTAATAAAAAAAATTCAAATGGTGATCAGTATCACAATTCACTTATACTTCAAAAAAAAAATCAGAATTCAATTCAAACTTATTCTAAGATCGAAGTATAAAAAAAAGTCCAAATGGTGATCAATATCACGTAGCAATTCACTTACTTTCTAAAAAAAAATTCAATTTAAGCTTATTCTAAGATCGAAGTGCAAAAAAAAATAAAAAAAATCTTCTAGTTAATTCGATTGAAATTATTCGGCGAGTTCAGTTATGACCTCCAGCCAAACTTTAAAACTTATGAACTTAACCTAAATGAAGGTAGAAAATGCTTACGACCTACTAATACGGAAAGAACGTGGTTCCTTCTAAACAAATTATTCAAGTTTGTCTGATTAAATTTTTATTCCAAATACCCACTTTCCGGCTGATGCAAACTCAAGTGTAAAGTGAAAGTTTTACTTTGCAACAATAACGAGAGTTCACTTTTACTTCAAGAAATAGTTGTACTGCTATACACAAGAGTGCAAAGTACACAATTTTTATTGCTGACACGACAGCTGTGCTAAGAGCAACAAAATTCTACGCTTCGCTGCGATATATGGGTAAATTAAACGAAAAGATTTCAAAGCTTAGGAGTATAAGGCTTAAATCTAAAAAAATTAATTCAATTGCATGGAAGGGAAAATTCAAAAGCTTTCAAATAGACAAGAACAAACACAAATAAAAGGAAATTAATAAAAAAAAAATTTCTTTTTACTTATTAATTTAAACGCACAAAAACAAATCCTCCTTTAAGAAAGGGATAAATATCGGCAGGAATATTTTCAAAGAAACCCCACACTTGACACCAATTGTAACACAATTTCCGCGTAAATAAAAAATTGTAACAATTTTCAATTGTAACAGAAAATTGCTCCGGCCGAGCGGTAGCGAGGGAGCACTTTAATATACAGCTGTCGTCGTAACAAAACCTCTTTTACTTGCGATGCTCACCTCCGCCTACAAAAACTTTCTAGGCGGGAACGAATTCACACTTGGATGTGGGATAAACTACATTTATAGATCAGTTTATCATGGACGGCGAAATTCCTCAAAAGAAAGTGTCTCAGCTCGACTTATCCACGAATGACTCAACGCAGAATCCGTCGAGGTGACTTTGCTAGCGACCGACAAGTTCCACTTAAAATGTACCACTTCAACTCTATA
This sequence comes from Dioctria linearis, assembly GCA_963930735.1. Lineage (NCBI taxonomy): Eukaryota > Metazoa > Arthropoda > Insecta > Diptera > Asilidae > Dioctria > Dioctria linearis. Next base: position 173,969,792 of record OZ005741.1, on the reverse strand, counting down.
GTGTAGAACTGTTGGGAAAAGCTTTGCCGGGGACAGAACAAAAGTACACTTAAACGTGTCTCGACTTAACTTAACGATCTCAGAAGCTTAGACAGCTTTGGCAGGGGTGGGAAAAATTTCACTTAAAATTACATGTGCAAAAGTTGGGCTAGTTACCGCCTCCTATAAGGGGAGACGAAGCTAATGTATTTCTTGAAGACGTGGGCGGAGCCAAACGGTGAAATTCCTGTATTACCGATTTACTTCCGTTGCGAAATACAATCGCGGACTGGAACACTAAGCCTGACAGTCTGAGCGGATATGCGGGTTTGGTGTGTAGAGAATTTGCTGACTCGCCATGGGAATTCAAGCAAATAGCAAATTCGTTGTTTTGCCGTCGGCATTCACTAAGTTTTCTATTTAGACTTTTTGGTGGGTATTTCACGGAAAAGAATTGTGGAAATTTAGAGAAAATTTAGCAGAAGACGAGAAAGGCAACGCCTGGCCAGTCTTCGCTATTGATTAACAAGCCATGTATAGTGAATTAGGATGATCTAACGTCAGCATCCACCAAGTTTGCTATTTGGATCCAGGCAAATAGAAATAGAAATTCAAGTAAATAGAAATGTGTTGATTTGCCGTCGGCATTCACTAAGTATTCTATTTGGGCTTTTCTGTGGATGTTTCACGGGAAAGATTTGGCGGAGTGGATACACACTGAACAGTACATAAAAAAAGAAAAAAACAATGGATTAAGAAGTCGCTGATATCCAAGTTATAGCGACATGAGTTGATTTGCCTTCGACATTTATGAACTAGAGCAATTATAACATCCGACGATTTGATGGAAAGACGATAAGATCAATTAGTTGCTGATATTCACTGATATACAGGTAATAGCGAAGTGAATCGATTTGCCGTCGGCATTCATGAGCTAGGGCGAATATAAAATTCGACGATTGGATGGAAACAATTAATTAATTAGCTGTTGGGATTCACTGTATTTATTAGCGGGCAACAGATTTAAAATTAAAATAAAAAAAATTTGTGAAAAGGCGGTGTAATGAAAACCTGAAATAAAAGTACAAAAAAAAATCTGAAATCAAGAAAACAAAACAAAAGAAATTCTGTATTTAGCTCAACCTCTATTCCGGGAACCGGAGAGCTACCTGTATCCGTATAGTGGTATGATTATTACAGTTCACCAACTCTTATCACTTAATCATTTATCGAGCTACATCAAAATGGCAATAAATAAAAAAATTCCAAAGAAAACGAGAAAAGGTCGGGTCCAATAAATTATTTGTTGGATATCGAATTCTAGCTGAAAATTAAACAAAAGAAACTGGTACTTATCAGTATGTTCCTTCTAGAAGGTGCACAGAATCCCGAGATTAACCTGCCCGTTAGTGAACGGTCACAGATGTCCGTAATGAAATTCCTGCTGGTGACCAGATTCCTTTGTCTGGGTTAGGGTTTCGTTAATCCTACTTTTGGAGTCACAAGTCCACTTCGTTTTTTTTTGTAAAATTTTCTTTATTCCACTTATAAAAACTTCGACAACTTTTTTTTCTTTTTTTTTTTTAAACAAACTTTTCTTTAAAAAATGTATGCAAAAAATATTTAATTCTTTTAGGTGATGCTTCCTCGATGCTAGACTATATTCGACTCTCTTGAATCATCATTGGCCTTTTTTTTTGGTTGGCCGCTCGATCGCTAGCGGTCCCTTGTTGCCAGGTTCGCAGAAATTTCCTCGGCAGGGTTGGCTGCCATCCTTTGGTTATTTGGGGGTCCCCACTCAGTTAACACATATATGTAGGCGTTCATCGACGACAGTAGCTTAAAGCTTCAGTCTGTCTCGCGCTACATTGTGTATGGAGCTCCTCACTGTGGGGCGTGTGGCTAGATTCGCCACAATATTATAAAAAAGAAACCTAAAAATAAACTAATTAACGAAATCTTAATTGAATTTGTAAAAACGTAATTTCTTTATAGTCCACCCTGTAGAATTATGACACATATTTTTACCATGTTCTGAATTAATTTGCGAGACAAAGGTAACAAGATTAAAACAATGATAAAGAGTGAAAAGACTTATAGTTACTCCCCACTTTCTTTCATTTCACTCTGAAATTTTTTAATAAGGGGAAATGGATTTGACAGTTCTCATTTCTCAACTGAAATATTTTGCTGCCGCGGACTAGAAATGTAAAGTAGTTTTACGAAAATTGTGTTTATCTTTAAACTTGCCGTGTTTAATTAATTAAAATTTCATTCCCAATATTTCCTGTGGTAACTTTAATTAGATTTGTATCACAAAATCATTCCCGAGTATCTTTAAGTCGCTGCAGCCAGCTCAAGTATAAAGATGAGTGGGAGAATCAAAATAAAGGCTTCTACGCTGCAGACGGAAAAGTGTTGTATAATAATGTGGAAAATCTTGTGCACAACATTCTTCAGAATTCCATAATTACTTTTGTGATCACTGCATATCCTTCGCGGCATAGTAATCGTTACAATCACCTGTTTCAGTGCTGTGTATAATGACGTGACAGCGAAGAAAGTTTCGCTTCGGATTTTTTTTTATAAGCTTCGTTTCGGATGTTTTTTTTATAAATATAAACTGTTCTAACCAAAATGAGTTGTTTAGGGTGGGAAATTATCTTCAAGTACCAGAGAAAGTATAAATGTAAATGGACCAAAATACATTGTGCGTGAACACATTGCTCAAAGGTATACATTTGTTTTGCACAACCTTCAGACCAAAACTTAAAATTCGTTTAATATTCTTTGTATTACAGAGGATTCAGGCCAGCATAGTTTCATTCTGATTAAGAGCAAATAGCATTACTAAAAATCGTATAACTTGTCACAGTATACATGGATTACGTGCAATAGAAATTTGTAAATAAATTAATTACGAAAATGTTATTAAAGCTATCGATTACATTTTTAAGCGTTAGGGAATATTGTTGCAAACAAAACGTCAATTAAATATTGTATTACCTTATTATAAAAATGGCTCATTTGAGTCCGTAATTGTAAATATGGGATCAACTACGCGTTCAAATCTATGGACAACAAGATGCACAGAGATTACAGGAGTTGTTCTATTGTTTGTCCTGCATCAGAACTGTTCGCTCTTCAGAGTTATTAGACATTGATGAAAGAACTGATATATGGGTAAATGGTTTTGATTTTTTAGTGTGTAGTCTAAGGATTAAATTTCAATTTCAGAGCCTATGCTGTGTATTATATGCAACATGCGTCTTTAAATGTGTTTTCGATCATATATACGAAAAGGGTGACAGTGTATCATTAGCAGTAGTAGAGACATAATATCTCACGAATATTCCTTCTATAAACAGGTAAAACCGGTCATATTGTTACAAAGAATTTATAAAATATGTATTTTTCTTTGTTTTAATTTCAGGACATGCATAATCTTATATTGCATATGCTTCGCCTAAATCCAATTGAACATCCTTATATCTATAGCGTAATAGAAATGGCTCAAAACTTAGTGAGCTGGAAAGTCGAGATTAGCACTAAGCTATGAATATACTTCATTCCAGATTGTGCTTTTAGAATATAAATTTTTCATGGAATTATAATTTTATGTCTTTTTATTTTCCAATGTGGAATCGCATTGAACAGCGGTCTCTTATATCAACATAGGAATACCACATTGCCGTAATTATTTATTACTTAATTCGAATAGTATCCACGAGTAGATGCGAATCAGACATCAAATAAATAAAAGTCTTCGGTAACAGTTATGACTCTAAAAAAACAATTCATTTAATAAAAAACTATTACCTTATTATCTAAAGCTATCTCGTTCATATGTGTATTGGCTCCTGTGCACCCCACATTACAGATGCAAAACAGGTATCGGTGAGGTGAGTGGAAGATGGGAATTTAAAGCGAAGCTAGCAGCCAAAATTTTGATAGGCGTGAATAGCAGAGACTTTAGCTCTTATCGCTTGGTTGTACTTATCGTTAAACCAAGAGCGGTTGGGAGCTGCTATTGGAATACAGAATGTATTCACCCATGCCAAGACTTAGTATATTGTCGTTGACTGGATCGATTCTGCAGTCAAATAGGAGTAAGGATAACAGACAGTAGTAGGACCAATTACGAGATAATGATATCTCTTCACCCGTGGAGTAGTAGTTAGTAGTAGTAATAATACATTTTCCTTCCTTGTTATTTGTCGAAAAAATTTCAGCAATTCAATTGGATTGTAGATGCTTTCTGTTCTAATGATAATTTAAACGTTCAACAACATGAATTCTTTGACATTCAACTTACAAGTCTACAAACTTTATAAAATGTGATTTCGCACATTCTTTCCGCGATCCTTCTAATGTTAAAAACATTTACTTACGAGGAAAACTGCAAAAAAACGTTTTACATACACGTCTTAATCCAATTCTAGCTTTTCCATGTAAATTGAACTTTTCATGTGGATCAAATATCTTACAAAACATATAGACCAAAGGCGGCCAAATCATCAACAGCGGTCGACTGGTAGCCTGCCTAACTCTTTCTAGTCGCCCGCCTGTCTTATACATAAGCACCTTCACATCTCAACATGGAAAAAATGTTTTGTTCTTTTAAGCTTTTTTAATTCCAGTTCTTCGTTCCAAATCTACAAAAGTTAGGCGATGAATGGAAAGAGCCTCGCGTTTTTGATTTTAGTCCCTAGGTAAGAGACTCAATGATTCTTTAGTTTTCTTTAAACTTTCTAAATTCTTTTTTCGAATGTTTCTAGATTTTTTGTTTAAATGTTCTTCCTCATGCCTCTACTAATGTAGAACGGGTATACTCAGTAATTAACATCAATAAACCCAAAATAAGAGATGAACTCCGCACAAACCGCACACAATTCTTCATTCTTTTCGAAATTTTTCCTTAATCTATTCATCATTTCATTACCATTCAATGATGAAATAAACATAGAAGAAATTATAATAAAATTAAAAGAATCTTGGATGCGGACCAGTTGAGAATGAAGTCCTTAACTTAAAATTCGATATGTTTTTTAAATCAAGGGCTTCGTTTCAAAATAGTTATTTGAATTTGTGATAAAAAATATCCATGTGAATGGAGATGTGCAGGATATTTAACAACCTTTTCGGTTCACTTACCTCTGCGAAACAAAATTTTCTACCATGAATGCAATTAAAACAACTCATAGCGCCCGTTTGACAGAAGACCATTTGGAAGAATGTTTACGAATAACTATAAGTACATATGAACTACAATATGAAAAGCTTGCCGAAAATATATGCAATGTCCTATTTCCAGTACATCCTCTGATACGACATAAAAAATAATCGGTAATATGTATTTACAATAACATTATTCGCATGAATAATAAGAAAATAAAGGACCATATTGTTTTATTTATAAACTAATTAGCTTGTGAGAAGAAATCATTATTTTCTCTTAATAAAAAAACTTGATATTGAATATTAATTAGTATTATCTGTGGTTGTTTTAAATTAAATTTATTTTTGGCTTTAAATAACCATACTGATCACTTAACACATACGTTGTTGGTAGACCGCCGCCTATAATTTAAGAAAACAGCTCGCCCGTAGGGATCAAAACGTTGACCATCCCGCAGAATTACTTCAAACCGAATTCCGCAAACAAATGACTGGAATACCCGAAGATGCCCGTGTATCCTTTTCGTAAAATAACTTCAGTTTAAGTTAAGAAAAATACTGGAAGGCCAAAGGAGAGACCATAAAGATTTCACCTCTATTAATTGAATTAAAATTAAAGAAATTGTTTGCTGCGTAATTAGAATAACACAGGGAAAATGGTCTCATTATGTCTTACGGATTTTTGGAATGCGCGAATTTTTATGCTATATAGTAATGAAACCCTCAAAATGAGAAAAAAACATAGCTTACCCACTTTCATCCTTTGGGAAACGGAAAAGCGATTGTCCCCGTTCCCATTTACAGCATTTCACGGCACACCTCATTACTAATTGATTTTTTATTTCTGTTTATAATATGCACTTATAAGTGCAGATCAATTAATCTTATTATTATTATTTTTCACAGCACAATATTTCAAAATACAATTATACACCATGTACACGATTGTCTGCAAATTCAACAATAAAATGACCGATTGAAATTATAATTGTAACGTCTTTTGTGAAAATAAAAACAAAAGTATGCAATTTCGATTTTGCCATAAACACATGCAAAAACCACAGTGTGTAAAATGAACCACTACACCCTTATTCGCCAGTGTGTAAAGAACAACAGTGAACCACTCAACCCTTATTCGCCAGTGTGTAAAAAACCATGTGCTTGGTTATTGAAAAATGTAAACACTTCCCCTTCAGAAAAAAATCAAGTATATTTCTCTCTGTCACAAACATGCTCAATTTCCTTAAGAATACATGCAGTTCTTTCTTTCAAAATTTCCATTAATTTTTTTATTTTATTTTTTCAAATGACGTGGTAATCTCTTTCTATTGATCAGCTGTTCAAGAGATTTCTCTATAGATACTTTGTCTATGGTTGACAACTGATCTTTCATAGAGAGGAGCAAGAGAGGCAAACGCAATGGTTTGGTAATGGTCTGCTTCTGCATTCATTTCATATCTCTTTTCCATCTAGTGATAGGCATTTGTTTTCCGAGACATTTGTCTTAGAACTTGGATTGTTTGGTTGCTTGCCCACCGCTTGGCAAAGGGAGAAGATAAAGATTTGAGAATTTTTTTCTGCGAATTTTTTGTTTTTAGTTTATTATGATTGCAGTTTTGCACATTCGATTTGTTTTTATGGTTTTTAGGTGACTGCGAGTGCGTGGGGAAAGTTAAGCAATTGTGACTGTACGCTCCTATGATTTCAATAATTTATTATAATGTTTCATTATTAGATTTTTCAATTATTTGATTTTTTCGCTCTCCTCTAAAATATTTTTGTCCGACTTAAAATATGGTTTCCCTAATCGCATCACAATTACCTCAGGGTTACCGAAATTACCGAATAAAAGCGAAATTTTAACTAGTTTAAGTCGCTGCTTATGCCGTCTTTTCTTCTTGGTTCGCTGCTTATCGAGCACGGTATGGAAAATGAGTGGGGAAGTTGGCTAACGTTTGCGTAATAATTTTAAAGAATATTGAGGATAAATTCGTCAGAAAAACAGAGATATTGCCATTTAAATGGAACATCTGATTCAAATTACGTTTCTCCAATCCTTCTTTTCCCCTTTCATTCTGAATGTGAATAATTAATATTTCTTTTTTAATCATTGAAGACGAATTCTTCCCCGCTCACAAAGAGGATTGGATGAACTTGTTTTATACGTAAAATATACCCAAATGGTGCATAAATAAATAAATATATTCAATAAGTTTTCATGCTTAAAACGCGACTAGCTTATCATCCAAATAAATGAAGAAAATTGCGTTAGCAATTTTTTCAAATTCCTTATTTTAAAAATAATAAAAATAAATAAAAAATAAATCAAAAAACAAATCTTACCTTCTGTAAGATTTGTCGGGAAGAATCAATATATACATAGGTATGTACATACATATTCCGAAAAAAGCTTATCTGGACACTGCAAACTTAACAAACACATGCATAGATTAGGCATATCCCTACTGATCAATAGCTTGGCGTGGGCTTGATGCGAGGGGACGCAACCAGATTTAGTTTTATAAAAGCGTTAATAGATATACAATCAAAAGTTATTGTAGTGATTCTAATAAATTATTTATACACCTCTCGTTAGCTGCTTTTTAAGCACCCAGGGACCACGATCGAGGACGTGAGAGTAGGTACACTGACTTCTTTTGGAAATACAGTGTCTTGGCCCCCGTGCTGTCAAATTAAAAACAGTTCATCAAATGATCATAGTCAGATCGCAATTTACTTGTATATTATACGAAATTCGGAATGAGTATAGAATTATATTGACAGTAAAAGAACCTTTACTCTATTAGAAGTTAATACATTTTTATACAGCATGCATTATAAAAGTGTAGATTTTAGTGTGACAGCATTTACTTCACAAAAGCACACTCAAATAAATTAAAACTCTATAATATTTACAGATAATTAAGCTACTACAATAAACAAAACGAAATCCGACTTCAATAGGTTTATAGCAATTAAAAACAAAAACATGTATTTAAAACACTTTTTTTTATAATTTTTAAAAGAGAAAAAGAAAATCTATATATGTATACTTGTCATACTTCCAAAAGCCTGCCGACTTTGAGGAAATCTCATCCAAAAAAATACTGCTCTTCCTAGGAAAAGTGGAGTCGGTGTACAATAAGTCAATTAATGGCTGCAGTGTAAATACCACTCGCCCCGCTAAAACTTAATCTTAAATAAACAGAAAGCGTCTGAATTATGTGAAAAGAAAATATAGAACAAAAACTCGGTAGAATACAGAAAAAATTTAGCATTTTATTCAGCCTTTTTTTTCCACAATTTTACGATATTGATTCGAAACCTTCGGCAAAATATTAGAAACTCTTCAGTTCAAATGCTGCCAGAGTTAGATTTTTGAAAAAGGTACTGCGTTTGTTTTTTTTTTAAATCAATCAATAAACGTGTTATTTTCCTCTTCATGTAGGTACCCAACACTTTTTAATATTTTTCGTACATAGGTTTACCAAATATATTTGTAAATGCTACCGGAACTGTTTTTCCGAATTTGTTGATATTTTGTTATAATTACTTTTATAACGGTAAAATTGAAACCCCTGTAACTTGAATAAAATTTATTGCTATACGTTTATTTTAACACGAGAATGAAGATTGGGGTAACTTTATTCAGGAACACAAAAACCGGACAAATTTTATAAAAATCTCTTCTTCTCGTGGTGACGACTCGATCCAGTAGTCTAATTAAATACTCGGTTTCGTATATATGTATGTCATTTTGAATAGTACTGTATAAGAATTGGTAGGCATTGATAATTTGATTAGAATGAAAGCTCACGCTACTACTACATAGTTAAATTTTTGGAAGCTTGGAATCGAGAGCTTTATTTTCTGCCATTCAGCCTTAATTACATCCCTTCTAAAATTTTAATACGATCCTTTTTTTTCTTGGTTTTTAAAGACAGGACATCATTGATTTTACCCGTGTAAAATCGTATCAGCACCTTTGCAATAAAATTGATTATTTGCTGTTTATGACTCATGCAAAATTTGTATTCATTTGTGGAGTCTAATATATCTTCCATTTTTTTTTGGACTCACTATACTTTTATTAAATTCTTCATAAATCTTTTCAGTAAAGTATACGAATTCCATTGAAGGTATTTTTAAATTACCATATACCGAGTTACTTGTTACTTTGTAGGCCTTTAGCTTAAGTAGGGAATCATCAATTGTTTCGTCTTTGCTTAAGGGAAGTAGTAATTTTTAACAAGTAGAACAATTATATGACTTTATTAATTTATTTACTACATATCCTGCAAAATAAACTACTGCATTACTATTTAATGAAGGTATTTTGGAAATTTCTTGGGCCTTGGAAAACTCTCCTCCCTCATTATCACTAATTTCTTCTGCTAAATTTAAAAGGTCATTTTCATTCATGACTCCTTCCTCCGTTTCATTCCTTTGATTTAAGCATATTTCATTAATGAAATTGTCAATATCTTTAGATTGTGAGTCATCAAGAACTTTTTCAATCTCTATAAGATTCCCTTCTTGGATGCTTGAAGTTGAGGACTCACTCAAGAGAGTCTCATCTGTTGAAATATTGTAGCTAGTGTTGACAGTAGGTGCAAGGTTTTGGAAAGCAATTTGCCTTAGATTTTGTGACAATCTAAGTGCTGATGGATTTCGCTCATAGCTTCCTTTACATCTACGCAAGATAGAAATACTATTTTCCAAAGGATCCTGGTTTATATGAGATGTTATGATATAATCCTGAGAATTTTTATATATTTTGCCATATATGAAGAATGCCATTAATTGTTTGTATCATACCATCAAAGCAATATGGCCTCTTCATTCGGCCTAAATGTTTCCATTCACTAATCCAGGCTCGACATTCATTTAAGGTTTTCGTAACTTCTTGATGATTTTTGTCGTCTGATAGAGCACATCTATGTGGATTTGCAGAAAATCTAGTGACGCTATTAAAGCAATCGAAAAGATCGTTTAATTTTTGAAAAGATTCTGCAGTATAAGTAGCGGTTGTTATTTGTTCAGTCGGAAATATATTTAAGAGAATACCTAGTTGAATTCCTATTGAAACTTGTCTACTTAGTACTTGTGTAGCAAGTTTAACATTCATTTTATCGAAACTGTCAGGATAAATATGTTTTTCCGTCAACTTATAACAAGTTTTTATGGTATCGTTTACCTCCTCCCGGAAAATTTTTTCAACAATTTTCCAAGACATATGCTTACCTTTACATTCTATATCAGCTTTTAATATACAGTTTCTAATACTTTTTATTAAGTGCACAGGATCATGTAAAAGAACAATCTCTCTATTTGAAATTTCTATGTAAGGTCTATCCACTGTACATCCCAATAAGGCATACGCTTTTCGATTAACGGGACCTTAATCACAAGTAATTCCAATTACATCAAGGCCGATATTATGTAGAGCTTCAAGAGTTTCTAAAATAATTACTCTTAATTTTTCTGCCTCAACAGCCCCCACATAATATGCGATAGATTGCTTCCAGTTTAGATTAAGACCTCTAAGCATAAATAACAAAGCTGAAGACGCTACAGAATCTTTGCGATCTCCATTTCCAAAATCTGTGAACCCGTAAATAATTTCTTCTCGGGAATCATACTCTAACTCATTCTTAATAGCCATTTCATCGAACAATAAAATGCATTTTTTTTCTAACATGCTCCAGTTCTCGCATTTATATTTTAATAAGTCAAGAATGGTTTGGTTAATTCCTGGAGACAAAATTATCTTACTTTGCCAACGCATTATCGTTTTAATGTGTGGCATTGAAAACCCCATATTTTGCATGGCTTTATAACATGCCGGAGATTTATAGTATATTTTAAGAAAAACGTCCTTTTCTTCAGAGGACCATCCTTTTCCAGGGCCAACTTTGTGAAACAATTGTGTACGTAAAAATGCTTTTACAACTTTAGTTTTAGTTTCAAGCAACTCTCTGACACATTCATTGTCGTTTGTTGTATTTTTGCTTGTGGTCTGAAGCTCTTCCACTTCAAACGATTTTGAAAAGGAAGGTGGGGATGGAGCCTTCCTTATAGGTGGCTCTAAGAACTGAGAAGGGGATGCAATATTTGTCTCAGGTATTAATGGTATTTTATAGTCACGTATATATGTCCGCACGTTATCACTTCGGTTAACTTCTAAATCTGGTGAAGGAGGTGAGTAAGACTCAGTTCCATCAGGCATTGTACATGAAAAATCTCCTGTTGTTAGAGGATAGCTTCTTTTACGTGCTATCCTAGATTTCCAACCGACGTTTGGCCTACATAAAGTATCAATACTATATTGATCACTTTTGCAAAAAGATGATTCATACGGCAACGGTATGGCGTTTGTTAGGAAGCTGGACTTCGTTCCATTGTAGATGATGTCTTCAGAACGAAAGTGCTTTTCACATATAAAAACCTGCACAACATTCTCAATTTTGGTTTTAAATGCTAAACTACCACAATGTAATATCCACATATCGCGCCTTTCATCGCAAGGTAGTTTAAAATAACTAATTTGTGATCCAAAACGATCACAACTGTTACAATTGACATAAAAGCAATATCGAACCATATTAATTGTATTAATTGTATATTAAAATATAATAAAAAGGAGATCAAAATTCAGACGTCAAAGCCAAATCCAAAGCTATTTAATAAAATCTAATAACTAAATTAACAAAACAGAAGGAAAATCTAATTAAATTATTCAAGTTTAATGAAATCCAAACAAAGTTCAAATACCTATACAGCCAATGTCGAAATATTAATAATCAAAATAAAAAATCAGAAGAAATTTCAAATTTAATAAATTCCAATTAACGAATTCAAACACACCGTCAAATTAGCAATAAAATATCAGAAAGTTGAAATGCAAGACCACAGTGAAAATCATAATTTTATAAATCTATAAATAAGAAAAATAAAATCCAAAAGCAAAAATCAAATTTAATACTAATAAAGTAATCCAAGAATACAAAAACCAAACCTCCAAACCTGACTATTTAATTGAACAAAACACACACAAAATATTAAAAAAATAAAATATTTGATTAATTTCAATCAAGAAATCCAATTCAGGGCAAATTTTAATTCAAACTTTCCAAAAAATTCTAAGCTTCACACACGTTTGCTTGGGCAAAAAGTTGATAGGCAACTAAATGTCCGTTAAACTGCACTAAAAGAACCTACACGTAATTTCAACAGAATCATTTCCTCTACTGTTTCTATATCATTCTCAGAATATATAGCAGTATGGTGACAAGCACTTTCGCGTAATTAATTCTAGTCGTATTGTTAGTGGCCACCAAGAGTAAATAACCATTCTGCCGAACTATTTTGTAATTTCTAAAAAAAAAATGCTTATTGCTTATCTACGCGTCTAGCTCATAAAACTTGTTAGCAGCCTAAGCAATATGCACAATAAAAATTCTGAAGAAGAAATGTGCAGTAAACTTCTAAGAAAAAAATTGAGGGCTTCCTTAAATCAGGTCCAGGCATCGTTGATTTTATATTGGAGTAAGGCATTGCTGGCTAACCCTTCCGTTACACCATCAAGTGGAGGCATCGTCGAATTTATATAGGATACTCATGCCATGCGGATCACAGAAAACCCGTACACCGGAATGAGGAGATATCTATAAAGGCAGGTACACACGCTCAAGCAAATCTTGCGACTTGCATGACCCAGTCGTATGATTTGCATGAGCGTGTGTAGCGGTCTTTACACTCCATAATCAATGGCATCCCAACTCTAGTCAATTTAATTTATTCATTACATTCCATCCATCCATTCCTCCCGTGTAGCTGGCCATCCTTTCTATCCATCCATTAATTTTAACAAGTAAAAACGCTAGAATGGGTCTAACAATAACACCAATTCTTATGAGATGAATGCCCGTATTTAATTTGGTATAGACACCCATCTGCGCAACTTTCATTTTTGAAGTGGTTTTCCGCATATATTTCTAGAACGGTTCGTCGGAAAGTAAAAATGATTAGGACCGATTTCATAGGATACGTAAAAAAACTAAATTTTTGTATGGCAAGACCAAGAAGGGGTTGCCCTGTTTAGTCCACTTTTAAAATTTTATTGACTATTGTTATAAAAACGCCATGTACAAAATTTCAACTATTGTTCAAATGTTGTGGTCCATTCCAGCATGTTCCATCAACCATATAAAATTTATATACTCTGCTCAATATACAGAGTATACTTGTATACGTAAAAACCCTTCAGTTAAGTAAACGCGTTCTCAAGTTATTGTGCGGACGGACAGACAGGACAGATGAAAATACAAAAATATATTATGTGTGGATGTCCAATCCATTTTGCTCTACCATCATTATTTCTATGCCCTACAAACTGAATGACAAACTTAAACTACAACTACAATAGCCGTAAACCCGTTACGGATTTCAACGAGACTGAGGTTTAATTACGAAAAATTGTCATTTTTATCACATTCCGTAAGGGTTATTATCTTCACATTTACTGTTTTCAATTTTTCGTAAGTAAACCATAGTCTCGTTGAAATCACGTCTTTACGACTATTGTACTCGAGTCATTAGTATACCCTATGATTCAACATCTAGATTCTAGGATAAAAAAAGATTTCAAGATTCTGACGTCAAACCCAAATCCAAAGCTAGTCAATAAAATCCTACAACCAAATCTGAATGATTTATCTAAATTAACCTAACAGAAGAAAAATCAAAAATCGTAAAATATGCACACTATAATTATAGCCATTTTGTTCTCAATACTATTATAAAATAATTTAGAAACTTATGATATTTGAAGAATAGATAGGTGAACATTATGCATTCGCCACCGAGGTATATACCGCATATATGCAACCACCAAATATATTACGTCATCAAAGCTTTAAAGAAACTCAACTCAACTAACCTGATTTGTTCTACGTATAAAAGTTTTATAACAAAGTTGTATAACAATGCTCAATATTCTCAAACAGGTACAACTATAGCCATCTAGCGTGGAAGTGACTAGTTAAAGTTGCCCCCACTATATAATATATACACAATGAAAGTACTCTTTTCTTAGCTCATACTAATGTTTTTTATTTATTTCCAGCTGTGCTCAACAAATGTATGCATATTCATTGCTTGCTAGTTTTTCTTTGATAATTTAAATGTAGGTATGTACGTATGTACGCATGTACATATATATATAACAAATCTCAATTATCTATTAAAATTGGGTATGTACGTATGTATATATATGTCGTAGACATTTGACGGAACTCAGCATTTCACGAAAAGTTTAGACACTTCATGAAAAGTAGACAGATAGTGTACCGGTTTTGACTTGGCCACTTTTTACATTATGTGGCTGAAATTTTTAGCCAATTCATGAAATGCTAAAAGCGTTTACGCCGATACTGTAATACCACCCTATATAACCAAATACTAGTAGTGGGAGATGGGTGGTGGAGGGGGAGGTCGCACCCCGGGCTGCGACACACACCCCACACATGCACACACATATGCACACATACATGCGCTGTCCGGGGTGCGACCTACCCCTCGACCACCCATCTCCCACTACTAGTATTTGGTTATATAGGGTGGTATTACAGTATCGGCGTTAACACTTTTAGCATTTGATGAAGTGACTGAAAATTTCAGACACATAATGTAAAAAGGGGCTAAGTCGAAACCATTACATTATTTGCCTACTTTTCATGAAGTGTCTAGACTTTTCGTGAAATGCTGAGTTACGTCAAATGTCTACGACCTATATATAACAAATCTCAATTATCTATTAAAATTGGGTATGTACGTATGTACGTACGTATATATATATAACATCTTGTTTGGAGGAACAGATAAATTTTCTTAAAAATTTATTAGACGAACAACATTTTAAAATTGAGGGAATCGAGCAAAAAGTTTCGGTAGTTCAACAAAAAGTATCGGAAGCACAATAAATGACCAAATCAAAGACAAGAATCGAAAAATGTAAACCGAAAAACCCAATTTATTTCACGTTAAAACAAGATTTTTGCTCCAATGATTAATAAAATCATGCGGAATAAGATAAACTGATAATTTTACTAACCAAAGGCAGAAGCACATCCCAGCAAGCCTCAGGCCTGCCCTCTCTCAGGCTTCCTTGTAGCACGTCTCAAGGCTTGCATCAGAGAAATGAAAACAAAATGATACTACCGGCAAAGAATAAATAACTAAAAGAAGGGACACAGAAGAGTGCTCCGATTGTTTTGCATTTAAATGTACACGGCAAGAAAAGGAAGGAAAGAAGAGAAATAAATAAATAAAAAATCAAACCCTCTCTGAACATTTTACGAATAAGACAAAAAATTTGAAAGCGACAAGCAATGTCGGAAAATGTTAGTAAGTATTCTGAGTTTCTAAAATTTCGATAGTTTAAAATTGAAAATTATGGATAGAAAAAAGCACCGTATCGGTGCTTCAAAGCGGAAGCAACGGCAGGAAAGAGAAGAAAGTAAAAAAAATTGCCCAAGCTTTTTTCTACGAAACCTCTTTCAGCTACATTTCCTTCCGTGTCAGAAATGTCTGTCACAAGTGACAAGTGTGAGGAGTGTTTATCCAGTGATAGTGTACTCACCGCTGTATCAGTTAATAAAGCGACTCAAGAAGATCTGGATCCAATAACTCTCACCATTGCTCGTGCTGCAAATAACTACGTCGACGCTTTCGCGCAACCTACAGTAGAGGAATCATCCATCTCTACATTTTTCAAAGTTCTTGAAATTTCAAATAACTTGGGAAAGTTCATAAACAAGAAATTGAACGACAACGGAAAACGACTGATTCTTGACATGGGATCACTGAAACCTCCAGGACGTTTTCCGAAGGACCTACACCAAGGACACAGGACCTTTTCAGAAGCTTATTTTGTTTCTACGTCATAATACGGACCAGCTGATCTTTTTTGGATATGCTACTCAAAAATATTGGATGCTGCCAACTGCCAATCTTGTTGGTTGTTTGCTGCGAAAATAAATGTATTGTGCACAGGCATTCGAGACTGGACGCATTTATCAGATAGAGTCCAGTAACATAGTTCCTCGAAAGCACACACGGAGGCATGTGCTGTATATATAGCCAAAAGCCGAATACATATATTGCGCCAGTCATAGCTTAAATTGGTAATTAACGATGCCGTTCGAGGTTCTGTCGAAATTTAGACATTCTTTGCAATAATGCAAGACTTGTTTAACTTCTTTGGAAACAGCATTAAGCGCTCTGACCTCTTATTGGAACTCACCGTCGAATAAGAAATTATCTTGAAAAAATTTAATCCGACAAGATAGTAAATCAGTGTTAATACAATAACTGCAGTCAAACTTCGTTTTTGCGATATTATCAAAGCATTGTCGGAAATAACGCTGAAGAGTTTGTAATCGTTTATTTTAAGTTGAACGTTGCGGGTTAGCTTTGGAGTTACGACAGGGTCAAGGCATTCAACGACGGGGAAGAAGAAGATTAAATATACCAGGTTTGAAGTCGTGAAAAGAGAACACTTATTTATTTTTATACTGAACAAATGTTTTTTATTTCACAAAAATTACTTAATGTCAGTGATAAAAAATTTTCTTAAATAATACACGAACTGATTTTATTTATATGTCCTTCTTTAATATTATACACCATTGGGTTTTTTACTCGGCTACGACAATGTACTTCTTAACTAATACCTTCTTAAATTTAACCTTTTGTTCATAAGGTTTTACAAAACTTAACTTAACACACACTTAACCTTTTGTCCATAAGGTTTTACAAAACTTATCTTAACACATACTTAACATTTTGTCCATAAAATGCTTACACATTTACACTTAACCTTTTGTCTATAAGGTTTCACAAAACTTAACTTAACACACACTTAACCTTTTGTCCATAACGTGCTTACACATGTTCACAAACTTAACCCAATACATAATATTTCCACTCTATTGTCTCTGCTGATGACTTTATCATGCTCTTTTGGCAAGTGTACGTTTAGATTTCAATTCTTTTATTTAATATTTAGATTTCAATTCTTTTATTTAATATACACGGAAAGACGGGTAAGTCTCAAGTTTGGATAACCTCAAACTCGGCGGGAGCGGAATATTACTAAAATACAATGGAAGACGAGTAAGTCTCAAGTTTCGATAACCTCAAACTCGGCCGGAGCGGAACATTACTAAAATACACTGGAAGACGAGTAAGTCTCAAGTTTCGATAACCTCAAACTCGGCGGGAGCGGAATGTGGCTATCTACGGGATTTGATAGGTAAATCTCAAGTTCGGAAAACCTCAAACTTGGCGGGAGCGGAATATTACTAAAATACACGGGAAGACTGAGAAGTCTCAATTTTTGATAACCTCAAACTCGGCGGGAGCGGAACATTACTAAAATACAATGGAAGACGAGTAAGTCTCAAGTTTCGATAGCCTCAAACTCGGCGGGAGCGGAATATGGCTATCTACGGGATTTGATAGGTGTACTGTCCGTTAGTAGAACGTACACGCAAATTTGATTAAGTGACTGAAATGAATACACTGGTAAATTTGGATCAAGATCAGTGGTCTATTTCCTAACAACAAATCAACACTGCTCACCTTCTTTGACTTTCAAGAAACTATTGCACTTAGTTTTTAGAATCTCCCACTATTAAGATCAGATTATGTATAAAAAGGTTTCAGGCCAACGATTCAAAAGTATGGGAAAACACATTTACAGGATTACTTATAGATATATAAATAGATATTCAATATATAGGTTTAATATAGAGCAAAAGTTAGAATAAGTTAACTTCAAAACACTGGCACTCTTGTTTAACTGAAATATCTCGAGTAATTGTATTAAGACAGAATTATATAAATTGTTGGGTCAGAGATTAACACACACTTATTGACACCGATTTATAATGTACGATTTTTAGAAATAGATATGTCGAGACAAAACTCTGTAGATAAATTTTGGTCTGAGATTTTTGTATTACACTAAAACACTTATTAGCACCAAGTTATAATATGAGATCGTCAAAAAATGTAATAAAAATAAATGTGTAAAATAGATATGCACATGAAATGTACAATATTTATATGTGTATATAAATCAAAATATAGTCAAATAGATATATGAATAAGTATTAAAATGTTACAAGTGGCTGGTACTCACCGATCTAAACTTGGCACTTAAGATGGTTGACTTTAAGCTAATGTTAAGACCCTTTGTTTTAATCGTTGACTAGAACAATTCTTTATTTCTGTTAAGGGCAGAAATAAAGTGTTAATGTTAGTATGGATTATTTCAGTCAACTCCCGAAATAATATTCTTTAAGTCAGTCAACGCCTGGCTTAAAGTGTTATCTTAATTTCAGTCAACTCCCGAAGTAAGAAATTTTATTTTAGTCAACTCCTAAAATAAAATGTATATTAGTAATGATTATTTCAGTCAACTCCCGAAATAATATTCTTTAAGTCAGTCAACCCCCGGCTTAAAGTGTTATCTTAATTTCAGTCAACTCCCGAAGTAAGAAATTTTATTTTAGTCAACTCCAAAAATAAAATGTATATTAGTAATTATTATTTCAGTCAACTCCCGAAATAATATTCTTTAAGTCAGTCAACCCCCGGCTTAAAGTGTTATCTTAACTTCAGTCAACTCCCGAAGTAAGAAATTTTATTTTAGTCAACTCCCAAAATAAAATGTATATTAGTAATGATTATTTCAGTCAACTCCCGAAATAATATTCTTTAAGTCAGTCAACTCCCGGCTTAAAGTGTTATCTTAACTTCAGCCAACTCCCGAAGTAAGAAATTTTATTTTAGTCAACTCCCAAAATAAAATGCATATTAGTTATTATTATTTCAGTCAGCTCCCGAAATAATGTGATTTGTTAATAAGAATTCTATATCAGTCGATACCCGATATAAAATGTTAGTCCCTACCTATGTCAACTTATCCCAAACGATTCCAAGTGCAAAAAGAGATCGAGATCAGCCAGCTTGTCGTTTATATAGCCCTTGCTTGCACACGACACCACTGATAGAGTAGCAGCGGCGTATGATTACAAGAATTGGCAATGCAGCTGTGCTCTTACGGGACTAGCGATAATATGCATAGCAACCAACAAAAATGCATAGCAACAAGAAAATTATAGCAACCCATGCTGCTGTGTTAAATTGAATTATATATGCAAAAAATATTTTCTTTATCACGTAGCGAAGCAATTCCCGTTGGATAGTACTTGCAATGATGATAATGATAGAATTGCAAATTGATCGGCTTGATCTGATTATATTTGTGTCATGCATTGTATGCTACATGAAAGATTGAATTTATATTATTTTCAGATCTCAATTTTAGCATGATTTTTTGTAATATGTTCTTTTTCAGGAATAGTTTTTAGCGCGGATCTAACTGGTTTAAACAAATGGAAATAATCTTTATTTGATCTGCTCGTTGAGGCTATAATTTTGTATTATATTCGTGCAATGTGCTATGTAAAAGACAAATACATAGCTTTTTTGGGTTGTGTACCTGTATTTTTATTAAGAGTAATCAGATTAGAAATAAGTTTATTAAAAATTTTATGCTTTGTTTTTAGTATGTTTTCTTTTCAGAAGTTGTGTGTTAAGAAAATTATATTCGAACCGATTTGGTTCGAACAATAGGTAAATCTCAAAATCTCGGAAAACCGCAAACTTGGCGGGAGTTGAGTCAATCACTTTTTCGCAGCTAAGTCCAGTAAAGTTCTCAGCCAGTCGAAGCTTGTTGATCGACTGATTTATTTTCGGTGCCAGGTCGCCTTTTATAGACGTGAAAGTGTTGCCGTCTTGATGATTCCATCCGGCAAGTGATATCTCAGGCAACCTGAGTGACCATCATGCATGGAACGTTGAGAGGGTTTGTTTATACATGAACATTTAAGTTTTACTTTATTGTAAACAAATCAGTCAGTCAATCGGGTTAAGCACTACTTACTAATATACGGTATGAAATAACGGGCACTTGTAGATTTAAATTTTCATTTGTAACTTCATAATAAATTACAGTAAAGACGAACGTAGTGAAGCAGAAATTATAAAATCAAAAATGCTCAATTCTGAATGTGTATTTCTTTATGAATTCATGCACAGTGTATTAAACAAGATCAACATTCCAAACTCTTGCAAAAATGTGATATCGTTTTGGATGAGGTGCGTAAGGCTTTGGACGAAACAACTGAGAAATTTAAAAAAAGTACAGAAATGACTTCGAGTCATTTAAATTCAAGGCCACTGAAATCGCAAAAAAATACGATATCGATCCCACCTGAACAATCTTAGAATTAAAATAATTTAAGGGCATTGTACGTGCATATACAACAAATTTATTGTCAGCACATACTTACGGGATATTACATTCCATTCAATCAATTTGTTGGATATGCACAAGTTTATTGCTCCATATGTGAATTTTTCGCTAATTTCACATGCGCATTTCCTCACCGTCAGCAAATTCTATAATTTGCAAGCAGGACTTGCGACAGTGAGGAAATTCTAGATTAGCAAGAAGTACTTTAAATAAATTTTAAATATAAAGAGGAACAGGATAAATAAATCAGTCAGTTTGTTTTCAAATCAGATATCGACATTTTTCATTTTATATGTAACCCGTTACCTTTCAGATTATTTTCTGGTGTAGTGGTTTATGTACCGCATACACCCCAACAAATAACAGCCAGGGTTTAAAACCTTGACTGCGCCTTCATATATGTGAAATAAAAGAATTTCACATTTGTGGTGACCCCGACGCAATTTAAGTGTAACACTTGAATCACAGTTAAACACATCAACCATCATTTCTGAGATTTCGGCCTTCTACAATCCAGAACAATTTCACATTCTACACGAAGAAATATGTCAAAGGGTACGCAAGGGTGCTGAACAAAAGGAATATGCGAAAGGAGTGAAACAAGTCACTACTAACTACGATTCAGATTCACTCGATAGGAAAACAACAGTAACTTACAATGAAGAGAGGCGTCGTCGTCTAGAAGCAGCTTGATCGCTTTCGAAAAGACCGATGAAGAAATCAGAAATCTGCCCTCTCCACCTATAAGTCATTCATACTTCACCACGGAATGCTATGAAACGACGGCTCAATTCTATGAACAATATGTTGAACAAATCATGCAATTGATAAAGAATGATAATTCAGTCACTTTATCGCTTATTCGCCACACTCGAGAGCTTGGACAGCAACAAACATCCGCAGTCCTTCTTCGAGCTAAAAGTCAAGACAATTCAGCGCTACTGGTTCCAAGTGGAAGAGCAAAACAGCACCATATGGCAGCTAGTAGAGGACGCCGCCCAGTGGGGCTATATTCAGCTAGAAGACATTGTGCATCGCCATCTAATGGAATTATCTGCAATAATAGAAAAACAAGGCCATGCTCCACTGCCATCAACACAGGCTCCAGCATCTAATACAGCTATTGTAAGTTTACCAAAAATAACGATACCAAAGTTTGATGGCGACTACGCAAAATGGCGACAATTCTTCGATCTGTTCTCTAAGAAGGTCCACAATCAGACAATGAGCACTTTACAAAATATGGTACTTGAAGATGAATCTAGCGGGAGACACTTCACGCTATCTGATGAAAATTACTCCACTGCATGGAAATTATTACAGGACCGATACGAGAACAAAAGCTTATTAGTCGCAGCACTCATTATCAAACTACTAAACCAGTCATCTAATGCAGCAGAAACTTCATCAGCCACATCAACAAAGACAATGCATGACACAACGCAATATTAGGATTGGAAAATCTTGGCATTCCTACCAACAATTGGGATCCACACCTGCTCCACATTTTACTCAAAAAAGTGGATAAGACCACACACCAACCTTACGAATAATCGTTAGCCAAAGGAGATCCAATCACCTAAGGAATTTCTGCTTTTCTTGAAACTCGCTTTCAATCTCTTGAAGCACTGGGCCATAAGGGCAAGGGTTCAGACGATTATAACAAAAGACAGAGTACAGCCAAAACGCTAAAATCAACTATATCATCAAATCAAAGATGTGTAGCATGCAGTGATAACCACCAACTGTTTCACTGCAGTAGACTTCCACGAATGTCATCTAGCTGCACGCTGAATTTACTACGTAAATACAACCTGTGCATTAATTGTCTAAAGCCAGGTTATTCGGTTTCGACTTGTACCCTCAGAGGATGCACCAGATGCGCTCAGAGGCATAACACCCTAGCGCGCACATAGAGCGAACTCAAAGGACTGAACCTCCCAAGGTATTCAACAATCCAGCATGCCATCACTTAAGGCCTAACGTTCAGGAATTCATCCCTTCTCATTCGGTTAATACCGGGATAAGCGATCAGCCATTAGCTTTAACTGTCTACAAGTACAAAGAAAAGCAGGATCATGTACTTCTGAGTACTGCACGAGTTTAGTGAGTGACAGTGGTAAGGAAATAGAATGCAGTGCCATCCTTGATTCAGGCTCACAAAATATGATTACCACAAAAATTGTTAAAAGGCTAGCTGTGAACCCAACGCAAGAATCATTGTACATACAATGCATTGGAAGTGGAAAGCAGCACTCACAGAAAAGAATAAGTGCCACATTGAAATCCAGAATAAATGGGTCTTCCACAAGATTGGAGGCCTTTGTCCTCACCCATATAATTTCAAATCAACCCAGTCAATCAATGGACACATACCCTTGGAAAATACAACAGAATATCGCACTAGCTGATCCAGCATTCGATCAGCCAGATCGCATTGACCTTCTCCTCGGAGCAGAGTTTTATCTTCAGCTTCTACCTATTAGACGAATCAGTTTGGGACCAAATCTGCCAACCTTACAAAACACTGTTTCTGGTTGGATCGTAGCTGGCAAGATTAGCGGTACAACGGCAGCTGTGGCAACTTGTGGAGTATGTACAGATTCTGAGGTAGATTTAGACAAGGCCATCGAAAGATTCTGGAAGATTGATTGAAGACTTACGTAAACAGTATGTCGATTTTATGGACGAATACATACGACTAGGGCCAGGCGCGTATCCAGACCTTCAGCCTGGGGGGGTCACACCTAAAATGTTCGAGGAGAGAAAAAAGTTGGAAGTGGTCGCTTTTAATTTTTTTTTATCATATTTAAGTTAGATATCACAAAACCCAATTTTCGCTTTGATTTGGAAAACCTGTCGATAATATTATCCACATCAATGTCGATCTTAGAGTGGACAGATATTAAGGTCTCATATCCAGATTCTCTTTCTCGTGCAAAGCTTGTAGAAATAGTTGTGACGCATCCGATTCTGTCACGGGTGAAGTAAATGACTGAGAGTAAGAGCACAGATAACTAAATACAGATAAAGAATGGCCTAACTAAAAATTGACCCCACTTACAATCAGCAGCCAACTACTCATAGCCAAGTAAAGCTTTTGTCAACAGCCAAGTACCTAAAGCTTTGTAGTACAGACAACAACACTTTGCTTTTTGTAGCATAGTTTTCCAAGCAGGCTTTTATAACTTATATAAAAGGCACTCGTATGTGGCGTATGTTTTGCATACACACTGTTATTAAGAATTTACTGGATATTTTTTCGTTGGAATATGTATAGGGTACACTATTGACTATCGAGGGGCAGCTCTGTGAAAAAATGTCTTTCGGTGTTTTATTTTTGGATTTGTTTTTTCTGGTCATTCGTATTTGAATTTGGTAGGTGTTTATACCAGTGTTAAAAGTGTAAAATTTGTGGTTAATTTGAAATTTAATTTTATTAGGTGGTGTTTTTATAGGTAATTACAATACTTTTTAAAAATGGCCGAAAGATCCACCGAGTGGAATATAAAGTGCAGCATATTATCTTGCCAAGGTACTGCGAAAAATTTTCCAAGCCGTAAGTTTTTCAAATTTCCCAAAGTAGGGTCCGATAAATATAATGAATGGCTTCAAGTATGTTCCAGCTCTGCTGGTGAAATACAAGCTAAGAAAAAGCCTTACATTTGTAGCATTCATTTTCAGAGCAAATATTTTGGAAAGCGATTTTTAAAAAAAAATGCAGTTCCATCCTTAAATCTAGAATTTCCTTCTGTTGATATTTCTCGATCACCATCTCCATACTTCGATAAGTCGAGAGCTACAAAAACATATGAGAGGAAATTTATAGAATCGGACTTCACCATAGAAGAATTAAATCAAGCGTCAGCTGCTTTCAATAAAAGACCGAATTTTTCTTCTTCACCAATACCATGTGAGCAATGTCCAAAGCATTACAAAGAAATAAAATTACTGAAACAGCAAATAAGAACACTAAAAACGGAAAATAAATCTTTCAAAAATGAAAAAAAATTATTGCGAAGAAAGGTCAAAGTTTTAAATAAGAGGGTGAAAAGGACCAAGAATAAATACAAGAAAGTGAAGGATTATAAAGAAATATTAACCGAAAATATAGAAAGATTAGAAAATATAAATGAAAATACTAAAGTTTTCTCCAAAATGATATTATTACTGCCAAGAACATATTCAGAGGCTGAAAAGAGAATAGCGCAATGTATTTATTTTCGGTCCTCTGCCGGTTATACTTTCCTCCGTGATGTGCTTGGACTCCATATGCCCCATATAGCTTCTATGCATAATTGGACAAAAATTAAAAGTTTATCCCCAGGTGTCAATAAAAATATATTGCATGAAGTAAAAACACAAGTTGATAACCTTCCGGAAAAAGATAAAGAAGTTATTATTATGTTTGATGAAATGTCTATTCAAGAAAATCTTGTATATAATATAAGTCGAGACAGGATTGATGGATACGAAGTATATGGAGATGGAGCGAGACATAAAAATTTGGCAAAACATGTGCTTGTGTTTATGGTAAGAAGTATCTGCAGAAATTTTAAACATGTCCTTCACTATATAGCCTGCTCATCTTCTTTGACTGGAAATATTTTAAAAGTTGAATTAATTAGATGCTTGGAGTTTTGTATCCAACTTGGGCTTAACATTCGAGCAATTACGTGTGATCAGGGTCCCATAAATAGGAAGTTGTTCCGTGAATTGCAAATATCTAAAGATAAGCCCTTTTTTCAACACAATACTAAAGCCATATACGCCTTTTATGACATTCCACATTTATTCAAAACTTTTAGGAACAGATTGCTAATGGGTGAGATTAGTACTTCCGATGGAATAATATGCTGGAGGGTCATTGCATTTATATATAATTCCGAAAAGGGAAAAAGCACAAAAGTGTGCCCAAAACTAACTTATTCTCACATCAGTCCCACCAACTTTCAAAAAATGAGTGTTCGACTTGCTGTGCAGGTCATCAGTCACAGCGTTGAAGCAGGTATTAAAAGTTTTGTAACGCTAAAAAAATTTCGTAAAGAATTGGAAGGAAAAGCCGAAGCTACTGCCAAATGTTTCAAGAAAATGAATCGATTATTCGATATTTTAAACGGCAATCCCCCATTGATGAGGGATTCGCAAGACTTTGAATTTCTTTTAAAAATGAAAGATTACATATCTAACATGAAACCCCTTACCTCTAAAAGAAGTGTTTTTTGTTTCAGTGGTTTGTTAATATCAATTGAGTCTACAATAAAAGTATCATTATCAATTTTTGAGTTACATACAAATATTTTTTATATCTACGGTCGGAAACTTAACCAAGATCCATTGGAAAATTTGTTTGCACATATAAGAGCAAGAAATGGTTATAAAACTAATCCCAGCCTTTATGAATTCAATCAGTTATTGGCAAAAATAATAACAATTAAATTACTTTTTACTTCAACTTTTTCAAATTGCGAGGATGACAGTGACGAATATTTTAGGAAAATAGCTTAACTCCGATTAATTCAATAAACATTTTACAGAACATAAGTGAAAACGATGAAGAGGACTTAGACAGATCTTTCTCGATAGAAGTGACGCCCGAACTACAGCACGCAGAAATTCCTTTAGACACGAGTGATGTTGCCGTGAAATACTTTGCCGGATATTGCTTTTTTAAATTAATGAAAAAACTGGGCGTCCCTTGTACAAAATGCACAAATAATGAAATGACCAAAGCAAATACATCTTGTACTGCTGTTCTTTCAGACATATTAATACAAACAAAACAGTATGAAAATTGCAAAGAAGATAAGTTCTTAATAACGTATATTTTCCGATCCATTTTTGAAGTGGAATCACATACCTATTCAAAATATAAAGTCAGTAATTTCTAAAAAATGTGTTGATGATACAAACAAAAGTTTCGAAGGATGGTTTGATCACAGTGATAATTGCTACGATCATCGGATGAAAATTCTCAACTTTATGATCTTAGTTTTAATTAGAAAAAATTGTGCATGGGTTATAGATGTACATCACTCGAATAAAAAAAATCGTGCACAAAATAGAAAAAGAAAAATTATATCCATATTAAATGAATAAAAATTCCAATAAAAGTTTAATGCATAACTGAAATCATATCAAATGTTAAATAACTTAAATTTGAAAAATTATTTTTTATATAATGAAGTTTTACTCTGAAGTTTAAATTAAATTGAACCTAGTCTTACAATTTTCAAAAATTAACGTCAAATTTTTCAATTTAAAAAAATGAATTTATTCTCTTCACTCCAGGATTTCACCGTAGTTACGGCTTCTGTTTCTATGGTTCTGCCCTACGAGATTTTTGATTTGCAGATGCACCAGCTTGCTTAACGATACCAATCCAGAGATTGATTGGCAATATTTCCTTCCCTTCAAATCTAGCGCTCCTCTACAAGTCCTATATCAGAATACAATTCACACATCTGGGTGTACAATCTGCGAAAGTCCAAGAGTGATATACATCAGCACCTCCGCCACTATCCTCATGTCTCCTAATCCTTTCCTTATCTCCTTCCTGCTATGCTGTGCTTTGCATAATAAGGTATCTCCTGAGCTTGGCTTAATAATATAAAATTTTTTTTTTTTTGTAGAGTGCGGTAAAGCCAATTCCACCTTATTCTTTCGATTTCTTCATCGAACTTCTCCAAACATATTCACTAGGCACTCGACATGTCTCTGCTAGTTTTTAGGATGCTGGGTATATGTTGTGTTGTCTAGGATAGCTGAGAAAATGAGCCTCTAGATTTGGTTATACGGAAACTGACATCTTATTTTATAGCATCAGTTTCGATAATTTGTTACGTCTCTCGACCAATTGGGATAAGCTCAATAATCACATATATGTATTTTTGCTGCTTGTAATTAATTAATTCATGAATTTTAAAATTGTTTCATGTATAACTAAATTTGTAAGAGCATTATGGGGTTAAGCAGTATCTATTGGAATAACTCTGTCAGTATTATCACCTTCTTCATCAACTCTATACCGATCCTCTAAAGTCTTTCCAAACATAATTAACTTCTGTTATGCAAAAAGGTCAAAAGGAATGAAAATGGTAGCTCGCCAATCTGATGTTAGAAGTGTTCGTGCGCGCTGTCTGAATTGGGAAGCTCTATAATATAAAGGCCCCTTTCGTTAATTCAAAGCTTGACGAATGCCGAATAAACTTCGATCAGTTTTGGACAGCCTTGCGATCTATGAGCCGGAAGAGGCAGACGCGGCAATTTTTTGAGAGCGCCCTTCGTTTTTCAGTTTTTAGACCAGAGCACATCGGCAGTAGATAGTTTTTTAGAGAAGTCATAGTTTGGTCGGACTTTATTTTTATTAATAAACGACATCGAGTAATCAAAATAGTTTCGGTTGTTCTGGCTTGTTCTACCATCGCGGGACAGATCAAAAGTTAACATAAAATAAAATCAGGTGATTTAGTTAAACTCGTGGTTCCATGAAATGTATTCAAATTTGAATGTTATTGACAGTATTGCTTCCTCCCAAGTGTTCGCTCATTTCTGTAATGTTTTTTTGCAAGATATTGTTGGTTGTCGGAAGTAATTAATTTTTATTTAAATAAAACTGTGGTTGGATTGCTTATGTAATTATTGAGCCTCCCAATTGGCGCTCATACTAAAATCAATAAAAAAAGTAACCCTCCCTTCTCCGCCGAACTACCTAACACTAACAGGCCTGTTACGTCTTTAAGGCAACGTAACACATTACGCCACCAAGAAACAGAAAAAAATATCTTTGTCTAGCTCCAGTATTCACATTATCTACCTAACGAAAAAGAAATGCCTGTCTACATTCATAAGCATTGATTTAGCGCCCCACGTACCCAAATAATCTAAAATTCCAATTCTTTAGACCGTTGCCAGCCACAACAACGATTAACGCATATAAATTCTAAAGAAAAATGCTCAATTTGATTCCCTAGAAAAAAATTTAGGTTTGTCTGAGGCTCGTTATATTTTAAATGGCCCAGGCGCGCGGCTTGAGTCAAATCACTCGTCTAGAGCTTACACCGGCACCGTTGCCTAATGTCGGCCACCAATTCCCACATGTCGTCTTGTTATTCCTCCTCTGTTCTATTGCTTGCAACGTTGCAACTAAAAATCCTCTTGAACAAAATTTTATGCAAAGGCCATAGCACAGGCCATAGTTACTTGTTCTACCACAGATTTCTCGACTATTGGTATTGTATATGTATAATTACAGTATTGCTTTTTTGCTAACAGTGTGCATACAAAACACGCCACATACGAGTGCCTTTTATATAAGTTATAAAAGCCTGTTTGGAAAACTATGCTACAAAAAGCAAAGTGTTGTTGTCTGTACTACAAAGCTTTAGGTACTTGGCTGTTGACAAAAGCTTTACTTGGCTATGAGTAGTTGGCTGCTGATTGTAAGTGGGGTCAATTTTTAGTTAGGCTATTCTTTATCTGTATTTAGTTATCTGTGGTAAGAGCTTGCACCTTGAATCACATTCAAAGGAATAGGAGTAGAAGTGCATGATATGTCACTGACTATATCTTTTGATGGGAACTTAGCTGATCTTGCTTTCTTCTGAAAATAGTTATCAATGGTCTTATCAGTCTTTTGCTTTCCACTTTCGCTACTATTTCTACCTCCATCGCTAACCGCTGTAGCAAGTTTATTCTAATCCTATAAATTAAAAGTAAACGTGAAGTTAAATTAAACAGCACTACTTGAATTAAATACGAAAGTACAAGCAAAGCAACGGCAACTACCGCAGAGGAAAGCGAATGGTTTTTATTTTTATAGTCTTGCTGTAAAAATTGTAGAATAATTTTAATAAATCAAACTGATCGTTTTCAGCAATCAATAGTGTATAAAAATTCGAAAGAAAAATGTTTAAGTAAATTTCTAAGAAAAAAAAGATATGCTTGCCAACGCTTATCAATATCTTTAGCGACCCAGATCAGCCAAGGCACCTGAATCAACATAACTCTTTGGAATCATTGTCCGCCCCCAATAGTGCATGAAAAATCTAAAGAAAATTTTTCAGATCTTTCTAAGAAAACTGAATGCTTGTGCCCCTGTCCGAAAGAGTGAGCCACCAGAATCAATGCATCAATTCGTTTAGACCGTTGTCGGTTCAAATTCTTAAGAAAAATTTGCAAGCGTATTTCTAAGAAAAATTTAATGCTATGAACGTTAAAATTTTGAACAACTCTTGAATCAGTGTCGCTATGAAAAATCATCGGGTGGCTAGACGTTGATTGCATGGAACTAGGGTTTTTCATTGTTCCCAGATCTGAGGGATTGAACCCTTTTTTAAGGGATTTTTCCTTGAAAGTTCAGTTGAAACACAAAACTTTCAAATTAAGGGATTTTGACTGAGGAAGCAAATTTAGAGTTTCTATTTAATTGTGAGGGACTTGTGTCCTACTACTATGCTATACTATGTTATATTTGTTACGTGATAATAAGCCCAATGCGCTGCGGTGTACGTGTGCTTAGTTTCCCGTTGGTCTATTTTGCGGAATATCTTGTATTGGAAATAAATTAGTAAAGTAGAAGAAACATTAGATATTAATATGACATATTTCTTCATTAAAGGATATGGCGAATTCTAAATTTCAACTCCTCAAAAAAAAAATGTTTAAATAAGACAGTCTAAAAGGTTGAAATCAAAAAATATGTCAAGAAATTTTCCGATCGCTGGTTGGAAAACGAAAGTAATATAAAGCCTGGATTCAAAAGCACAATGACCGAAAAAAAGCTAAATAAAAGGTTTGCGGTTTTGAAATATGTTTGTCATTAAAATCTTCAAATAATTTATAGGCTTGCAATAAAATCCTTATTTGTGGAACATCTGAACTAGGAAGACATTCTACCAGAAAAATGCATAAACAAAATTTTAAATTATGAGTGTCCCAAAAAGTGAAGGCTTTTACTCAAATGCGAAAAATATTTATTTACTTATTCTTGTTACTTTTTTATTTACCATAGATTTATTCAATGTGATAATTTCGTTCTGAAATAAATGATTTTGTTCGAAATTGATTATGTCACTTTACAAACCCATTCTTAAGGTATTTTAAAAGATTTCTTTGAAATATGGTATTAAGGGATTTTAAGGGATTTTTATGTCCAAAATGAGGGATTTTCGTTGGCAAGAATCTGGGAAGATGGAAGAACCGTAAAACAAAATTTGTTAAGTCAAGGCTTAAATACAATTGCGTCGGGCAACGGCAAACGACGAAAAAATGCCGCTGTCAAACTTCTAAAAGCACAGCGTCTTATGCTAATGCCCAAATTTCCACAGGTGACGGTCAGTGGTGGACGAAGGTGCCGTCGGGATTGATCAATTTCTAATTTTGCCGTCGTCGCCACAAAATAAAACGAATGAAACTGTTCTGGCATTTATTTTTGTCAACGTTGTAAGACGCGCGTCAATTTCAAAACAATGAATTTTGGTGAAATATCTATGAAGTGTCAAGTCATAAAATAATTTATGATATACAAGACACCCACTATAGACGAGTTGACACAAAATACAAGGTTTGGATGAATATTTCGAGGCGTTTAAATACAAATGGTAAAATTGTGATATTTTTGGCATTTAGTTTGATTTTAATTTAGTTAATTTTTTTATTTTAAATTTTTCCTTTCCACACTTTGGTCCCTTGCAATTCTTTCAAAATAATATAAAATATTCTCGATAAAAATCTGTTCCAAAACGCTCAAAACATAATAACAAATGAAATCTCAGTATCTTCTTCTTTCACAATCGCAGCAGGTGGATGTCAGCGGGAAATGCACTGTCAACACAGGTAGTCGAAAACTGTTTTGACAGTGAATTTCCCGCTGCCATCCACCGTCGGAAAATCAGATAGGTAAAAACAATTTATGATCGCTTACCAATTTCTTAGAAACAATAACACTTTTTAAATTCGAAATTGTGTTCTTTTTCATATATATATATGAGTAATGGGCGCAACAAAAATATAAAAGCATCTTAATAACTGCGCTGCTAAGTATTACGTGCCATTTTCTAAACAACCAAATACTAAAATAAATATTCATTCCAAAATTACTTACTATCCTGTGATAGGTATGATAGATGACTTTTCGGCACTATATAAAAACGCAAGAAAATTTAAAAAAAATTGTACACGTTTAAAAGAAAAGGAAGAAAAGAGCTACGAGCGAATGACTATTATACCCAATCCACTATTACTATCACATCACCGCGAAGGTTAGGTGGCGCGTTTCGCTTGGGGGCGGGTCATTACACCCCCCCCCTGTATACGCGCCTGACTACGGCACATGGAAGAACTAAATTCAAGACACATTTCATCTCAGCACTACTTTCTTCCTCATCATTGTGTAATAATGCCAGATCGTAGCACCACAAAACTAAGAGTGGTTTTCGATGCTTCAATGAAAACCTCCCCAAACATTTCTTTAAATGACATTTTACACAAAGGTCCAACAATCCGGAATGTCCTATTTACCACACTTCTTCGGTTTCGCTTACCACGTTTTGTATTTACAGCGGATATACAAAAAATGTATCTGCAAGTGAGGGTACATGAAGAAGACAGAAAATACCACTCCATCTTCTGGAGAAGTGATACAAACCAAACGCTACCAACTATGTGCGGTTACATATGGCACATCTGCGGCACCATACTTAGCCATGAAATGTCTTCAACGGTTAGCCCAAATAGAAGCAACCAAATATCCAGTTGGACGCGAAATACTACAAACAGGATTTTATGTAGACGATATTATGACTGGCGCTAACTCCCTCGCCACTAATCTCAAGATGCAAACACAACTCATCGCTATACTCAAAGAAGCTGGTTTCAAACTACGCAAATGGTGGGCAAACCATCCACGATTGCTGCAGAATATACCCTTACGAGATCAAGAAATTCAACTAAACCTTACAGAAGAAAAGGACCTCTCTGGCCTAACATGGATGCCAAAAACAGATAAGTTTTGTGTAAGAAGCAATTGAGAATCTACTAATAAGGTAACGAAAAGGATAGTCGCATCAGAAATTGTTCGGATATTCGATGCTCTTGGGATCTTGGCGCCCATTATAGTTACTGCCAAAATATTCCATTAGGTATTGTGGATACTTAAACTTGACTGGGAGGCCGCTCTTCCAATCGAACGTTACACTAAATGGACTAGGTTTCGGGACAGTCTGAGGACACTGAACAATATACAGTTCTCAACACATGTCCTCTCAACTGAAGCACCGAGATCAATACAACTGCATGGATTTGCTGATGCTTCTGAAAAGGCATATGGCGGCGTTATATATGTGCGCTCTCTCAATAGTGAAGGAAGAATCATTGTCAATCTTCTATGTGCAAAATCAAGGGTCACTGCAACAAAAAAGGTAAGTTTCCCATGGCTAGAGCTATGTACTGCCAATTTAGCCGCGAGTTAATGGTCCGAGTAAAAGGTGACTTGAACTTCAGAGCAACATCTAGTTATCTCTGGACTGATTAAGAGATCACACTTCAAATTCAAATTCAAATTCAAATTTATTTCATTAGGATGCTACAAGATTACAATCTTTTATCTGCATCGTTAACAGAAAGTGGATTACTACAAGGGTACAAGGAAGCCTAAACTAAACGTAAAACTACATAAATAATATACCTGATCAAGAAATACAGGATCTAAAATTGAATTAGACTATATCTAAAGGCATACATTACAGAGTGAAACTACTAAAACAACATAAAATACAATAAAAAAATAAAAATAAATAAAAATAAAATAAAGATGAAAAAAAAAATAAGTAAAACAAAACAAGAATAAAATTATGCTAATCTATGCAAAGATGTGTCACTGCAAGAAAAAGAGAAAAAAAAAAACAAATTCAATTAAGAAAATCAGTTACAAGTTTCCTGAATGTGCCGATGGTGCTGGCTCTTTGAATGTTATGGGGCAATGGATTCCACAGACGAGTTAGTTGAACAATATTAGAACCCTCATAAATAGCAGTACGATATCGTGGCATCGAGAGTTTATAACCCCTGGTTGACCGTAGAGGGCGAACCATACTACTTAGATAATGGGGCTGAGAGGTAGCCAATAGGTTGTAGAAGAAAAATAAGGCCCTCCGTTTTAAATAAGTGTCCAGTGAACAGCCGAGTAGCGTGAAATTAAGGTGGGAGACATAATCGAATCTGCGTAGCCCAAATATGAATCTAACACAGTCATTAAAAGCGACATTTAACTTTCTACTGCAGTGAGAGTCAAGTTTTGGGAAAACAAGAGAGCCAAATGTAAAGTGCTGTAATACTAGAGACTTAATTAAGTGGCAGCGCATTTTCGGCGAAAGCATGCCAGACGACAACCACAAGCGCCTAAGATTTGTATAAATTTTAGAAAGATTCATTTCAACGTGATCACAGCATGTCATATTTGAGTTAAGAATAACGCCCAAATTGCGAACCTTATTCTCATAAGGAATCGGGATTCCATTCAACGTTATTGCAGGCAGGGCTGATGAGTCAATGGTCAATGAAGAGAAGGCAATGCATTTAGATTTGCTTGGATTAAGTTTCAGATTATTTACTTTAGACCAGTTGTGTATCTCATTCAAATCGTCGTTCATTCGAGCCGCACAATCTTCGATTAGTCCTATTGGACGACTTAAATAGACCTGTACATCATCAGCATAAATGTGAATATCAACATCACGTACTACTTGCGGCAAATCATTGATGTACAGGCTGAAGAGCAAAGGTCCCAGAATAGATCCCTGTGGGACGCCGCTGCCGAGGGGGTGAAAGACAGAATAGTTATTATTATCCAACACTACCCTCTGGAAACGTCCACTCAGAAAGTCTCCCAACAGGCGGATTGAACTTCTAGAGAAATCAAAGCGGTAGGATAATTTTTCGAGCAGGCTCTTATGGCAAACACTGTCAAAAGCCTTAGAAAAGTCTAAGAGGGCCAGAATGGAAATTTCTCTCTTGTCCAATGCAGCGCGAATGTCGTTTGTGACCTTCACAAGAGCGGTTTCACAACTATGCCTAGGCCGGAATCCAGACTGCCAGCAACTCAATAAATCATTTTCCATTAAAAAGTGCTGAATCTGCCAATACAACAACTTTTCAAAAACCTTAGAAAGAAAACAGAGCAAACTAATGGGCCTGAAGTCCTCTGGTGACGTAGCTAAAGCCTTCTTAGGAATTGGATTGACATTCGCTAATTTCCAGGCTGTAGGGAATTGGCATTTTGTGATGCATGAGTTAAAAATATGAGATATGGGACCAACGAGAAGTGGAGAAATGGAGCGAAGAAACTTAGGTGATATGTCGTCAGGCCCCGAAGCATTCGATTTGACAGCAAAAATTGCTTTAAGCACCTCATCACCACCAACTCCTCGAAAACTAAAGCCATCGACGTCTTCTCGTATATTGATTGCAGCAATGCTTTCTCTGATTGTTGATTGTGACGGAGTGATTCCAGCACAATCCGATGACTGTTGGTTGCTAGCAAAATATGAGTTTAATTCATGAGGAATAAGATTACTTTGAGATCTATTCTTACCACAGACGCCGGCGTTGCACAGATTGCGCCACAATACTTTCGGTGGAACTTCAACGTTAAATTTCCTCCTATAATAAGCATGTTTAACTGCTCGGATTTTTACATTTGTTTTATTTCTAATACGTTTGTATGAATCACGACTTTCAACGTTCCTCAGTCTTCGATATCGAAAATAAAGATATTCTCGCTCCGCTATTAGAGTCTGAATTTCTGTGCTAAACCAGGGACAAGATGTATTATTTATCTTCTTTTTGCGCAGGGGGACATAGTTGTTGTATAAATACGCAATAGAATTGTTGAAAAAACGAACTTGGTCATCAATGGCAACCAAATCATATATTTGACCCCATGGAAATAATTCGCATTCAGCAAAAAGAGATTCCGTATCAACATTGTTAAAATCCCTGTATTGGAAAAACGTTTTTTTAGGGCGACGAATAATTTTTACGTCATACGAAATAAATATAATGTCATGGTCAAGAATGCTTAAACATAATTGGTTAAAAAAGAGAACTTTAAACAGGTCAGTAACAAAAAATAAATCCAATAGGGATGGGTTCACTGCGTTATAATACGTGGGACAATCGTTAACAACATTCAAAGTTAAAGTTTGCATACTAGAGAGGAACAAATCGACCTGAGAGCTGCCTCTAAGAATGTTGACATCAAAGTCCCCTCCGACGACAACATTAGTGTATTGTCGACTGACGTCGGAGAGAGCATCGAAAAGTTCGGAAAAGTTTTCGGTGCTGAACTGACCAGGCGGAGAATACACCACGCACAACACACAAATATCAGCTCCCGTATTCACTTCCACACACAAAAATTCAACAGGACCATTCGATGAAGTAGCTATAATTTTGGTCGCAAAATCTTGTTTCACATACACCGCCACACCGCCACCAATTCTATCATGACGATCATTTCTGAGGACTTCGAAAGAAGGAATGGATATTAAAGAAGATGGTATATCTTCACGCAACCACGATTCACTTACAAGAGAACACCTTGAGCATAGTTCCAACACTGTTCAACGGCAGAGAATTATGACCTATGGTCACCTTTTATTACCAAACCAGCACCTGGCACATTGAGGAAACGACGTTCTCGAGTGGATATAAAAGCAAAAGCATGCAAAATCAAATTTGCGAAATCAAATTTGCGACTGACATGAAAATGAACAACTTATTAGTTTAGCAAAAAATAGGGAGGAAAATACTAGTATTGTGAATTGAATATGTATATACTAACTAGACTAACACAACTACTTGAAAACACACGCCAAAATAAATTTTACTTACTAAACAGCTGTTTAAAAATAAATATTACTTATGTAGAACCAAGTCGGAAAATCCCGCCGACTGGATATACAAGAAAAGAAATTAAACAAGGGACTGCAAAGAAATAGTCTTCTCCGTTTCATGAGTGATAATACCAAGAAGGTCTGTAGGACAAATTCTGAGGAAATAGAATTGTTTATTATAAGCATGCCGACAGCCCGTAGTAAGTAGACAATTGGTCATAAAGGTTTAAGTGGCA
The DNA here is from genome assembly GCA_963930735.1 of Dioctria linearis. Classification (NCBI taxonomy): domain Eukaryota; kingdom Metazoa; phylum Arthropoda; class Insecta; order Diptera; family Asilidae; genus Dioctria; species Dioctria linearis. The sequence continues at coordinate 173,933,118 of OZ005741.1, read as the reverse complement.
GTATCACTTACTGCCCTACCTTCGGTTGATCCTAGCACTTTAGAACTAACAACCCAAAAGTAATTAATTAATCGTTTCCTTTTCCTAGAACAGCTGTACCCTTGAATATTTAGATTTGCTTACATACCTGCATGCAGGATTTTAGTTACTGAGTAGGAACAGGTTTTGCATCCTGGGACCGAGAGTGAGATCACTGTCGGGCGTGAAACGGAGAAGACTATTTCTTTGCAGTCCCTTGTTTAATTTCTTTTCTTGTATATCCAGTCGGCGGGATTTTCCGACTTGGTTCTACACTTAATACACGTTAAAAAAAAACAAAACAAAAACAAAAGAACAAAAAAAGACAAAAAAAGAGCGATTAACTAGATAAGTTGAAAAAAACCCTACACCATATTAAAAATTTTCTTCCTGTTGCCGTGAACTACAAGCTCCTGCATTATCAGCTTCATTTACTACACATTCCAGTAAACTCATTGTGTTGACTTTAATCGGCTGGTCATCCTTCTTTACACATATGTAAACCTCCCACCGCCTTGTGAATGCTGAGAAAATTTTATTATCTCTCCTGTACTTCAATGCGCTTTGCAACAATTTACTATTATAGTTGGTGAGACTCTCAAAAGCATTTATTTTTGTGTCAGACGTGAAGTTGTGGTCGACGTCGTTTAGTTTGAGTAAACCAAACCTCTTAAATTTATATAAAAATTCTCTTTGTTCAACAACAGAGGGGAACTTGACGATTAACGGGACAATTCTACGATTTTTTTGCTGGTGCATCGAGTACTTTGGACGGAAGGCAGATGCAAACGATGACAGT